>JAQNBH010000004.1:6179172-6379956 GCA_028752905.1 Cladorhizidae sp. MBARI D1340-BT2 | reverse complement strand
GGTGGACTTAGGGAGGGGTGGACTTGGAGGGAGGAGTGGACTTAGGGAGGAGTGGACTTGGAGGGAGGAGTGGACTTAGGGAGGAGTGGACTTGGAGGGAGGAGTGGACTTAGGGAGGAGTGGACTTGGAGGGAGGAGTGGACTTAGGGAGGAGTGGACTTGGAGGGAGGAGTGGACTTAGGGAGGAGTGGACTTGAGGGAGGAGTGGACTTAGGGAGGAGTGGACTTGAGGGAGGAGTGGACTTGGAGGGAGGAGTGGACTTAGGGAGGGGTGGACTTAGGGAGGAGTGGACTTGGAGGGAGGAGTGGACTTAGGGAGGAGTGGACTTGGAGGGAGGAGTGGACTTGGAGGGAGGAGTGGACTTAGGGAGGAGTGGACTTGAGGGAGGAGTGGACTTAGGGAGGAGTGGACTTAGGGAGGAGTGGACTTGGAGGGAGGAGTGGACTTAGGGAGGAGTGGACTTGGAGGGAGGAGTGGACTTAGGGAGGAGTGGACTTGGAGGGAGGAGTGGACTTAGGGAGGAGTGGACTTGGAGGGAGGAGTGGACTTAGGGAGGGGTGGACTTAGGGAGGGGTGGACTTAGGGAGGGGTGGACTTGGAGGGAGGAGTGGACTTAGGGAGGAGTGGACTTGGAGGGAGGAGTGGACTTAGGGAGGAGTGGACTTGGAGGGAGGAGTGGACTTAGGGAGGAGTGGACTTGGAGGGAGGAGTGGACTTAGGGAGGAGTGGACTTGGAGGGAGGAGTGGACTTAGGGAGGAGTGGACTTGAGGGAGGAGTGGACTTAGGGAGGAGTGGACTTGAGGGAGGAGTGGACTTGGAGGGAGGAGTGGACTTAGGGAGGGGTGGACTTAGGGAGGGGTGGACTTGGAGGGAGGAGTGGACTTAGGGAGGAGTGGACTTGGAGGGAGGAGTGGACTTAGGGAGGAGTGGACTTAGGGAGGAGTGGACTTGGAGGGAGGAGTGGACTTGAGGGAGGAGTGGACTTGGAGGGAGGAGTGGACTTAGGGAGGAGTGGACTTAGGGAGGAGTGGACTTGGTGGGAGGAGTGGACGAGGGAGGAGTGGACTTAGGGAGAGTGGACTTAAGGAGGAGTGGACTTAGGGAGGAGTGAACTTGGAGGGAGGAGTGGACTTGGAGGGAGGAGTGGACTTGAGGGAGGAGTGGACTTAGGGAGGAGTGGACTTAGGGAGGAGTGGACTTAGGGAGGAGTGGACTTGGTGGGAGGAGTGGACTTAGGGAGAGTGGACTTGAGGGAGGAGTGGACTTAGGGAGGAGTGGACTTAGGGAGGAGTGGACTTGGTGGGAGGAGTGGACTTAGGGAGAGTGGACTTAGGGAGGAGTGGACTTAGGGAGGAGTGGACTTGGAGGGAGGAGTGGACTTGAGGGAGGAGTGGACTTAGGGAGGAGTGGACTTAAGGAGGAGTGGACTTGGAGGGAGGAGAAGGTTCTCTTTCAATCCTCCATAATGTACACAAGGTGAAAGGTCACATGCCATGTGAACTATGTTGCCTGTTATATTTCTAATTATCTCCAGAGCATGAGCAGCTGATTGGCTGAGGCATCAGTCAGCTGAGTGCAGGAGTCAGTCAGCTGAGTGCATGTGTCAGTCAGCTGAGTGCAGGAGTCAGTCAGCTGAGTGCATGTGTCAGTCAGCTGAGTGCAGGAGTCAGTCAGCTGAGTGCAGGAGTCAGTCAGCTGAGTGCATGTGTCAGTCAGCTGAGTGCAGGAGTCAGTCAGCTGAGTGCAGGAGTCAGTCAGCTGAGTGCAGGAGTCAGTCAGCTGAGTGCAGGAGTCAGCATGAATCAGCTGAGTGCATGTATCAGCTAAGTGCAGGAATCCAGGAATCAGCTAAGTATGATTCAGCTGAGTGGCTGAGTGCATGATTCCACATGAAGCATCTTTCCTCACCACACTTCATTCAAGTTATATAATGTTTCCTCTTTAGCTAATTTTGCATTTTTGTGGTATTGTGGATCAGCTGTTTTTTTCTCTCCACTGCAGCCAGTTCTCTCTCCTCTAATGACTATGCAGCCAGTTCTCTCTCCTCTGCTAACTGTGCAGCCAGTTCTCTCTCCTCTACTGACTATGCTGCCAGTTCTCTCTCCTCTAATGACTATGCAGCCAGTTCTCTCTCCTCTACTGACTATGAAGCCAGTTCCCTCTCCTCTGCTAACTGTGCAGCCAGTTCTCTCTCCTCTACTGACTGTGCATCCAGTTCTACTGACTATACAGCAAGTTCTCTTAGGATAAGTACTCCAGTATCCAATTCAGATAGCTCAGGGTGCTCGAGAAAAACTTTCGGGAGTATTAGAGATATCTCTGAGCAAGCTAGACCCTGGGGAATTACAACCTGGAGTGCTGGTGTGCACTAATTAATGAAATATAATAATATGCTTGTATGGGTGTGTGACATGCTCTACTGAGCATGCACAGGGCAATATGTAGCGTCTGTCAGAAACACCACAAGTCCAGTATAGAGTAACTGCAGCAGAGAGAGAGAGCGTGGTGGAGAAGAGCTGAGAACAAGTATCAGAATACCTCGAGGGAAAGAGAAGGGCAGAGAAGAAACCATTGCCACATGAGGAAAGAAAGATTCGGCAGAGACAAGCGAGAAGAAGTCCAAGTGGAAGTCCTAGCAATAAACTTCTACCGTGGGCCATGTCCATACTGAGCCGGTGTCATGTTTACAGCAACCTTGAACTGCTGCCACGATGGCAAGGTCAGCCTACCAACACTTTGTGAGTATCCACAAACACTGCAGAACAGTTAGGGGAAGCACACCACTAAGTAAACTGTCTTCAACAAAACAGGACTGCAGCAACCCTCCCCCTTCACATCTAATGTGGGGACATTGTTTGATGATGAGTAGTGGCTTGTTCTGGAGGGAAATAACTGCTGCAGGCATTGGTTAGTTAATATTTTGTTCCTTGTGATAATAGATTAGCCATAGATTTATAGATTTTTTGCTAGTATACATTATGTTGCTGTCACCTCAGTATACAACATGTCTCTATGTGCTGGGGGTTGTCGTGGTGACAGAGGCATAGCTGTGTACATGTGCAAGGGTTGCCAGAGCTACATAATATTAATATCACCAATTGGGTGGAGGTGATTTTTAGTGTACGGAAAATGTGGCAAGATGGGAAATGTCCGCTGTGCATCGGTGAAGTTGTACCACAGGTTTGGTGTCACCTAGGCTGTGGTGGTATGGGTTTTGCATGGCTTACGATCACACTTGACCCGAGCACCATCTCTGCAGGATGGCACTTGACCCGAGCACCATCCCTGCAGGGTGGCACTTACCCGAACACCATCCCTGCAGGGTGGCACTTGACCCGAACACCATCCCTGCAGGGTGGCACTTGACCCGAACACCATCCCTGCAGGGTGGCACTTGACCCGAACACCATCCCTGCAGGGTGGCACTTGACCCGAACACCATCCCTGCAGGGTGGCACTGCCAAGTGTGTGCAACACATTGCAGATGTGCACTAAATGGAAGGTTATCTGGTACCAGATCTATGGATCTATATAATGTATGCCATTCTATAGATTGGCAGACTTTCTATAGAACGCACTGCATCTATGGATCTCTAGATTAGCACGTGTTCTCTAGACTGTGAGTCAGGATTGTTCACTGCTCATTCTCCAACACGCCTTGGGGGGCTAGGGTGCATGCGGAGTTGTGAAAGTGACCAGACAACAAGCCCTAGGCAACGAGAGGGCAGAACCCTAGCCTAGGGCAAGTGTTGTCTAGATACCTTACCAACTTGTCATGCTCTAGAACTAGTTAGCCACAGGGCATGAAGACAAGACTATCATGCTATGGAATGGACAGTAAATCAGCTAGCCCTAGGGATATTTGTAGGTCTCTGGCTCAGGCGAGGGCTCAACCTAGGGAAGCCAGGGCTCTGGTTCAAGCTGGCTCAAGCAAAGGCTCAACCTACAGGCTTGTGGCGCAAACTAGGGCTCAACCTAGGCCTGGGGCTCAAGCAAGGGCTTAACCTAGGCCTAAGGCTCAAGCAAGGGCTAAACCTAGGCAGGGGGCTCAAGCAAGGGCTCAACCTAGGGCTAGGCCTGGGGCTCAAGCAAGGGCTCAACCTAGGGCTAGGCCTGGGGCTCAAGCAAGGGCTCAACCTAGGGCTAGGCCTGGGGCTCAAGCAGGGCTCAACCTATGCTTGTGGCTCACAAAAACTTGTGGTTACCACTTTATAGCTCCATAGATTCTACAAACTTCATGGTATGGACTTGATATATAGCTCAAAAGATAGGCCTCTCTGTGTGCTCTCTTTTGACACCTAAAATATTTTTCATAGCTATAACTATAGCCAAGTTACTGGAGCTAAAGTGGAGGGACCTCAAAACCTGAGTGCCTGATTTTTCCACATAAATATCTCCAGGTTGCCAGTGGGCGCTAAAACTTACGTGGTCAAGCACCCTGTTGGAAAATGAATTTCGTTAAAATTCCTCTTTTCCCAACTGCGTGCTTGACCACGTAAGTTTTAGTGCCTAATGACGTTGCATAGAGTAGGGCTTTCTCTAGCCACTGGTGCTGATTTCAGCTTTGGCAATCTAGAGATATTTATGTGGAAAAATCAGGCACTCAGGTTTTGAGGTTCCCTCCACTTTAGCTCCAGTAACTTGGCTATAGTTATAGCTATGAAAAATATTTTAGTATCAAAAGAGAGCACACAGAGAGACGTATCTTTTGAGGTATATATCAAGTCCATACCACAGAATCTATGGAGCTATAAAGTGGTAACCACAAGTTTTTGTAAACATTTGTTTGGAGGCGTCCCCCCAAGGGCTCAACCTAGGGTTCAACTAGGCCTGGGGCTCAGGGCTCAACCTAGGGCTCAACCTAGGGCTAAGGCTAAAGCTAGGGCTAAGGCTCAAGCAAGGGCTTGTTGTTTTGCTCCTTCACAACACCTCATGCCCTTGCCCATAGAAACAGCCCAAAACTGCCACGACAGGGCATAAGGTGTTATGCAGTAACAGTAACCATGACCTGAGGCCTTCTATAGAATGGGCAGTAAAAAATCCTAATGTATGTTCCATAGAACACGTGCCATCTAGAGAATGTAATGCATTCTATAGATCCATACATACATACATAGTGCAATGCCTTCTATATAAAGTGTGCCAATCTATAGAATGGCATACATTGTATAGAGATCCATAGATGCAGTGCGTTCTATAGAAAGTGTTGATCCACAGACTGTAAGGAGCATGTACAGTGTACACATGTACAGCTACATGTACATGTATGTACAGGACTGTAAGGAGCATGTACAGTGTACACATGTACAGCTACATGTACATGTATGTACAGGACTGTAAGGAGCATGTACAGTGTACACATGTACAGTTACATGTACATGTATGTACAGAACAGTTATTCTATCCAGCCACCATTTTCTTGATACCCCCCACCAACTGTCAGGTGATCTCCAGTTGACAGAACAAACTTACAATGACCCCAACTTGAAATTTACTCTATTGGTGTTTTGGCTAGATGCTCTAGCCTCCATCAGGAACGTCTTTGAACTTTGTCGAGTATTTGCTTGTGCAGACAAAATATGTAGAGTGGTTGGTGATGTTGCCATGTGCACTGGCACTGGACTCCCTGTGGTGGGGACTTCCTGTGGTGGGGAGTTCCTGTGGTGGGGGATTCCTGTGGTGGGGAGTTCCTGTGGTGGGGGCTTCCTGTGGTGGGGGCTCCCTGTGGTGGGGAGTTCCTGCGGTGTGGGCTTCCTGTGGTGGGGACTTCCTGTGGTGTGGGCTCCCTGTGGTGGGGACTCCCTGTGGTGGGGGCTTCCTGTGGTGGGGGCTCCCTGTGGTGGGGACTCCCTGTGGTGGGGAGTTCCTGCGGTGGGGAGTTCCTGTGGTGGGGGCTCCCTGTGGTGGGGACTTCCTGTAGGAAGATGTGAAATAATAGTCCTCTTGTCTCCCCTTGCTGTTCTTGGTTCCCTTTTCTGCCGAATCTTCATAGTCCACAGGGAGGGGGCTATGGGACTCTCCCATGGGAGCACAGGGAGGGAGGGGCACTTATGTTGGAACACAGGGCAGGGGGACATGTGGCACTACCGTGAGTACCAAGCTAGCTAGAGCTGTTTTCTCACTAGCTCTATTTCTCGTTCCTTGCAGGTGTTAGTTTCTGTGAGCTGTGTCCGTTGCAATAACTCTTTTATGGTCGTCGGCACATGCACGCATGAATGATGTTACGATGTTGTGGTCTTGAGTAGTTCTGTTGGTTCATTTGTTTGTCCTACAATAGCCTTACATCCTCGTCTCTGGAGTCATCTTCATCTCTCCAGCATGGAGACATCCTCGTCTCTCTCAAACATGGAGACATCCTCATCTCTTAAGCATGGAGTCATCCTCGTCTCTCAAGCATGGAGACATCCTCGTCTCTCTCAAACATGGAGTCATCTTCGTCTCTCCAGCATGGAGACATTTTCGTCTCTTAAGCAGGAGTCATCCTCATGTCTCAAGCATGGAGACATCCTCGTCTCTCAAGCATGGAGACATCCTCGTCTCTCTCAAGCATGGAGTCATCCACGTCTCTCTCAGGCATGGAGTCATCCTCATGGAGGCATCCTCGTCTCTCAAGCATGGAGACATCCTCATGTCTCAAGCATGGAGTCATCCTCATGAGACATCCTCGTCTCAAGCATGGAGACATCCTCATGCAGACATCCTCGTCTCAAGCATGGAGTCTACCTCGTGTCCCTCAAGCATGGAGTCTTCCTTGTGTCCTGATGTAGAACATCTAGTTATTATTCCTGATGAAGGCTAGAGCATCTAGTCATTATTCCTGATGGAGGCTAGAGCATCTAGTCATTATTCCTGATGAAGGCTAGAGCATCTAGTCATTATTCCTGACAAAGGCTAGAGCATCTAGTCATTATTCCTGATGAAGGCTAGAGCATCTAGTCATTATTCTCCTGATGAAGGCTAGCGTATCTAGTCATTATTCCTGATGAAGGTTAGGGCATCTAGTTATTATTCCTGATGAAGACTAGAGCATCTAGTCATTATTCCTGATGAAGGCTAGAGCATCTAGTCAATTCCTGATGAAGGCTAGAGCATCTAGTCATTATTTCTGATGGAGGCTAGAGCATCTAGTCATTATTCCTGATGAAGGCTAGGGCATCTAGTCATTATTCCTGATGGAGGCTAGAGCATCTAGTCATGAAGGTTAGAGCATCTAGTGATGAAGGCTAGAGCATCTAGTCATTGCTCCTGATGAAGGCTAGAGCATCTAGTCATTATTCCTGATGAAGGCTAGAGCATCTAGTCATTATTTCTGATGGAGGCTAGAGCATCTAGTCATTATTCCTGATGAAGGCTAGAGCATCTAGTTATTATTCCTGATGGAGGCTAGAGCATCTAGTCATTATTTCTGATGAAGGCTAGAGCATCTAGTCATGAAGGTTAGAGCATCTAGTCATTGCTCCTGATGAAGGCTAGAGCATCTAGTCATTATTCCTGATGAAGGCTAGAGCATCTAGTCATTATTCCTGATGAAGGCTAGAGCATCTAGTCATTGCTCCTGATGAAGGCTAGTCATTATTCCTGATGAAGGCTAGAGCATCTAGTCATTATTCCTGATGAAGGTTAGGGCATCTAGTTATTCCTGATGAAGGCTAGAGCATCTAGTCATTATTCCTGATGAAGGCTAGAGCATCTAGTCATTATTCCTGATTAAGGCTAGAGCATCTAGACTAAGTAGTTACTATTGCTGATGGAGGCTAGAGCATCTAGTCATTATTCCTGATGGAGGCTAGAGCATCTAGTCATATTCCTGATGGAGGTTAGAGCATCTAGTCATTATTCCTGATGAAGGCTAGAGCATCTAGTCATTATTTCTGATGGAGGCTAGAGCATCTAGTCATTATTCCTGATGAAGGCTAGAGCATCTAGTCGTTATTCCTGATAGAGGCTAGAGCATCTAGTCATTATTCCTGATGGAGGCTAGAGCATCTAGTCATTATTTCTGATGGAGGCTAGAGCATCTAGTCATTATTTCTGATGGAGGCTAGAGCATCTAGTCATTATTCCTGATGGAGGCTAGAGCATCTAGTCATTATTTCTGATGAAGGCTAGAGCATCTAGTCATGAAGGTTAGAGCATCTAGTCATTGCTCCTGATGAAGGCTAGAGCATCTAGTCATTATTCCTGATGAAGGCTAGAGCATCTAGTCATTATTCCTGATGAAGGCTAGAGCATCTAGTCATTGCTCCTGATGAAGGCTAGTCATTATTCCTGATGAAGGCTAGACATCTAGTCATTATTCCTGATGAAGGCTAGAGCATCTAGTCATTGCTCCTGATGAAGGCTAGTCATTATTCCTGATGAAGGCTAGACATCTAGTCATTGCTCCTGATGAAGGCTAGTCATTATTCCTGATGGAGGCTAGAGCATCTAGTCATTATTCCTGATGAAGGCTAGAGCATCTAGTCATTGCTCCTGATGAAGGCTAGTCATTATTCCTGATGAAGGCTAGACATCTAGTCATTATTCCTGATGAAGGCTAGAGCATCTAGTCATTGCTCCTGATGAAGGCTAGTCATTATTCCTGATGAAGGCTAGACATCTAGTCATTGCTCCTGATGAAGGCTAGTCATTATTGCTGATGGAGGCTAGAGCATCTAGTCATTATTCCTGATGAAGGCTAGAGCATCTAGTCATTATTCCTGATAGAGGCTAGAGCATCTAGTCATTATTCCTGATGGAGGCTAGAGCATCTAGTCATTATTTCTGATGGAGGCTAGAGCATCTAGTCATTATTTCTGATGGAGGCTAGAGCATCTAGTCATTATTCCTGATGGAGGCTAGAGCATCTAGTCATTATTTCTGATGAAGGCTAGAGCATCTAGTCATGAAGGTTAGAGCATCTAGTCATTGCTCCTGATGAAGGCTAGAGCATCTAGTCATTATTCCTGATGAAGGCTAGAGCATCTAGTCATTATTCCTGATGAAGGCTAGAGCATCTAGTCATTGCTCCTGATGAAGGCTAGTCATTATTCCTGATGAAGGCTAGACATCTAGTCATTATTCCTGATGAAGGCTAGAGCATCTAGTCATTGCTCCTGATGAAGGCTAGTCATTATTCCTGATGAAGGCTAGACATCTAGTCATTGCTCTTGATGAAGGCTAGTCATTATTCCTGATGGAGGCTAGAGCATCTAGTCATTATTCCTGATGAAGGCTAGAGCATCTAGTCATTGCTCCTGATGAAGGCTAGTCATTATTCCTGATGAAGGCTAGACATCTAGTCATTATTCCTGATGAAGGCTAGAGCATCTAGTCATTATTCCTGATGAAGGCTAGAGCATCTAGTCATTATTCCTGATGAAGGCTAGAGCATCTAGTCATTATTCCTGATGGAGGCTAGAGCATCTAGTCATTATTCCTGATGAAGGCTAGAGCATCTAGTCATTATTCCTGATGAAGGCTAGAGCATCTAGTCATTATTCCTGATGAAGGCTAGAGCATCTAGTCATTATTCCTGATGAAGGCTAGAGCATCTAGTCATTATTCCTGATGAAGGCTAGAGCATCTAGTCATTATTCCTGATTAAGGCTAGAGCATCTAGTCATTATTCCTGATGAAGGCTAGAGCATCTAGTCATTATTCCTGATGAAGGCTAGAGCATCTAGTCATTATTCCTGATGAAGGCTAGAGCATCTAGTCATTATTCCTGATGGAGGCTAGAGCATCTAGTCATTATTCCTGATGAAGGCTAGAGCATCTAGTCATTATTCCTGATGAAGGCTAGAGCATCTAGTCATTATTCCTGATGGAGGCTAGAGCATCTAGACTAAGTAGTTACTATTGCTGATGGAGGCTAGAGCATCTAGTCATTATTCCTGATGGAGGCTAAAGCATCTAGTCATTATTCCTGATGGAGGCTAGAGCATCTAGTCATTATTCCTGATGGAGGCTAGAGCATCTAGTCATTATTCCTGATGAAGGCTAGAGCATCTAGTCATTATTCCTGATGGAGGCTAGAGCATCTAGTCATTATTCCTGATGAAGGCTAGAGCATCTAGTCATTATTCCTGATGGAGGCTAGAGCATCTAGTCATTATTCCTGATGGAGGCTAGAGCATCTAGTCATTATTCCTGATGAAGGCTAGAGCATCTAGTCATTATTCCTGATGGAGGCTAGAGCATCTAGTCATTATTCCTGATGAAGGCTAGAGCATCTAGTCATTATTCCTGATGGAGGCTAGAGCATCTAGTCATTATTCCTGATGAAGGCTAGAGCATCTAGTCATTATTCCTGATGGAGGCTAGAGCATCTAGTCATTATTCCTGATGGAGGCTAGAGCATCTAGTCATTATTCCTGATGAAGGCTAGAGCATCTAGTCATTATTCCTGATGGAGGCTAGAGCATCTAGTCATTATTCCTGATGGAGGCTAGAGCATCTAGTCATTATTCCTGATGAAGGCTAGAGCATCTAGTCATTATTCCTGATGAAGGCTAGAGCATCTAGTCATTATTCCTGATGAAGGCTAGAGCATCTAGTCATTATTCCTGATGAAGGCTAGAGCAAGAGCATCTAGTCATTATTCCTGATGAAGGCTAGAGCATCTAGTCATTATTCCTGATGAAGGCTAGAGCATCTAGTCATTATTCCTGATGAAGGCTAGAGCATCTAGTCATTATTCCTGGTGAAGGCTAGGGCACCTAGTCATTATTCCTGATGAAGGCTAGAGCATCTAGTCATTAATCCTGATGAAGGCTAGAGCATCTAGTCATTATTCCTGATGAAGGCTAGAGCATCTAGTCATTATTCCTGGTGAAGGCTAGAGCATCTAGTCATTATTCCTGATGAAGGCTAGAGCATCTAGTCTTATTCCTGATGAAGACTAGAGCATCTAGTCTTATTCCTGATGAAGGCTAGAGCATCTAGTCATTATTCCTGATGAAGGCTAGAGCATCTAGTCATTATTCCTGATGAAGGCTAGAGCATCTAGTCATTATTCCTGATGAAGGCTAGAGCATCTAGTCATTATTCCTGATGAAGGCTAGAGCATCTAGTCATTATTCCTGATGAAGGCTAGAGCAAGAGCATCTAGTCATTATTCCTGATGAAGGCTAGAGCATCTAGTCATTATTCCTGATGAAGGCTAGAGCATCTAGTCATTATTCCTGATGAAGGCTAGAGCATCTAGTCATTATTCCTGATGAAGGCTAGAGCAAGAGCATCTAGTCATTATTCCTGATGAAGGCTAGAGCATCTAGTCATTATTCCTGATGAAGGCTAGAGCATCTAGTCATTATTCCTGATGAAGGCTAGAGCATCTAGTCATTATTCCTGGTGAAGGCTAGGGCACCTAGTCATTATTCCTGATGAAGGCTAGAGCATCTAGTCATTAATCCTGATGAAGGCTAGAGCATCTAGTCATTATTCCTGATGAAGGCTAGAGCATCTAGTCATTATTCCTGGTGAAGGCTAGAGCATCTAGTCATTATTCCTGATGAAGGCTAGAGCATCTAGTCTTATTCCTGATGAAGACTAGAGCATCTAGTCTTATTCCTGATGAAGGCTAGAGCATCTAGTCATTATTCCTGATGAAGGCTAGAGCATCTAGTCATTATTCCTGATGAAGGCTAGAGCATCTAGTCATTATTCCTGATGAAGGCTAGAGCATCTAGTCATTATTCCTGATGAAGGCTAGAGCATCTAGTCATTATTCCTGATGAAGGCTAGAGCATCTAGTCATTATTCCTGATGAAGGCTAGAGCATCTAGTCTTATTCCTGATGAAGGCTAGAGCATCTAGTCATTATTCCTGATGAAGGCTAGAGCATCTAGTCATTATTCCTGATGAAGGCTAGAGCATCTAGTCATTATTCCTGATGAAGGCTAGAGCATCTAGTCATTATTCCTGATGAAGGCTAGAGCATCTAGTCATTATTCCTGATGAAGGCTAGAGCAAGAGCATCTAGTCATTATTCCTGATGAAGGCTAGAGCATCTAGTCATTATTCCTGATGAAGGCTAGAGCATCTAGTCATTATTCCTGATGAAGGCTAGAGCATCTAGTCATTATTCCTGATGAAGGCTAGAGCATCTAGTCATTATTCCTGATGAAGGCTAGAGCATCTAGTCATTATTCCTGGTGAAGGCTAGAGCATCTAGTCATTATTCCTGATGAAGGCTAGAGCATCTAGTCATTATTCCTGATGAAGGCTAGAGCATCTAGTCATTATTCCTGGTGAAGGCTAGAGCATCTAGTCATTATTCCTGATGAAGGCTAGAGCATCTAGTCTTATTCCTGATGAAGACTAGAGCATCTAGTCTTATTCCTGATGAAGGCTAGAGCATCTAGTCATTATTCCTGATGGAGGCTAGAGCATCTAGTCATTATTCCTGATGAAGGCTAGAGCATCTAGTCATTATTCCTGATGGAGGCTAGAGCATCTAGTCATTATTCCTGATGGAGGGTAGAGCATCTAGTCATTATTCCTGATGGAGGCTAGAGCATCTAGTCATTATTCCTGATGAAGGCTAGAGCATCTAGTCATTATTCCTGATGAAGGCTAGAGCATCTAGTCATTATTCCTGATGAAGGCTAGAGCATCTAGTCATTATTCCTGATGAAGGCTAGAGCAAGAGCATCTAGTCATTATTCCTGATGAAGGCTAGAGCATCTAGTCATTATTCCTGATGAAGGCTAGAGCATCTAGTCATTATTCCTGATGAAGGCTAGAGCATCTAGTCATTATTCCTGATGAAGGCTAGAGCATCTAGTCATTATTCCTGATGAAGGCTAGAGCATCTAGTCATTATTCCTGGTGAAGGCTAGAGCATCTAGTCATTATTCCTGATGAAGGCTAGAGCATCTAGTCTTATTCCTGATGAAGACTAGAGCATCTAGTCTTATTCCTGATGAAGGCTAGAGCATCTAGTCATTATTCCTGATGGAGGCTAGAGCATCTAGTCATTATTCCTGATGAAGGCTAGAGCATCTAGTCATTATTCCTGATGGAGGCTAGAGCATCTAGTCATTATTCCTGATGGAGGCTAGAGCATCTAGTCATTATTCCTGATGGAGGCTAGAGCATCTAGTCATTATTCCTGATGAAGGCTAGAGCATCTAGTCATTATTCCTGATGAAGGCTAGAGCATCTAGTCATTATTCCAGATGAAGGCTAGAGCATCTAGTCATTATTCCTGATGAAGGCTAGACATCTAGTCATTATTCCTGATGAAGGCTAGAGCATCTAGTCATTATTCCTGATGAAGGCTAGAGCATCTAGTCATTATTCCTGATGAAGGCTAGAGCATCTAGTCATTATTCCTGATGAAGGCTAGAGCATCTAGTCATTATTCCTGATGAAGACTAGAGCATCTAGTCATTATTCCTGATGAAGGCTAGAGCATCTAGTCATTATTCCTGATGAAGGCTAGAGCATCTAGTCATTATTCCTGATGGAGGCTAGAGCATCTAGTCATTATTCCTGATGAAGGCTAGAGCATCTAGTCATTATTCCTGATGGAGGCTAGAGCATCTAGTCATTATTCCTGATGAAGGCTAGACATCTAGTCATTATTCCTGATGAAGGCTAGACATCTAGTCATTATTCCTGATGAAGGCTAGAGCATCTAGTCATTATTCCTGATGAAGGCTAGAGCATCTAGTCATTATTCCTGATGAAGACTAGAGCATCTAGTCATTATTCCTGATGAAGGCTAGAGCATCTAGTCATTATTCCTGATGAAGGCTAGAGCATCTAGTCATTATTCCTGATGAAGGCTAGAGCATCTAGTCATTATTCCTGATGGAGGCTAGAGCATCTAGTCATTATTCCTGATGAAGGCTAGAGCATCTAGCGAACTGTCAAGAGAGTAAATTTGAAGTTGATTATTGAGCCTTTTGACTTCTTGCTAACTATGATGCCTGTGTTTTGTGGAGTGTTTAGATGTCCAGAGAATGCTATATAATGCAGTATACGTGCTGTCATGGTGGGGGAAGAGATTCTCCACTACATGAATCTGCTTCCATAATTTAAAATTTAAGCTCACGGTAATTTATTTCCAGCCAGTTCTCCCCATTTTATTAATGCACCGATTCGGACTCAGAGACACTTATCCCATGACCTGATCCCACATCACACACTGAATTTAAGAGTGTGGTTGGCCATTCACTTGGTAAGCCCATCCACTCACAGCTTATGGTAGGTAAAGGGATATGACACTGAGAAACCACTACAAAGTCGTGCATGCTTTGATGCTTGTCCTGTGTGAGCAATCAATCCCACGCTGCCTTCCTCTTCTCCCCTTTCCTGTACTTTCTTCACGTGTTCTCTCCCAGCCTTCCTCCTTCCTGGACACCATATTCTTTTGTTCTCCCCCCTTCCTGTCTCACACCTGCTCACACCTGATCATCGTCCTGTTTCATTTCTGTCTCTTCCTCTCTTTTCCTCCCTTCACAATATCATCTTTTTCCTTCCTCCTCCAACTCTTTTGTCTCGCCCCTTCCTTCTCCTCCCTCTCTCACTTTCCTACTCACTCGTCCTCCCCTCCCTTGCCCCCTCTCCCCCTCCCTTGCCCCCTCTCCCCCCTCTCCTTTCTCACCTTACCTTGTTTTCCCTACCCTCTTCTTCCTCCCCCCGCTCCCCTCACTTCCATTTTCCTCACAGTGCTAAAACGAGAGACGGTGTACAAGAAGCCTTTGATGAGCTGGTCCAAAAGATCATTCAAACACCTTCTCTGTACACAGTGGACAATGCACCCAGAGAAGGCTTCAATGTTGCTCAGAACTCCAACCCCACAAAGGAGCAAGATGAATGGGGGTGTGCCTGCTGAATTGGTGCATATAAAGCTTACACGGGCTGACATTTCATGATATGTGGCTCTCCACAATTGGATAGCCTTGCCAGGTGTAATATTAATGGCACATCACGCATGCAATCTCTTCTTTACTTTTAATATGTATATACACGTCATCTGCTATTCCACAAGCGTAGTGTCCTGTAAGGGATTGGGAGCGTAGGCATGGATTTTTCCCATTTTCAAAAGGCATGGGTTGTGCAGTTTTTGTTTTTTTTAAATAATTTATTTATTATTATTTTTGAATCTCTGATCTAGAGACGAATTGGAGGGGTTCATTTTACGTAAGCTGCAGAGTTGGATACGGTTTAAATTCCACGGGTGCGGAATGCTATTTTTAAATGGTGGGGGTGGGGTTCTGGAAACCCACAATCAAATCCAATGTATTCGTGGTGCAAGATCTTATTGAGGACATGCAGAAAAATCTCACTCCCCGATCGATCTGATCGAAAGCGAGGCATGCCTGCAATAACTTTGTCTATTTTATATATACTCTTTAACTTTGTTATATACCTCAGTCATTGTGTTGTTGTCATAATAAAATATATATATAATAAAATAAAATCCTCTACACTAATCTCGTGTACGCGTAAATGAGTCTTCTAGAACCATAATCGGGTAATTGAACCTTGTCTCGAGGAAAGTGGATTAGCGCTAAGCCCTGGCACATTAGACTTGTACTTTTCCCCCAACCTATTTAATAATTATGATCTGCTTCAAAATTCCCTATTATTCTCAAGAATATGCTAATGAGGGTCAAGTCCTACACTAATACTGTGCACGTGATTAACTGTTATTAAGTCTCCACATAATCCCCCAATGAAAGTGGTCTGTTGATTAACATCAAAAGAGGCTTTTAAAAGAAAAAGACCACCTTCATAGCTGCAGATGACAGTTTGGCAATGTGTCTTGCTTGACTTTCCACCATTCCAAAAGATCAACCTCTGCATCAGATTTTGCTAAGTAAAATAGCAATTCACTTTAGGCTAGTGTAGTCGGTGGGTTGTGGATTGCAGCAAGCAAATCAATTCCCAACTGATTTACAGAACAACACCTGCTAACTCAATTCAGTGTTACACAATGTCAAAGCACATGGAAGATTTAGTTAAGTACAGACAGTTCAGTGCAGGCAGCTGCCAGTTCAGAGTTCAGCTGACTCTGAGTGCATGAGTGAGTGTGACTCAGACGGGAAGGAATGTTGTTAACTGACATGGGTCTCAATTTTACACGTTATGCATTCCACTTAATCATTAATTACTATTAATTAAACATCAAAGAAAAGGCACTCTATTGTGCTTTGACACACCTATATATATATATATATACTATGCTCAAGGCTTAATCAGTGGTTCCTGAGAAAATGCAGCGAGAATATTAGCTTGATGAATGACGCGATTATTTCCTCATCATTCTAGTTGCCAAAATGCCCAGTGTAAATGCAGTTTCCTCTGCTCCGCGGCCTAAAGAGGCAGACCCTTAATACGCGAATCTTAGAACCTTATATAAACAATTCTAACAGTTAAGGGTAAATTAATCGAAGCCCTTAGTTATTGCCCAACATCAAATCTCCACAGGCTTCTCGTCTTTATATATAGTAGCAACTTCCTTTCCAGCTTCAATCTCTGACCTGGGTCTGGATATTCTGAAGTGGCCAGGATTGGTGAGAGGGGGTTCGTTCTTTTTGTATGGTTTTATAGCAACACTAAACCACACCCACTTTCAGTCTTTGCTATGCCTTTTTCTTTGTAAACCACATCTAATGGTCACAAATTGGCCAAGTCAATCCATTGTGGAGTTTCTATACATCTCTCAGCCTCAATCGATAAATGGTTGTTTGGGCACATTTTAAGCCCCCCCCCCCCATTCCTTCAAGCCGCCTTGAATCCTTCACTAATGTAATGAACCAGCAGCCCTCCCCCCCCCCCCCCCCCAAAATAATTGAAATTCGGACTTCTAGGATATTGCTTCAACAATCTATCATATCTACAAACTCATCACCATACTTGCCTTTTCTTCCATAACTATATACTCCCCACCCCTCACACACAAGCATTTCACTCCAAAGAAGGACAGTTGGTTTCATCAAAAGCTCATGCTTGTAACATAGTCAACCACACAAAAGAAAAGATACTACCTATGATCCACGTATCTACGCATACACAATAGGCATGTGTGTGCTTGTGTGTGTTTGAGTAATAAATGTGGTATTAAAAAGATTAAAAAAGAAAAAACAATAAAATATGGAGGCACAAAATCGCCAAGTCGGATCACGCCAGCAGCCCAACGAGACCTTTTACGTCCCGCAGGCAACCCGCACAGTCGACGGAGCCTCCCGAGAGGGTGGCTACCCTTCCCTCTCACAACAAGCAGATGCTACCACTACTCCCGAGAGGGTGGCTACCCTACCCTCTCACAACAAGCAGATGCTACCACTCCCGAGAGGGTGGCTATCCTACCCTCTCACAACAAGCAGATGCTACCACTCCCGAGAGGGTGGCTACCCTACCCTCACAACAAGCAGATGCTACCACTTTTAGGTCAAGTCCCAACCAGATTGGGAGTTTATTCATGCCGAGTTTGAATCTATCATTTGTGACATCCTACCTTCAGAAGTTGATGATTCGTTTAGCACCTTATTAAAAGCATACCTGGAATGCTCTATGGTTCTCAAGACTCCTTCTTCTAAACACAAACCATCCCAAAAATATGCTTAGGAGGACAAGAAGGCTTGAAAAGGTTGAAGTCGATTGAAAAACAGGAGCAGGCAGCACATGAAGACCAACCCCAAAGATTTCTTCAATCTAGTGATAGCTCATAACCATATTTAAGAGAGAGTGTGATAAGCTAAATAGCTCCAGAAAAATGAGAGTTAATGAAAGAGCTTTCAGGTCAAATCCCTGGTACTATACCGAGTCTGTCCGTAAAGATGAAAGCTTTACCCCTGGTAGCCTCTCCTGTTCAAGTTCTGAAGCTCATAACTGTTTCAAGAAGTCAATCAGGATGATAGTTGGTACTCTAGGTTCCCTTGGATTAATGATGTAATGCCTGTTCCCATGAGGATGAGTTGATGCCCTTTGATATGTCCCCTATAACATGAAGTATAATTAAGTTCATGAAGAAAAGGACGTCAAATTCATTGCCTGGGGAGGGCAGAATTACCAACCACCTAAAGAAGCTCCCATTCACCCATCACTTCTTTGCCACTCTTTTCCTTCTATGCTCCAAGTCCCCCCCCCCCCCAACCTTCATCTTGGTGCGTGGCCAAACTCATTGCCATTCACAGAAGGGCAGCACCTCAGATCCTGAAAATGTTCGCCCAATTGCATTGACATCTGCAGTTTCAAAACTTTTCCACAATATCATTGCTGCTCACCTGGAACAATTTCCCATATCCAATGACATTTTGGATATATCTCTGCAGAAAGCTTTCCTTAAAGGTGTAAATAGCTGTATGGAGAACATCTTTGCCATTCAATCGATCCCCTCCAATGCAAAAGAGCACTACCACTTTACATGAGTTTTATCGATCTAAAAAGTGTGATTGGTTCAGTATCTCACAACATCAACGATATGCACATTACTTAATGAGATTTCAGGCTATATTCGCTGTCTCTACTCATCACTATCTGGGTATATCAGGAATGAAACCCTACCATAAACAGGGTGTTTTCCAGAGAGATACACATTTCTGCTACAGACAGATTCTGCTTATCCATGTGTCGGGTTCTCCCTCAAGCTCAAGTGTGAGTTTCATGGTGCTCCAGCTACTCCTCCTGCACTGGGTATTTTCATCGGGCACTCTGGAGTGAGGAAGGTTCAATTGAGAAGCCTGGCTGGTACCTCAAAGTGATGTCAGTGAATGAGACTGGAGAGGCCACCCTGCAGTATTGTTGGGGAAGGCTTTGTGAGTCTGTTATGCTGTCCAGCATTAAATGGGCTTGTGTAAAGGGTAGTAGCAAGTGGTATATACCTACTACCCGAAACTACCATCTCCTCTTTTCCCAAGGAACAATTTGTAAGACCCTTAAGGGCCATGAAAGCAGAGCTATCCAAGAGAAATTATGTCAAATGGTCCTCGAAGCTTCAGGAGCTCTCAGTACAGTGATGTTTGTGCACTAGAGGAAGACAATAGGGTGTGAACAGGCTCATGAATGTGCATATTTTTACTTTGAAAAAAATACTCTAAAAAGAACTTCACTGTGTAAAGGATCGTCAGTGCCATAAACTCTCTTGGCTATATCTGAGCCGAGTCATCAGCAGCTGCACGTTTTATACTTCCACACAGTGATAGGTTACTTTACAGTTTCTTTACTCTTATGACAATAGTTTATAGCAGAAACCTTCCAAAAAAAAATTGTACTTACAATACAGTTAACACAGAACTGATCCGGAACAGCTGCACGATTAACCAGCAGAGGTGATTAGTTGGTTCAACAAGAGTTAACAGCACAAACCTTCACAACAAAGCCAAGTAACTACATGTGTCAATGTGTATGTATATATGTGCATAGGGATACTTAACTTGGTAAATAATATTACGATTATTTCTAGTGTTACACTGACTGGCTTCTTGACAATATACAAAAACAAGCAATTACTCATGTATCTAGCTAATTACTTTTATCCCTCTCATAATTTGCTTACAATACGTCTGTTTTTCATAATTTTACCAGAAGACTTCAAACTGCCCACTACATTGCCCCGACTAACCTGTTTCTTGGTATTTTCAATTATTCAATTGTCATAATTTTACTACCAGACAAATAAATGTTTTTATTTTAAGATATACATTGACCAATAGTTTACCAATAATTATAGCTATAGACAAGAAACATTTCCAGCAACTCTTACCTATTAATAATTCTGCTCTTTTATATATATTATATATATAATAATATATACAGATCTGCTGTCTCAACCTTGGTAAATAAATATTATTTTTGACCGATATTTAAAAAATCATTTTTGACTTCTGTACGTGTATTGATATATATATATATAATTTTTCCACACCTAACTTGCATATGTCCATTCATCATAATTTGACAGAAGACTGTCCAGTGCACTGAAAAAACAAATGAACCTCTTTTTAGACTCAGCACTAATATATAGTCTAGTGGAAGGAGGGATGAACCAAGAATTTGGTGACACATAGTTGTTCTTAGCAGATTGTGAATCTTTAATGGGTCCAGATAGGGTCCAGATAGATAATCCACCGGGTGCCAACTTCCCACCCTTGAGGAATTTGAGGAATTCAAGATGGCTGCCAAAATGGCTGCTATTCAATTATATTGAGCTGTAAATACAAGATAAATATTTAAGTTGGCAATGAATTAAATGGTTTGCATGCCAAAGAAGCAAGTTTGCATGTTTTTATCATAACTGATGTTCTTGCACATGCATAGAAATTCAAGATGGCCGCCAGATGTATGTATAATTACCATCAACTATCAACTACACAATGATGAAACATTTTGTGCTTCATGTTTGGGCTATTTTTGGGCGATTTTGATGCATGCCTAAAAAACTAAATTTGCATTTGTCAGCAGCGTCATGTCCAAAATACACAGATATTAACATTTAGTTCTTTATATCTAATAAAACTATATCTAATAAAACTATGTGTTTGGATTGGGAAAAAATCTCTAATAATTGTTATAGCACACTTGTGATTGTTAATCAATATGGCTGTGACAGTAATATTAGCTATCACATTAGTTGTCCATTTAAAATGTTAGTTGTAAATAATAGAACATTGCTGTTCAATGAATACATGTATAACTAATCAACATCCTCATCTCCATCATCTCCATCATGACTATATATGCTCCTCATCATCATTAGCCATTTGCCATATTGTTCTTTGTCATTTGATTACAGCCACTGTCAGAACCACCACATTTGCAAAATAGGAGCAAGGAAGCTGACCAGATACACATCCACATCTGGAGATGAGCAAGGCTGATCACTGCTGCACATGCACTGGATCGTTTTGAGTAATTCTGCTGGTGCCAAGAGGAACATCCTGTGTTAGCTACAAGACTGTTGGGAAGATTCGATAGCTCTACTGTAGACACAAGTTCATCACAAATCATATCGATGAGTTGTGTTTTGTTTTTTGTGACAGTTAGAGCAACTTGTTGAGGAGGCAGAGGAGAGCTGAGACACAGCTGATGCTCTCTAGAAACCTGTGCTTTATGAGAGCATCTATTTCCACTTTTAATACTGTATTCACAGTACTTAGCGGTCAAATATTACGTGCACTCTAGTGCCACCTTTCAGTTTCCCTTTGACATATTAAAAAAAAATTGTGACAAGGTCTTGCACACTTCCCTTGCTTGGCCAATGAACAACCCACAGGATGGCACATCCATCTATGAGAATAGCATCAGGTTGTCCTGTTGATTGTTCCACTTGAAGTTTGTTCTTTAGTACTGACTTGGACTTGGCAATACGCAGATCTCTAGTTTTTTCCTCGTTGAGGTAGGAACTGGTACTAGTTCATAGCTGAGAATCTGTTCCACCTTAACATCTCGAGAGTTCATGAGTGCCAGGGCCCTAGCAAATATCAGTCCTGAGTCAAATTGTTCTGTAGTACCTGTCCTTGTTTTCTTCTTGCACTCTTTCATTGTGCGAACTCTCTTTTTGAGGGGTTGGTGGAATCCCTCTGGCCAGCTAGCTTCATACTCTTCCCATTTGTGCTTTGCCCAGTCAACAGCATCCTGTATATTTACCTCATCTGGGCATATACGTCCAGAAACTATGTTTACGAGAGCAGATGCTTGACCGGATGTATTCAAGGGATCAATGCAAAGCTTCAGTTTTTCCTTAATTACTAGCCTGTCATTTTCATCATATTTGATCCGTGATGCCAATTCCTCTTTGTGGGAGGTGATGTCCACTGATGAGGAATCTTTCAAATCGGCCATGTCCTTCATCAATCTACTGCAGATGTGCAGGCTCAGTCATTGCCCATCTATGGACAGCTTTCTCATTCAGTGTTATTCCAATGATACCACCTGGCCCGTGCCCATAACGCATAAATGTTGTCTCTATGAACATGTCTGTCCATATCCCGTTCCACAGTCCTTGTCTGTGGCGTTGGACATGTTCTCCCTTCAGAAATCTTTCTAGAGTTTCCCTATGCAGCTTTTGCATTGATCTGAGGCCATATCTGGCATAGTGAATGTGCCCTGCAGCAAAGAAATATGGTATCATTTCATTCACTGCCCACAAATGTAGGGCCCACTCTCCTTCTCGCTCAGCTCTGATAAACATTAGCATCAGTAATACTGGCAGGATAAGGTTTTCCACCCAGTGTTTGGCTGTTCTACTCTTTGATGCTCTAGCTTTCAGTTCCTGCATAAGTTCATCAAAAGGTGTTAACTTCACACAGAATTTGATGTAGAACTTGCTCTACTACTACAATTATCAGAGCTCTAGTGTTTTGTGGAAAATTCTTACCAGTAAGCATTTTCATTACACCCCCAAAGGCAGTCATTAGCTCTTCCAGCTCACTTCCAGCCATCAAAAACCCCACAGCACCAACATAGCTCAGCAAAAAGTGCATTTCCCCAAGACGAAGGATGAAGTCCTCAAAAAGTTCTGGGTAAGCCCACTGTGCATTGAGACCCACACGATAGAGTTGAAGATCTGCAGTAAATAAAGTTGTTTCTTGACCAGCTTTCTTTGTTAGTCTCTTGGCCTCCAGCATAGCAATTTTCATTGTAGTTGGGTCTGAAGGAGTCATGTAAATCAGCGGTGTGTACATTGCTTTGGTACGAGGTTTTAGTCCCTGTCCCTGCATCCGTGTAAGCTTAGTGTTGAAACCACCAAACTCTGGTGTGGAGGGCTTTGTGGCAACACTCCTCAAAAAGTCAAAATCATGAAACTTTGATCTTTGATTTATTTGTTGTGCTAACACTTTGAGAGGAAGAACACATTTCTTTAAAACTTCTTCTTGCATTTCAAGCTTTTTGGGGCCCATGGTAGTAGGAGATTGGTATACCAGATGGTGTAGAATCCTTGACATTTTCCTTCTTGAGTCTTTTGATTGTAGTGTCTTCCTCAGTATTTGGACATACCTAGTAGGGCCAAAGCATGGGTTGATTTTGGTCCATTGGGTGAAGTGATATTGGCATCAAAGTTATCTGCAATGGTTTGCACCAGACCCATATCTGATGACTGGATACCTGTCAATTGTGTTTGGTTTGATGCAGCCATTGCTGCTGATGCTTTAAATAGCAATAGTTCATCATATGAGCAACACATACCAAGATCATGAAATTGTTGCACAAGGATTTTCTTGCTAAGGGTATAACACCAAGTCCAATTTGAAGTGGTGTTGGCTGATTTGTGGCTGGACCTGTGATGATATTCCCAATAACTATTGATGGCAGTTTGAACAAGGGATCGTCTGAGAACAGAGAGATAAGGGTTGTAACAGAATTAATCCCTGTCTGCTTGTCTACCTGGATGGTGTACTTGTTTTTATCATGCACAAGATTTTTACACTCTCTGTGAATTGCTTTACTGATATTCTGGATCATTCCATCGTCATCATTGTCATCAACAAGTTTGAACACATTTGGAACTGTATCATGAAACACCAAAAGACTGGAGAGTCCTGGAGCAGAGAAAACAACCAATTTGTCATCAAAATGCTTCTGCAGTTTTGCAAAGACAGCTTTGCGGCCACCATGCAATAAATAGTTTTCATGCACTCGCTAGATGTCCAAATATTTGACTTGTTGCTAATGATGTCTTCCACAAGCTTATCAAATGCCAAATCAGTATCACTTGCGGAGGCATATGTATTGGCTTCTTTTATTTTGAAGAGCATGAAGTTCTTCCGACAGCTGTCATGATAACATGCCTCTGCTGCGTGTAGATCACTGATTGCACCTTGTAGTCTTACTTCAACTTGGTTTGCCCATGCATCTTTCTGTCTACCACAGACTTCAAGGATTGAATCTTTGAATGGAATCCAGTGCAACGGCTTGCTGTTTTACAAAGATATGCAGCTCGCCACCTGGATGGGTTGCGTGGGTCAGATTTGAGACTACATGTTTCTCCACAGAATATGCAGTGCAATTTAAAAACAAACGAAGATAACTCTGAATGGCATAATCTCTTCAGAGGTGGAGGTTCTCTTTTTAACCTTGGTTTTACTCCAACCACCTGGCGTTGTATGTGGGTTCTTGATGTGTATGAGGGAACAGCTTTTGTGGCACTTGATGGTAAAAGTTAAATCTTCATCCAAATGGAGTTGGAGTTCCTCATGAAGGTTGTCACCTCGCTGGTGACTGGCAGCGATGATGCTCCTGATCCTTGTTGCTCCAGATGTAATCAGGTTCTGATTGATTACCACACTCAAAAAACCCTCTGATATCACTTTCTGGAAAGAATAAGATGATAAATACAAGATTACTTCTTTGGTCAAACTATTCTACAATGGACCATATGGCAGCACCCAATCACCATGATATTAAAATAATTTTCCAACAATCTATGTGTGATGGAATCATAGCTGCCTTACAGCTAGCTTGGGTAGAGCAATGAAGGTCCAATAGAGTTGTGAAGATAAGAAGACGAAGACAGGAACAGACTCGGAATAGCTCAACTTACTCAACTCTGACTAACTTACAACAACCACAGTCTTTATATACTAACATAAAAAGTTCCTGCAGAAACCCAGCCCACATCAAAGGATTCAAGTCTTGGCTTGAGCTTGCACACAACATGTTTTGCAGGCCTGAGCAGGCCTAACCACAAACCACGTGCTGCACACAAATTACACGATAGATAATGATTTGAATGTCAATCCTTCACACCTCTTCAGAGGCAGATAAAAGCAAAGGGATATGTATGCTCCCCTGTCTAATAGCAATTACTCATGTATCTAGCTAATTACTTTTATCCCTCTGATAAATTGCTTACAATATGTCTGTTCGTCATAATTTTACCAGAAGATTCCAAACTGCCCAATACATTGCCGCGACTAACCTGTTTCTTAATTTAGCACATCTATCTTAGTATTTTCCATTTTCTTCCCTACTTTTGGTCATGTTAATTTGACTAACAGACAAATATTATTTATTTTTTAAAGATATATATTGGATCAATAGTTTACCAATATAGCTATACACAAGAAACACTTTTACCTATTAATAATTCTGCTCTTTTAAATCTGTATTATTATATATAATTATATATATATACAGATCTGTAAATGTTTTCAGTAAATACATTTCTTAAATATTATTTTTGACCAATATTTACATTTTTGACTTCTGTATATATATGTTCCATCCAATCTATGAATGCCAATCTATTGTCTGCCAATCAATACACTTCAAAACATGTGCTGCACAATCTATAGATTGGGCAGATTCATAGATTAGATGGAACATATATATATATATATATAATTTTTCCACACCTAACTTCATCATAATTTGACAGAAGACTGTCCATGAGAAAACAAATTAACCTCTTTCTAGACTCAGCACTAATTCATTTCTCTACTCAGCTGGACATGTAAAGCATTGTCAATGTCTGTCATAAACAAACTGGTGCAGATGCAATATTGAGTCTTCTCTAGGTGAGCAGAGTCAGCATACAGCTGCACATTTTCTTAGCAAGAAGTGACCAGTTGGTTTCCTAGAAGTTTACTTGTGACAATAGCACAGACCTTCCAAATAGCTGGTAACTTCTAATAATTATGTGTATTATGATACATAGGCACATCTAGTAGATGAACATGTTTAAATATATAATTGGTTAGTTCTGCTGTTATACTCGATTTTATTGCCCTAGCCCTATAGCCCTTATACATTTTATTTCTAATTTCCTTATTTTTTGATGGGGGATATCCGGGGTTTTTTTTGTCCGGCGGGGTATGAGGGGTGGGGTATATGTCCTGATAGACTTCTCATAGGTGACTGCTTTAAAAACAAACAAACAAATGAAACAAGACAAAAAATGTTTTTGCTTAAATGCTAATCTCGTTTTACAAGACCTTTTACCAAACATGGACTTCATTTGTTTCTTGATAAAGCGATGATCTTTAAGCGTATGATAGAACTGTTCTAAATGTGGCTAAGACCACATTTAATATTAACTAGTAGCAAATAGAGAATTGGCTTTTGGGTGGTAAAGTCTGTTTTGTTGCATCAGGAATGGGCATACTAGTATACCAAAGTAGATAAACTGTAGATATGATCTCCACCAAGTGCTGGATATCTAGACTGAATATAGAGAGAGACAAAATGGACAGAGTCAGACTGCAAATCAGACTTCAAACCAGAATTTCCAAGGAGAAAGATGTTTTTTTAAATTTTATAAGAGATATGTCAGAAAGATTCTTGCCAAGCACAGTATCCAGTTGGGCGA
Organism: Cladorhizidae sp. MBARI D1340-BT2; assembly: GCA_028752905.1. Lineage (NCBI taxonomy): Eukaryota > Metazoa > Porifera > Demospongiae > Poecilosclerida > Cladorhizidae > Cladorhizidae sp. MBARI D1340-BT2. The sequence goes on along the minus strand of JAQNBH010000004.1, from coordinate 6,353,709 downwards.
CCTCACTACAGACTCTTTGTCAATGCATTCAGAAATTTTAAGAGGCGGTTCAAATGAGATGAACCATCTCACCTTCCCATTCTCCACCATAGCTGATGTCATGGCCAAGAAGGGAGAAAATCCTTGCCATTCTGGTGCTGCACCTCCCGTGCTCCAGCTGTGCCTGGAGAAGGGTTAACAAGACATTTCTCCAGTGGCAAAGGCCAATGAGTAGGTAGGTGGTCATATTACAGCCTGTAATGCAATGCTACACACTGCCATGCATCGATAATCAAGCAAGCCTTTCTTTTATGGCTTCACAGTAGGTTTTCTTGACTAACTCCATCTGCATGGTTGGCAGGCCAGTATTTCTTTGCCATCTGATCTAGGTCATGAAAGGTGAGCAAGCTGAATGTGGCAGTGACATACTTGTGCCTTCCTGCTGAGAAGTATTCTCGGACATGATAAAGGCTCATGCTGTTGAGTCGTATGTCCTCCAATTAGTCCAATATGACGATCATTGGTGCCTCTTCCAGTTCTGTGGTGGGTTGACCTCATCTGGAGATTTCTAAGGAAGCTGGTCCTCCATCCCAAAGTGGCATATTTACCTTGGTCCTTTGACATGGTATAAATTGTCAGCTCACTGGGATTCAACCACTGCACAACTAAATTCATAAGCTGTTTCATCTTGCCACAATCAGTGGGATCCATGAGGAGATTGGGGGCATCTGGCAGAAGCCAGTTGTGATGCCTCCCATGCTTGTCAGCTGGAGAATCAAAACTATAAAGTCCATATTCCCACCTATTGTATAGTAAGCTGAAAAAATTCTCAATAACCCCCCCCCCCCCCCTCCCCCCACAGAAAAAGATAACCCCTGAGTATACATGTACACTGCATGGAGTATAAGACTGCCACTTGGTTCATGTTACTTGGGTTGAGATGGAACTTTGACAGGAGCAGGATGCTTGCAGGTTTACAAATGTTATAGGCATATGATCTCCAGCCCAAACCGAGATCGCATTGCGAGTTGAACAGGTGGTATTGACTGAATTGCTCTGGAATCAGCAGTCCTGTGGGAATTGTCCTCAAAGGCTTGACTGTGACTGTGCATTGCTTCTATTCTCAGGAAATTTGTCCACCAAAACATCAACCAGAAAGTTTGCAAGCTTGACAAAATCTCCCAAACAGTTAGAACAATGTTATCCACCAAGGGAGAAATCAGCTCCTGAGAGCTCTCAAACAGTCAGTGCTGGCAGGAACAGTAGCAGCTCTTCCAGAAATGAAATCATTCCATTCATGAGAAAATCCAGATCAAGAAGCAGTACACAGAAATAAATTGCATGGCAGAAAGCAGGATTGAAGAGCACAAGAAGGAAGAAGTAGCTGCTGTTGTTTTAGCCATGGAAGTAGGGCATCAAGAAGGTTAGCAAGAAGCTCATCATGAGTTGGAGTGGCAACTTCATAGACTTCTTGCAGGAGTTACTACCACTACACATGCAGTCATTTTTCAATGGACAGATGCTTGTATCACTCTTTGGTGTTGGTGAAGTATTGTCGATGGGAGAATGCAATCCTGCCAGGATGGTTGGACAACTAGATCTCATGGTTGAATGTAGTGCTGCTGGGTTGCAGGCACCTGGTAGATCTGATAACAGACAGTATGGGACCTCAGGGAACAGCAGGTCTAGAGTATGTCATATGTGAATATTTTTGAAGAATATCAAATATCAATGGTGCTGACAATATTTATAAGATACAAATCTGACAAATGGTAAGATCTGCATTCTGGTTAAAAAGAAACTCAGGAGATTGGTTTGCTAACTTATAGTTCTGAGTTTTTCCATGTCTTGGACCTACTTCCACATATTCTGTTGCTTAATGGCCAACTCTTTGGTTATAGTGGAAGATTCGGCCTATTAAGGTATACTGATGCACATATTATTATTGTCATCATAATATTGTTGTAATGCTTGAATCATGATACAAGAAGAAACTAATCATCGTAGCTGTACATTAATTTTTTTCCAGATTCACACTGTCTGAAATAAACATTTCAATTATAATTATATATATATAGTAAATCCCTATGGCAATATACCATCCCCAAGGCTGCAACCTGATGAATTGCTTCTGTAGGGTACAACTCGAGCATTCGTTCTTTTACTATTAACCATGCAGCCATTCTTTTGACTGCACAACTATTTTTCCTTCCTCAAGTGCTGCCTTTTATCAATCTTTGTTTTCACTATAATGATGGTTTGGGGTTTATATAAGCCTGCTTTATTAATGCTCGTGACACACTCATATTTTTTATGGGTGAAGGTACGATACATAGGTGTACATAGATAGATATGCCATGTGTGACAAGACCAAGTTTTCCACCCAAGTCCCCACTGAGAACATATAGCTCACCAATAATATATCTAGCCATTTGAGTGGCAAGGGAAAGTGCAATGAAAAAGAAAGAAAAAGCAAACATATTTTTGCCTGATGCCTTATTGGACAAATTTTGAAACATGAAGAATTATCCTATTATTATTGTCTTATTTTTATTAAACTGCATAAATTTACTATATACATGTAGCTACATACCTGTTGAGTTATTGTAGTTTGTAAAGATGAATGTGAGATGCTCAAGGATCTTCTCAATAATTAACTTGAAATTTACTCTCTCGACATTTCAACAAGATGCTCTGGCCTTCATCAGGAATAAAGTGATAGTTAGGAAGCAACAACTCTAATAAACTGGGAAATTTATTTTATCTACCTGGAAGTCCTTCATAAGTTCGGCAATTATCTTTACATTCACCGTAGCTTGAAGGTGTTAATCCTCCAATTTTGACACAAACCTTTGTCCAGTAGTTGTAACAATAATTTGCAAGACCAACATGGTTATTTGCAGCTCATAATTATTTAACTTATCACAATGCCCGCAAGTTAAAAAGGAGTAATTGACTCTTTGCCTCTCATAGCAACATAGCAAACACACACACACACATGCACATATTCACACACACATGTACATATTCACACACATACTACTCACACGTTCACATAAACAAGCAGGAAAAAGGTAATCGGTATACAATTTATAATGAACTAGAAAAGTTTGTGGATTGCTATCCCACTCATATCCCTCCCTTCCCCTTCCTCCTCTCATCTTTCCCCCTTCCATCTCACTATTATCCATAATCAGGGTCCAGCATTCCTAGTGGCATATACACTTGTCGTAAAATTCAAATTTTCTATTAAATAATAAATTGTTAGCTGTTTCTTGTATTCAAGTGCTCACTCTCTCAGTGAGGAAGTCAAACTGTCTTCATCTTCATCATCAGAAAAATTAGATGAGGGCTGCAGGAAAAAACATGATATATTAGCCAGGATTGTATAGCTAAATGGCACAAAATAATTGTATTTTGTTACTCTATGCTCAATTATTGTGGTCATTAATTCTTTAGGGCCGAAAATCTATATAATGTGACATATGTATGTGCCCGAGTTCTCTTATTTTAAGGCTGAAGTGAAGTAACCAGCCAAGGTTCTTCATTGTTGCGGGTTTTATCAGGGTAAGCATTGTTGCTATGCTATCTAGCAAACCACTTGGAATATAGCTACTTTTTCTTTCTCTAGCTAGATAACATTTATGCTAATGGCTGTAGCAGCTTTAATCTAGCTATTTCTCAGCTCCAGTATGGCAAACAATGGACTTTTCTCATAATCAATTGTTGCTGCTTTCATCTCTAACTGTTTAGCACTGAACTTATAGCCTAAAGTTGCAGCAAAATTAGTGCTTAGCAAAAATGGCATTTCTAAATGATGCCCATCTAACAACTCCTCTACTGAAATTAATGCTTGGCATTATTTTTAGGCATGTCTGACAGTGTGTGGAGAAGAAGCTGCTAGTCTTGCGGGTCATTTAAAGGAGCTAATCTCAAGCCAAATCATAAAGAAGCAAGTCCTTAAAGGTGGATTAGGTGGAGAGCCTCTCAACAAACATTGCAACTATCATTACAGTAATCCTCGAAGTATGTTGGTCCATAAAACTATTCAGACACCCCTTATGGTGGAATAGTTCATTCAGCCAAACATGGGAACAATTCTTTCAACCCACAAACTGTTGGTATCTTGACGGGTAGCTAGCTATAGTGTAACTACAGTCATTGGGAACTTCATAGGCCAAAGAGTTATCTACAAAGTAACAGCAGTTAAAACACTGGTAAAAAACTAGATATATCCTGCAAATGAGCTCCAAGAATGCCGTTGGGAAACTATTGTACTAATAATTAATACGTGTGGTCTAGCTAATAATTAAGTGGTCATATAAGTAACTCTTGTGAAGTTTTGTGAAATACGTTGCCTCAATAGTGTATCTAGCACTCATAGACATAACCAATAATTTTTATATGACAAGAAAACCTGCTTTTCACAGGATGGCAGCTAGCAAAGACAGTTTGTAAGGATGAGAGGGACACCAAAATATTTGTATATGTTAAACATGAAGAGACGAACCACCTAACAATATATGGCTACTCGTTGTTTCACTTTTAATATTTTTCAGAGCTAACAACAGCGATACTTGCCATTACAAATCTCACCATCCCAGTAGCTGCAGTGTTCTCTAAAACAATAGGGTTAGATGCAACCTAAATTAGTGAGATAGATTTCAAGCATAGCTCATGGGTAATGACCAACAAGTTGTGTTTTTGGTGCAGATATGTTTTTGGTGCAGATATATCCATGAATGTCAAGGTCACATGTATGGATATTCTATTGGCCCTAATGAATTAACACCCATTTTCACAGTTTATCATAATTATAGTCCTACATTTCCCATGGAGATTTTCCTAAGTTTGGAGACCTGGGCCCGCAGCATAGTACAAGTCTCCTCGGCCTCCTCCGCCTCGGCTTTGGACTGCTTCAACTTCTTCATTAGAATCTTTTTCTCTGTCTCTTCCTCTTCTTTTTCCCTTCGAAGATTCCTTGTCTTTCTCTTTAGCATATTTATTTGATCTTGAAGATTGTGGCTGCTCGTCTTCTCGATATCCAACTGCCTCTGAAGCTCCTTAATTTGACTGTCAGTCCTAGTTATTTTTTTATATATACAAAGGGGCATGAATACTTATTCATTATTAGGTTGCACATTCCATTTACTTCTTTAGAACTCGCTGTGTTTCACTCTTGGCCTTTGCTTCATCAATAACTTCATTCTCAAGCTCCAAAATCTAAACATGGTTAAATATTTTGATCCAGAAACTGATATAGTAATTTCAGCCTCCTGACAAACTCACCTTTGCTTGAACCTTAGCAGCATCCATCTTCGCCGCCTTTGTCGCATTAGCCATGTCGATGTCCAAGCGAGAAGAGAGCTCTTTGACTTGCACTTCCAGAGAGCTCTGCATAGGAAGAAAGCAACAACAACATTCGTAGTTATCAAGATCATACTAAATTTATTGTGGGCTTATTCTATTGACAACTGCAGACGTTGTCAGTTGAAGTTATGTAGTATTGTAAATGCTGTTTCTCTCAGATGGACTCCACCGATCATCCCTTCACCTTGATTTTCTGAATTGCATGTATCTTGTCCTTATCAATCAATGTATCAGACTTTAGGTGTCCATTCTGCTCCACGACAGATTTCAGCTTTTCTTTGTTCTTTTTCAACTCTGTCTCCAGCTCTTTGTACTCCTCTTGAATAGTTGCCAGAGACTGTTCTACATTGTGCTTGGCTGAATGCAGCATGGATGTGGAGGCCTGCAGTTCTTGAAAACACTCAGTGGCATCCATCTTTTCGGCATCACATTTTTGGTATGACCTCTGAAGCTGGAGTGGAGAAGAGAGTTTAGAAAGAAAAATTAAAATCCACTCTTTTAATTAGCTCAAATGTGTTGAAACTTTGTCTAAAAAACACGATTCAAAGATAATCTTTGGTTTGAACTTCATATATATGATGTCATCAAAAAAAATCACAATTCTATTTTTTATTAATTTTTATGTTTGGGGAAATGGAGAAAATTCATCATCACTTCATAATAATTTGGGGGTTCTCAATCTCCAAAATAGTTTATTCAACTACTTGCTATTACTCTATCCTATTAATTTCCTTATTTCCATCCTATATAACAAACTGTTACACTCCTACTCACATGTTCCAGTTGTGCCGAGAGATCTTCCACCTCCACTTTGAGATTGTTAGCTCTCTTCTCAGTCTTTGTAGAGACCTCATGTTGCTCCTCACATAACTTTCTCTCCCACTCATACAGGGTATTCAACTCTTTCAGCTGACCTGTGCTGGTCCTGTGCTTCTTTAGTGTGTCATTTAGAGCCTAGAGGGAGGTATAAAGAATTGCTTCAGTTTTGTAGTTTGTTAAAAGTTATAAAACATGAATAAAATGAAGGCACTTTATTAATAATGCTATTTTCAAATATAATACGATGATAAATAAGCAATGGAAGACACAAAATAGTATCACCTGTTGTCTGTATCACTGACCTTTTCAACTTCAGATATATACGCCTGCACCTTTTTAAGCTCTTCTTCCATGAGCTTTCTCTGCTTAACTTCATCATTTTTTGTCTTCTCCTCCATATCTAGAGCCTCCTGCAGAGCCACAAGCTGCCTCTGTACATTCTTCTTGGTACACTCCGCTTCTTTCATCTCTTTAATTTGTCGATCTGTCTCACTTTTTGCTTGCATTAGTTCAAGCTGCACACGCTTCAACTGAGCTTCTTTACTCACTAGTTGTGCCTCTACTTCCTATTGGTACAGATATTTATGACATTGACATTAATAGCCTAGCACAGTGAGGGCACCACAAAGGATTGTTATAAATTGTGACACATTTACACCATCAATTTAGTAAACTGGCTTCTATTTTTTTCAGTGAATGGGCCATCATCCTGACCTTGCCAAGATTTAAAAAATAATGTGCAAAGGACTTGAGCATTTATAAATAACAAAATTCAATTTGTCAAAGAATCTAAAAGTGTAGAATCCTAAATAAACCCAGGTCCTTAACCACTATAAGCACAGATGCACATACTCTGCCATCTGTTTACACAAAAATATAAAAATTAACCACATAGGTAGACTAAACTGGATTTGTTGTTGAAAATTACCAGAAAAATTACCAGAAATTATTTATTATATCATGTAAATATGCTTCCTGATAATCATGTATGGCCTTTAAAAAATAAATGGCCAGTGGTAACAACTCCTCACTGATATCTCTTTCAAGCCGATTCTGGTGTTTCTGGAAGCTCTTCTACATAAAGGAACCTATGAGTGTTCACTTTTGTTTAAATACTCAATAAAATTCTATCTAAACTCTAGATTTTGTCTCATTCCAAGAAAGAATCAAAGGATAAGGAAAGACACAGGTTATCTAAGTTGCTCCAAAGTGTTATTCCAAGAAGGTGAGTGAGGAGAAGTAGGGCCAGGAGGAGTAGCTGGAGGAGGAGGAGAGGAAAGTGTGATATGTGTAAGTGTCACATTCCACACTAAGCAAAAATAATGAAGATGAAACTGAGCAATCAAGTTGCTCAACCTTAGCTCATGGGATAAAAAAACACTATTTTTAGCTGACTGGATAAAATTTAGCTGACAGGATATAAACACTCTATTTTTTTTAGCTCACAGGAAAAAACAATCCATTTTTAGCTTGCAGCTTGCAGGATAAAAACACTTTTTTTAGCTCACGAGATAAATACACTATGTTTAGCTGACAGGATGAAAACACTATTTTAGCTCCCAGGATAAAACTCTCTATTTTATCAACACTCTATTTTTAGCTTAGAGAATAAAACACTCTATTTTTAGCTCACAGGATAATTTTTACTCTCTGACTATCATTCACATATTTGTTGTAAGTGTACAGACCTCCAAACTAACGGCAAGTTCTTCATTGTCAGCTTCCAACTTATTCTTGGCCTTTTCAAGTTCTTGGATAGTAAAGCCTTCCTCGTCAATTTGCTTTTCCATATAGCTGAGCTCACCTTAAATTGACCATCCAGAGCAATATTGATAAGGTGCACACAGAGTAAAACACATTTCCTAATAACATACTCTGCAGATGCTTCTCCTCTTTCTGAGCTGCAGCCAGGACTTCCTCCATGTTCTCAAACTGGTTCCTCATTTCCATTAGCTGCACAAATTATAATGTGTAGATTAGTAACGTACTAATCTACATCTTAACATTACATATTACTAACTCCTCTCGCACATAATCAAGCGTTTATTGTACCTCCGTGCCAGACAACCGAAGCAAGTTCTTGGACTGGTCAAGTTCAGCTTCCTTAGAATCATACCTCAACTTCCAATCAGTAACTTGCTTGTCTATCTTCTTCTTCTTCTTCTCCAGAGATTGGTATTTCGTGTGCTCCTGCAAACATTATTAGTTTTCTCTTTTATTTACAAAGGCACATAATTGCATGCCAAAAATATGTTGCCCTTTTCTTGTATACTTTGGTATATGTGGAAGATTTAATTAATAATAAAAGAATTAAATGAACATACTTTGGTAAATGTGGAAGCTTTAATTAATAATAAAGGTATAAGAAGTACGGTCATAGACTGATTTTGTTTGCTAAAAAAATAATATAATGCTCGGCAACACCATTTGCAATTTATTTACTTCTTCCACAGTTTTATTCCCTTCTCAGGTGCACTCTTCCCCCTCCACTCAATCTCACCATTTCCAAGTCAAGCTTGAGGTCTTTCAGCTCAGCTAAGATGTGGTTCTTGGCCTTTTCCTGGTTGGAATAGCTGCTCTGTAGCTCTTTGTATGATACATCTGTATCTTTCAGTTTCTTCTGGAGTTTGTGGCTGCATAAAAATTCTTAAATGGGATTACTGAGGTAAAAAATTTCAATTTCCTTTTTAAAACTTGAAGGTTTTCTGGGGGAAAGGGGGACGGGGGGAATGAGGAAGGGAAAGGGGGACGGGGGAATGAGGAAGGGAAAGGGGGACGGGGGGATGAGGAAGGGAAAGGGGGATGGGGGGATGAGGAAGGGAAAGGGGGACGGGGGAATGAGGAAGGGAAAAGGGGACGGGGGGATGAGGAAGGGAAAGGGGGACGGGGGGATGAGGATGGGAAAGGGGGACGGGGGGAATGAGGAAGGGAAAGGGGGACGGGGGGATGAGGAAGGGAAAGGGGGACGGGGGGATGAGGAAGGGAAAGGGGGACGGGGGGATGAGGATGGGAAAGGGGGACGGGGGGAATGAGGAGTGGAAAGGGGGACGGGGGGAATGAGGAAGGGAAAGGGGGATGGGGGGGTGAGGACGGGAAAGGGGGATGGGGGGAATGAGGAAGGGAAAGGGGGATGGGGGGGTGAGGATGGGAAAGGGGGATGGGGGGGGGTGAGGATGGGAAAGGGGGACAGGAGGAAATGCTCAAATTTACTCAAAAATCCAATAAACGGAAACAGAAATTTTTTATGGCGACCATTTTTGTCTTGCATATGAATAGTTCACATTCACATGCAAACCAACAAATTTTAGTCTGCAGATAATTCTGTAGTTGAACCTGATGAAATACTTCTACTTCCTACTTCCAAGAAGAAGTACCACCATACTGTTAACAATGACAAGCTCAGCTCACTTGGCACTTTCCTGATAGTGAAGCGGCTAAGTTTGGTCTGTAACAAGCAAGTTTGCAAGGAGGTATCACAAGTACTTGGAGGAACTTGCAAGCCAAAGTGGACTGAAGCTAGATATATATAGTTAGTCTCGTCTTCACAAAAGGAGAGCCAAATCTAGTGCAAGATAAAGACTATGCTTTCTATGTGTAACTTTATCCCAATAATTAAAGAAACCTTAAAAATGCACGAGCACTCATCATCTCCATATCTTATTCTGTATATTTGAGGTTATTGCAAAGATGTAAAATCCAAATAACTCACTTGTTATCTTCCAGTTCCTCAATCTTTGAGAGAGCTTCTCCTTCAAACTTGGACTTCCACATGGAAGCTTCACTGATAGCTGCTGCCAGCTTTTCAGAGAGGATACCCTTATCTTCTTTTTCTTCATTCAATATTTCTTGAAGCTTATCTCTGAATGCTTCAGCAGACCTCAACTTAGACTGAACTTCCAGTTTATCCTGTGGAAGGTAGTATATATATGTACTTTCACTACATAGCAGGTGAGTCATACAATCTGTATATTGTGATTAAGATTATAGATAAGCAAGTAGATTAGTTCTCCCTATGTTAGTTTGACATACATTTTAAAATGGCACAGAGCAACAACCCTTCCCCCCCACCAAATATATCTCAACTAAAACTCGCATTGGCAGCTGCTTAATCGTATATAGTTTCAATGGCTATAAATAAGAGAAAAGACTTTCCTTCACTGGTAGTAAATGAGCAGAAATAAAACATGTAAAATGAGTGAAATGTGAAGAAAACCTTGAAATCCATCTTGAATGATCCACTCTACACCTGTATCTCTCTTTTCCCCTTCACTTAAGTTATGTCAATTATAGCCATAAAAACTTGGTACCAATGCACTAGCATGAATAATAATATGACAGTAATAATAGCACTAGCACGAATAATAATATGACAGTAATAATAGCATAATAATATGACATTAATAATAGCGCTAGCATTAATAATAATATGACAGTAATAATAGCACTAGCATGAATAATAATATGACATTAATAATATATAGCACTAGCATGAATAATAATATGACAGCACTAGCATGAATAATAATATGACAGTAATAATAGCATAATAATATGACATTAATAATAGCGCTAGCATTAATAATAATATGACAGTAATAATAGCACTAGCATGAATAATAATATGACAATAGCACTAGCATGAATAATAATATGACAGTAATAATAGCACTAGCATGAATAATAATATGACAGTAATAATAGCACTAGCATGAATAATAATATGACAGTAATAATAGCACTAGCATGAATAATAATATGACAGTAATAATAGCACTAGCATGAACTGACAGTAATAATAGCACTAGCATGAATAATAATATGACATTAATAATAGCACTAGCATGATTAATAATATGAAAGTAATAATAGCACTAGCTGTAATAATAGCACTAGCATGAATAATAATATGACAGAAATAATAGCACTAGTATGAATAATAATATGAAAGTAATAATAGAACTAGCATGAATAATAATATGACATTAATAATAGCACTAGCATGAATGACAGTAATAATAGCACTAGTATGAATAATAATATGACAGTAATAATAGAACTAGCATTAATAATAATATGACAGTAATAATAGCACTAGCATGAATAATAATATGAAAGTAATAATAGCACTAACTGTAATAATAGCACTAGCATGAATAATAATATGACAGTAATAATAGCACTAGCATGAATAATAATCTGACAGTAATAATAGCACTAGCATGAATAATAATATGACAGTAATAATAGCACTAGCATGAATAATAATATGAAAGTAATAATAGCACTAGCTGTAATAATAGCACTAGTATGAATAATAATATGACAGTAATAATAGCACTAGCATGAATAATAATATGACAGTAATAATAGCACTAGCATGAATAATAATATGACAGTAATAATAGCACTAGCATTAATAATACAATAGCACTAGCATTAATAATAATATGACAGTAATAATAGTAGAACTAGCATGAATAATAATATGACAGTAATAATAGTACTAGCATGAATAATAATATGATAGTAATAATAGCACTAGCATGAATGATATTAATAATAGCACTAGCATGAATAATAATATGACATTAATAATAGCACTAGCATGAATAATAATCTGACAGTAATAATAGCACTAGCATGAATAATAATATGACAGTAATAATAGCACTAGCATGAATAATAATATGAAAGTAATAATAGCACTAGCTGTAATAATAGCACTAGTATGAATAATAATATGACAGTAATAATAGCACTAGCATGAATAATAATATGACAGTAATAATAGCACTAGCATGAATAATAATATGACAGTAATAATAGCACTAGCATTAATAATACAATAGCACTAGCATTAATAATAATATGACAGTAATAATAGTAGAACTAGCATGAATAATAATATGACAGTAATAATAGTACTAGCATGAATAATAATATGATAGTAATAATAGCACTAGCATGAATGATATTAATAATAGCACTAGCATGAATAATAATATGACATTAATAATAGCACTAGCATGAATAATAATATAATAGACGTAGCATGAGAAATAACAACACAAAAACTAAGGAATAAGCATTAACAGACTTACAGTGACTTCCATTTTTAGCTCTGACTTGATCTCGTTAAGCTTTGATGAAATATTGCTATTGGTCATGGAAAGGGAACCATTCCTTCTCTCTGCCTCTTCAAATTGCATGGAAATATGTCTCTTCTGACATTGCAGTTGAGATTCACTTAACTGAAGAGCAGAGACAGACATCTCAAACTCTGCTATTTTAACACTGGATTCCTCAAGCTCTTGTTCTATTTTGGCACACTTCCTGCTTAGTGTGAACTATGGACATGGATGCAGGCAACATCATAGCAAATTGTGAAAACAAGATTTTTCTTAAGTGAAAAATGAATGAGGTTATCATATGGTTGCATTCGTTGCATACCTTAGCCTGCTCATTTTCTTCAACTTGTGTTTTGGTATGCACAAGCTCAGCTGTGATTTGATGGAGGTCTTCTTGTAGATTGTCCCTTGTTTTCTGCAGAGTGGTCACCTCTCCTTCTACCTCATTTACAACTTTTTTCTGTTTCTTACTGAGATCTGTTCAATTGGTGATAAATAATTAGAATTATACTTTAGACTTGTTTATAGTGAAGCCATGGGAACCAGAGAGTGTCCAGGGAACTAACTGGAAAAAGTCTTCCTAAATTTTATTAGATCAGATGGGCTTTGGTATATAATGCACTAATGATAAGAGCAAAAAGCTTCACACCTACATCTTACTTTAGATGTGGGTAATTGGTAAGAATAAAAATAAAAATGCCTTGTCTAGAGTATCTGACATATAAGGCTTTCTTTGTGTACTAGATAGTTCCTCAGAGGTATATTTATATACTATGGAGACAATTTTAATCTTCATCCTCAGAAGCCATTGCCACAAATGGCAGCATTTCTAAGACTTCACAGTCCACTTCTCACCAACCCTAGATCTATATGTCGACAAGCAATACGGCATATCTAGTAGCTACTGCTATACAATTGCAGCTACAGGAAACATGCTCTAGAGTGTAAACTCCAACTCACAGTGGGAAAGATGCTACAGCCCACCATTGTTCGTAAGAATGTGATGATTACACCTGGAGCCTATAACATAGTAGACATGAATGCAACATCCGATCTAAGCAGAGTTAAAGGCTACAGATGTAGTCATTGAGGCTTTCAACTGCAGATCAACAATAGCATGTTGCATAGCATGATTGAGCCGAAGAAAGGCCTAAATCTCAATATGCCATTTTCCATTACTCCCTCCTAGATTTCAGACTTCATAGCCTCATCATGGACAGGATCCAGAACATCATAGACATCACCCATGTGTAGATGCTGCTGCTCGATGCTTCCTCCTCACCATGGACGGGATCCATGAGATCATAGACATCACCCATGTGTAGATGCTGCTGCTCGATGCTTCCTCCTCACCATGGACAGGATCCATGAGATCATAGACATCACCCATGTGTAGATGCTGCTGCTCGATGCTTCCTCCTCACCATGGATGGGATCCTTGAGATCATACACATCATCCATGTGTGGATACTGCCGCTCCATGCTTCCTCCTCACCATGGATGGGATCCATGAGATCATACACATCATCCATGTGTGGATACTGCTGCTCCATGCTTCCTCCTCACCATGGACGGGATCCATGAGATCATAGACATCACCCACATGTAGATACTGCTGCTTCATGCTTCCTCATCTCATCTCAGAAAGCAGTTTGAATGGGCAGGCTATTAACTTCATCTATAGCTTTATCCAGACAGAACCCCCCAGATAACCCCTGCATAGAAACCCAACCAGCTCATCAATGTCCCAGTCAATATACACAAGCCAATCATTAAAGTTCGGATGCATATCACCAACCAGAGCAACAAAATAAACCTGAAAAGTGAGAGTAAGTGACAAACTTCTTCTGCTCTAGTTGTTGAGATCACAAGAAGTGACACCTGAAAATCACCATGTTGAAGTATGATAAGGCAAATCAATGTGCACAGGAAGATTATAGGAGGCAGCCTCCTTGGCAACCAGTTGAAGGTCACTGGAAAGCTAAGAGAGCCCTCTGGATTTTGGGCAAGGCTACCTTCCTGACGTTTGGACCCAAATCCAGATAGTTGGTGATTCAATGGAGGGTGGTCTCTCTTCGAGATTGTGCACTTGAGTTCAGCCACATGATTGTCAAGGAGCTGCAGCAGTATGCAACCATCATTGCCACCATCATGCAGGTCATGACTGCCAGTGAAAGGCAATGAGGTTGGTCTCTCTTCGAGATTGTGCACTTGAGTTCAACCATGTGATTGTCAAGGAGCTGCAGCAGTATGCAACCATCATTACCATCATGCAGGTCATAACTACCAGTGATGACCACTCAACATCCATGGGCACAAACATGCTCTGGTAGAAGGACACTGGTATGGAAGCCACAGTCTCAGCCGAGTTTAACCCAATGCCAAGCTCCTTACCATTGTAGCATGCCTGCTGCAAACAACCTAACCGGGACCAATTTAAGGATGCAATTCGAATTTGCAAGAAAAATCAACTACAATGCCAGAAACATTATCATGGATGCTGCCACTCACTAGTATCATGGGGTGTGTGAAAAGCATTGATTCCACCCCCTTGGCATGAAGTTCACCCTCTGCTTGATGTAGACTAGGGTCCAAATCGTGCCGCATCAGGCCAACAATGTGGATGGTAAGTTTGTGGTCAACACCTCTCTCTCTCTCTGGGTACTGATCATCGAGCTTTCTTTGAAAATGCTGACTCAAACTAAAGCTCATGGTCGGCTATAAGTGAATGCTGTACTTCAAGCAATCACGCATCCTCCAAAATCAGTACAAGCACGAGTCAATGCCACTGCCTCGTCACTACCAACTCCACTAAGGAGAGGCCCTAGTACATTATGGAGCGCCAATCAAGTGTTTGGTAAGAGGAAGTCCTATGAATGCTTTCATTAGGCTCTAACAAGTGGCTAAAGAGTCAGGCATGGCCTCTAAAGAATGTCGCCAGTGACCACTGAAGAAGACTGATATTCATGAGGCTACACCGGGCTAACTACTGCTCCTATGCACTAACCAAAACACTTATGGTTTAGAGTTCAACTTCCTCTTACCTCACTAGTAATTTCAACTGTCTAACACTTTCCAATAAAGGCCCACACCTGCAGATTATTCAGGCACTCATATTTGGAGGCACACAGAGACTAAATCAAGTTCATCGAGTGAAGTGTGCAGAATCTATGGAGCTCCAAAGCTATAACTACAATTTTTTATAATTCATTTATTAGTATTCAGCCCAGAATTAGGTAAAATTGGGAAATTATTATTGCGTACTCAATAAAATGTGCTGTGCTATTATGCAGAGACAAGCTAAGAATTAAAGGAACTATCGTATACTATTAAACTGTTGCATAATTGGCTATAATCATGTCTTGAAAAGTCTTAATAAAAATCAAGTGCCCTCAGTCTGACATTTGTACCACTCTATGTTGGCAATTGAAGGGATCCCTGCTTCATTCCTCCCTAGACTTGCAGCAAAATTGGTTATTGGCACTTGTAGGTCACCATTACCTTCTATCTCTGCACCAGCAGGAAGCTGCACTCCATCATACCTGTAAGCTCCGTGTTGGCCCGACTCGAAAGCTATAGAAACCTTTTGCGAGTACATGCAATCATTTACATTGGGTCCAGAGTTTGTGCAGTTACTTTATGAATCTCATTACATCACTTCCTGTAATGTGTTAGACACTAGTGAAATAGTTCCTTTATACTTAGATAAACAAATAATAATTAGTATATACGTTCTCAAAACTGCAGACGTTTAATCTCAATCTGGTGATTTGGAGAGGTTTATAGTAATTACCTTTATATTCTTTGTATGCATTGGAGATAAATGCATAAATAACTACAACACTGACCAAAGCAATGAATAACAGCAAGGAGTTGGCTTCCGTCAAAATAGGCTGCACAACAGGAAGTGGGGGAACGACATCGGTTTGTTATAATTGAAGTTCTCATTTGTTATACTTGTGAAATCATGTATGAATAATTAGTGTAACCCTATAATAATAGAACTAGCTAAGTACGAACTGGCATATGTAGAGGGTGCTGAGTTCATACTTTATGCTACATGAATAATGAGCCAAATATAGCATGATAAAGCATGGATAGTTGCGCTGTTGTGGTGTCCTTACTGTAAAGATGTATATACTGGGGGTGTGGTTTTCCTTATACAGTTACCATGGGAATAAAATTAAAATGTTCACGTTTCCAAATGGAGCAAATAGTAAAATGGTGGAACACGACTTGAGGACATAAGCAATCAATCTCTATCCCCTGTAGTGGAAGTACATAAGCATGCACTAATGCACTTGCATATTTAACCAACTTCAATTCACCAGACCTTCTCTTCCCTGATGTCATTGCTTAGCTAGTGCTCAACAAATGCATGCACACAAAAAATCAATGAATGAAAATACGGCCCAGGGTCTGAAGTATTAAACCAGCCTTTCTAATCTTAATCCTAATAATCCATTTCTTCTTAGTCATTAAGGCCAGAGAAAATGTCACTGGAATGCTTTTGACTTTCTAGCTAGGGAGTAAACTGTAAAGGTTGCTACTTCAACCAGTGGATGTTGCCATCTTTACTGCCATCTGTAGGCAAGGAGATCCTACAAACCATGGTTGTTAGACAGATTATACCTTCATAAGCATGGTATGTATGCACACTGTGAATACGATTAGATGGAGAATGTTATATCATGCACACATCATAAATATGCAAATGCTATTAAGAGAGCAAGTATTTCAGAAGAGCAGTAACCATTTATGGAAATATAATATTGGTCATAATAAATCTCAGGTCAATGAGAGGCATAGTTGGGATAACTGAGCGTCACTCTATGTGGCATATCAATCATTCACAATGCCATTATGACACAAACAATAATTTAGATAGCCATGCAAATAATTACACACTTTTAAATCCAAATTTGAAAAAAGTACTCACTTCATCTGACCTAGAGTTGTGTCAGCAACATTTATATTCACATAAGCTTTGTCCATACTCTCAATACTAAATACTAGTTAAAAGGAATGCCTGATACATATATAGCTACTCACAGTATATATATATGTATCAGGGAGTGTGCTAGAATTCCCTATAATGGTTTCACCCTTTTTTGATAGCAGACAGCTAATCTTATATCTCAGCTAAAATTCACTTCGGCAGCTTCTTATATATCAACTGAACTAGTTTTACTACTACAAGTTGGCCAGAAGTCCACTTATTATATGATTGTCAGGCATGTGAATACATAATGAAACATTAAAATTGCTTTTGAACACTCCACATCCCTCTAGGAAATTGGCTAGGTAGCTTGGGACTTGCTTTCTAAAATAAGATGCACTTGAACGATTTCTCTGCTGAAAGTTTTATTATTATTGAGCAACACAGCACTACACCACTTTTGTTGGAACTGATCTTTTTGAAAATTATTCTTGAAAATATAATTTTTATAAATCACAAATGAAATTGGTGGTCAATTGGTTAAAAAGATACTGTAATGCTGGAATACAAATTGTAGATTTCTGTTCTCATCAGCTTTTCCCCCCTCCCAACAGTTCAGCCAAACTACTTCAGTCCTGAAGTAGCTCAGTTGATAAATCTATAACTTGCATTTCATAATCGTCAACTAAAATTGCTATTATAATGTTGGACTCTTTATTCTTCTCTGCTGTTTGGTTTGTGGAATTCTCTACTGCCTGCGTTGAAGGGGGCAGTGCAACAACAACTACAACAAACAGCAACAACTAGAAAAAAACACAAAAATGTTTTTCCAAACATGGGTTGACTTGTCAAAAAAGTAAGAGACCCCTGACTATTAAAAATAATGCACACCAATCAAACACTGCTTACCATTTAAAATCAGGTAAAGTGTCATCAAACTGTTTGATTCATGATGTGCGGGGTTCTTTGGGGGGAATAAGTCAACCCAATAACTCTTGTGTTTGTGTGTGTGTGTGTGTGTGTACATACATGTGTTGTTGTATCTACCTTAAAAACTCTATTTTTCATGGAAATTATTTGTCTTGACATAATATTGTTCTACAGAATAAGTGATGCGCAACAACAGAAAGTGAAGCAAATTTAGAATTTATGTTCTTCACTAAATGCTGTCTGGATGTGTCTGAGGAACTATTTCACTGTAATATGCTAGCTAGAATAAACTAAACATGACATGGGGATTGAAACATCCTGAACAAATTGTGGCTACTTCACTTATTCATGGAGTCCATACATTGTGATATGCATGGCAGCCACCAGCCACCGACAATTGATGGCAAGGAAACGGTATCAGTAACAATGAACAGCAACCATTCTAATCTTGCAGATGCTAGAATGGAAAGGGCACTAGTCACAATCTGATACAGAAATACAAATGAAGAGGTCAGCAATGATGTATCACTGGAAACTAAGCATAGAAATGTTGCATATATATATGGACGATGCATAAATGGAGCATTTATGGTGAGTTTATCTAAAAATAAAAAAATTAAGAGAAAGTACTAACTAAAGAATAAATAAGTAAAAGTCAATTAACAAAATCCAGAATTTTTAATTGACTGCAAAAATAACATCCCATATAGATCCCAAATTTAATAGCATGTGCATTAATTGTAACACAGATTTGAAAAAACATATATTATTGGCATCCATGTTTTAAATGGCATCTAAATGTTAATAATCGAGTCAGCTGATCCTTCTTTCCCATCTTATACTTATAAAACGACCTAACTTACATAGGTGTTGCAAACCACAACTATATAACCTTTTTGAAACAAACCAGCTAGCATGCAAGAAATGCCTATCATGGCTATCATGTGATGCGTGCCAATTCATAGATGCCCATGAAAATGTAGTTGCATTTTATAACATGTGATGCAGGGTGACATTTAATACGAGGTTGTTATTGCTTAAAATGAAGCAGTACCTCAGACTTGTGAACACCCAAAGATGTGACCATGGTGGCTTCTGATTGTGCTGCATTAGCTTTCTTCATCTTGCAGTCAAGTAGGCATTGAGTTGTGTCTGGTCCGTTGTTGATATAAATCTGAAACATGATAAAATATTTATTCTTGCATAAAAAATAAAAACAATTTTGGTACAAATAAAAACGACAAAAGTCCATTGGAAAGGGTCTATCTCTCCTAACCCTTACACAGTAGGATCACATACGGATTATAAAAAACTGAAGATATCATTGCAGGATGTTGCTGATAAAGATTGTGGTACAAATATATGAACCACAAACTGACAAATTATGTATCTCATTCTTCTATTCAATAATAGCCATTTAGCTTTTCACTGCCTGTGGTTTCTCATCTTTGCAGGCACAGAATTACAGTTTCCATGCACTTAAGTCTTTGCTTTATATATCCACTGGAGTCCTGTTGATGAATGATCAACTGATCAACTTTATAAGACTCACGCAAATATTGACCACAGATGCCTAAAATCGTCCTCACTATAACAACTACAGTATAATATACAGTTATTGAAAACTGATACCAATAGTCGACCTCGCTAACTGTAGCATAATCATAGTTGGGTGTTGATGCTGTTGCTATTGATCTTGTTTTGTTTCCTTTGCTGGTGCAGTGAGAGCCACATTGCTCCTACTTAAAATTTACGACAATAGACCAAAGTGTTGTCATTTTATTTAAAACCTTGGTTTGACTTCAAAAAGATAGGAAACAAGCATGTGCCCACATTGATCACAACCAGTTAGATAACCCTTTACCGTCTTCATGTGTACCTGTATATCATTTTAAATGGTAAGGGTCATCTAACTTGCTGTCCTTTGTTTTTTAACAAGTCAATCCAATATGGCTGGTTTAATAAACCAATTCTGTTGTTGTTTCAATTGTTTGGTAATTTTGTTTTGTTTTTATTTCTGTGTAGTTTATTATAGTTGAGTGGTAGGAGAGTTCTACAAAATCCTACCAAAACTCTATATTATTATTGTTGGACACTACATGCCATATCTTGTTGCTGTTGTTGACTGAAGCCATATACACCACCTTGTCCAACAAAGACAAAAAGCATGAACTATATATTATTACAATGACCTTCTCAATAATCAACATGAAATTTACTCTCTTGACGTTTCGACTAGACACTCTAGCCTTTATCATGGATATATTGTTGCTATGGTTGAGTACTCAAGTAGGGTCAGCCTCATCAAGGAATTGATAACAGTTGCATAGGAGAACTCCACCACCAGGCACCAGATGTTTATGGGATCAGCTCCAGTCTCCTTAGGACTTGATAACTGTTTCCCATGAGCGAAAACTCAAGTACCACAACTGAGCATAAGTGATTATAGTTTTACAGTAAAAAGTGGGCATGTGCTGTATTATAGAGCACATCCACTTTTTACTGTAAAACAGCACATGAGTTAGCTTGATTGTTCATCAACAATTACAACTACTCAAAAAATGATTAAGAAGCAGAGTAGTTGTGAACATGTATCGGAACATTTAAAGTCTTCTGATACAACTTTTTTTTTATGAATGGACCTGTTGTCCTCAAGTTATGTGATTGGAAAAAGAGAGATAGACACATAGAGGGATAGATCTTTTAAGATGAATGTCAAGGGGTTTCTTCACATTTTCTAGCTACACTTTTAGTGGGTCTTTTTATCTGCTAATTTACTTTCTTAGCCAAAAAAATGCAAGGCACATTGGTGGACTCTAAAAACACCAAAAAAATTACTCAGCTAAAACTCATTTTGGTGGCTTCTTGATATCCAGGCTGGTTTTAATTCCAAAAACACTTTCAGCATACATTGAACCCTAAACAAAAGGAGTAAACTAGCAGCCCAATTTTTTTTTAAATGAACCAACATCTTGCTAAATTCTCAATGAACTCTCAATTGACATAATAATTACCTTCTCAATAATAAACTTCAAATTTTATTCACTCGACGTTTCGACTAGATGATTATTCCTGATGAAGGCTAGAGCATCTAGTCGAAACATCGAGTGAATAAAATTTGAAGTTGATTACTGAGAAGGTGATTATAATCTTGCATCTATCTATGAATATCTATCTACTTTACTCCACACTTAACTTGCATACAATATGTTCATTTGTCATAATTTTACTACCAGAAGACTTCAATGCATTGCAACAACTAATCTGTTTATAGATTCAACAGAAAAAATGGTAAAAAAATTCTATTTTTTGATAAACGCATTTATATGTGCAAATTGAGATAGACTCTCAACAAACTCTTAGTGAATGTTAGTGAATGCATGACTTTCTTGATAATCAACTAAAACCTTGTAACTTGATGCTTTGGCTAGATGTTCAAGCATTCATCAGGATTAAAATGAGCCAGCAATTTTTTGCTACTAAGAAGTGATCAGGTGGCTTCCTCACATTTAGCTCCACCCAAATTCTAACATCATGACTTTCCAAGATCAAGCACTATCTCAATATTAGTTATATGAACAAGAACCTTTCTAGTCAAGTTAGTTGCTCTGTGGAAGAAGAATAGATGAACGATCCAGGGGCATTGACATCCAGGCTAAAAGTCCAAATATTATTTTTCTATATCCGAACCTTATTATATTTGTCACCCCCCCCTGCCTTAATGAGAGTATTGAGTTGTTGGTGCAGTAACATGCAGCTAGTCAGAGATGGTCGACGACCAGTGCTATGGATATACAGAGTTGTTCTGCTGTTCTTTTTTAAGGGACAGTATCTTCACACTCCAAGCAGCCTCAGCCCAAGCTTTAGCTGGGCCAGCCAAACTAGGTTTGTGTCAGGGACAGGTTAGTAGGTCATACTACAAAAGAAAGACAAAA
Organism: Cladorhizidae sp. MBARI D1340-BT2; assembly: GCA_028752905.1. Lineage (NCBI taxonomy): Eukaryota > Metazoa > Porifera > Demospongiae > Poecilosclerida > Cladorhizidae > Cladorhizidae sp. MBARI D1340-BT2. Next base: position 6,331,609 of record JAQNBH010000004.1, on the reverse strand, counting down.
TGTGTGAAAATGGTTTTTCAAAATCTTCTCCCAATGAAGAGTTGACTCTGTGCCTCCACACAAAAATCTGGGCCTCATTTCACGATGAATACAAGTTCTCTTAGCACCTCTGGAATGACCAACAACTTTCTTCACTCACTCTCTCATTTTATATAGAGAAGCTAGTGATGCAGTTGTCTAAACATATAAGACTATCAGAGGTGACTCCATTGCAGGTCAGAAGCTAGGCATAACTTTTAGCTGAATCTGACATGAAATACACCTATGAAGAGCTACTGTGGGATAGAGCATTGTAATGTTAAACAGACCCCCAGCAACTCTATGCCCTAGTGTCGCAAACCAGAACATTATAGATTTCTATGCCACGGTGGTTAATGGTCTGGCCTGCAAAACTTTTTTTTGCCCTTGACCATTGTTATGGAGTAAAGAAGAGGAAGACAGGAAATTGCAGCCTCTTGAACTCAAAGGAGCAGTCATTAGCAGTGAAATTCATAGAAGAAAGATACTCTCCCTTTTTGAGTCCCACATAAACTACATGGGGAGCAGCTCTTCATAGCCAACCTTCATGTATTTCACAAACATTACAAAAAAATGAGGTTAAATAACAGAACCATCCACTAAGGCCAGTTCTGCTTTTATGTCTTTCAAATGATGCTAGCCATGAGCATAAAAGGTAGGAATTTCAAAATTTTATGGGCAGAAGAGGAACTTAGCCTTTGTTAAGTCTGTTTAACTGCATCTGCACCCTCTTCTATTTTTTGATGGACTACATATTCGTTTCTTTGGAAGGAGCCCAGCAGGGAAACCCCTTATTATCCACTTCCTTTCATCAATAATACAATATCTCCAAACTTAAAAAGTAGTTGAGGGCTTTGTTTAAGGTGAACTATAATAAGTGCGGAGGTACCTGCAGCAACCAACCCACACAAAATTCAAACCTTTGTGTACTTCTCTGTCTAAACACTGTCTACGTAGAGTTCATTTAGTTATTTAGTCCATCAAATTGGAGTTCCTCCATTAGTAGAGAAAGAGATCTTTTGTGAAGGCTTGACACACATCATTGCTTCACTCAGTTTGTTGTTGCCCAAGGCCTCAACATATTCTTCGAACATCTCCATAATTCCCATTTCATATTTTGATAACCATTGCATATTCAAAAGCATCGAACATCCACTACAAAGCAACTGGTTTATCTGAAAACCTTACTACACAGAGCTCTTCTTGCCAAAGCTGAACTATTGTCACAGACCAAAAATCACCTTTACTGAAAGCTAGATAAGCTGAAAAACTCTATTAGCTTGGCAATTTAATAAAATGCTTCTTATCTCAAGCAGAGCATGTAGGCTGAACTTGTTAAGGGGGGGGTTACCATGATTTTGAATTTCCACATAACATTTTTTGTTCTTCATTTGCAAGTTATTTAGTGCATATTTTATGGTTGACCTGCCATAAGTCCAGAACAGTATATGATGGTTGATTCTGTAAATGCAATTTTACACATCAGTGGTTGTGCTAATCACAGCTTAAAGTGGGAAAGTCAGGCTATGAGGCTAGCTCAACTTCTATTTCAAGCACAGAGAAGTGAGGTCATCAGCTCACCATATCTTGACCTAGGAAGTAGCTATGCATAAGCCTTTAGAAAGAGCATCAAATGCACTACATTTATTCTAAAAATGAAATGAAGAACCAAAACATTATGCAAAAATTCAAAATCATGGTAAACACCCCCTCTTTATATATATATATATGAGAGAAATTCAATTTTTTTTAATGTCATCAGATGACATGTGGAATTCCTATATATATAGCAAGTCCATGGAATGATGCAAATGAGCCATATCATGATGGCTTTGGTGTCCTACCATAGAAAAGTTCCCTCCCCCCCTCCCTCCCACTAAGAATTTTCAAGTTTCTATCACTATCACCCCTATTACTACTGGAATGCCATGCCTATGTAAGGACACCTTTCCTCCCTCACATCTATCAATAGTAGCTTCTATAGATGCCAGAGTTATGCTCACCTGACCTTCTTATACCAACTTTGTTAGCAATTAAAACCTCTGAGTTTTTAGAAAGATGAGACTTTATAATTAGTCCTAGGCTGCCATCTGTAGATAACCACCATGTGATACAAACTTTCATCGAAGTTTACTTGTGTGATTATCCGTTGTGTAATATTAGTAATTGAAAATTGAAAATAATGGGGGGGAGGTGGATTCTAGTTTCTTTATATATATATATGAAGCAGTCATATACAAACATACCTTTTTGTCTCCAAGCTTGCATTTGTAGACAGTGTCTGGCAAACTTGAGTTGTACACCTGATGATCATAACTATCATTGTGCTGAAGCAGTACATAGAAGAAGGAGGAGGAGATAAAGAGAGTGGAGGAGGAGGAGGAGGAGATAAAGAGGTGAAGGAGGAGGAGGAGATAAAGGGGAGGAGGAGGAGGAGATAAAGGGGTGAAGGAGGAGATAAAGGGGAGGAGGAGGAGATAAAGGGGTGAAGGAGGAGGAAGAGATAAAGGGGTGGAGGAGGAGGAGGAGATAAAGGGGTGGAGGAGGAGAAGGAGATAAAGGGGGTGGAGGAAGGAGGAGGAGGTAAAGGGAGGAGGAGGAGGAAGTAAAGGGGTGGGAGGAGGAGATAAAGGGGAGGGGAGGAGGTGGACAATGAGGAGATAAAGGGGCAGAGGAGGTAAAGGTGAGGAGGAGGAGGAGAAGGAGACCATGAAAGAGAAGAAGATGGAGAAGGGAGAATACAGAAGATGAGAAGTAAAGAAGAGGAAGACAAGAAGATAAACCAATTCTTCACTATTCTTATGAAAAGCTTGGAAAACTGTTATATACCTACATCATCAACAACCTGAAGTGTTTGCTTAATCAGAAGCTGCTTCGAAATAGAAGCTGAATAGTGAAAATACACAAATTATCATCACCATCATAAGTTAATAATAAGGACAGAAATTAACTCTAACATTCATCACTGCAAACTGGAATCCTTTGAGTAGATTTGAAAATATGCAGCACATCTTCACGAAATATGCTATAAATTAGTAGCAATGTAGTAAACAATACGGTTATTGTTGGAAGCAGCATTTGTCAGGACAATTAATAAGGGAGAGCTAATAAAAACAAGATTCAGAAATAATAAGCGAGCGTCCTGGTGCCAAATTGCGAACGCAGCTACTAAGCATGCGCTCGCGATGTCATGGGGGGGGGGGGGGGTCGCTAGTTAATTTTGTCGCGGTTCCTACAAAAAAAGGCGACGAAATTTTGCAGCTCGCTTGACCTCTTGGAGTTTCTTCCCAAGTTGTATTTGTCCGTTGATCATTCGTCTGAGTAACTGTCAAGTCCAGATTCTGAACTGGACTGATAAAAAATCATCGTTAAGAAGAAAGAGCAAGAGATAATATGGGATCTTGCACTTTCGACAGTAGAAGAAAGTAGTCAATTTACAGTTGCCTACTAGGCTTGCAGCATTCAGTTAACATGAATGTGAGGAGCAGCATGTGCATTCTGGTACCTGCAAAAGCTGCTTATCTTTACTATGCCAATATCTGCCTCCATAAGTGCCACTTTGTATCACATGTTGATGTCTAGGGGTGGGGTGGTGAAATAGTTTCGGCCTTTGCCAGTGACATGCCATCTCCAAAGCCAATAATGGAAGCCCAGGTCTAGAGGCTGGAACTTTGAGGTTATATTTGCTGGTAAGAAGCAAACTTTGATGTTGCTAAATTCAGTAGCTATATCTTCTAGATGACAACCAGCATTATCTATCAATAATAAAATGGACTGATTGCCATATGATAGCCTGATTCAACTTAGGAGTGCACTGATATAGGATGGTTCTACATCGGTGTAAAATTAATTATAAAATGCTATTCACTTGTCCTGTCATTCTGTGTTGATATGATTAGTTAGCAATCTAAGATCTACGGAGTTCCCTTTATTTTGTTTCCATTTCTCTCCCTGTTCCGCTTCCATTATCCTGCCTATTCCGCTTCCATTCCTGTCCCCTTCCAACTTCCATTTCCATTTCTGCTCCACTTTCATTCCCCTCTCTGCTTTATTTCCATTCCCACTTCATGCTGTCTTCCATTTCCCTCCCCATTCCTCAAGTTGGAGTGGAAGTGGGAATGGGAAAGCTTGGAGAGGAGAGGTGGGAGGGGGGGGAGGCAAGGAGGAGGTGAGGGAGCAAGGCGGATGTGAGGGGGCAAGGAGGTGTGAAGGGGCAAGGAGGATGGGAGGGGAAGATGGGAGGGGGCAAGGAGAATGTGAGGAGGCAAGGAGGTTGGGAGAGGGCAAAGAGGATGGAGGGAGCAAGGAGGATGGGAGGGGAAGATGGGAGGGGGCAAGGAGAATGTGAGGGGGTAAACATGCCGATGGGAGGGTGGAACAATATTTGGAATGTTGCATACATCTGGATATGGAGGGTGATTTGGGCGGGGGGGGGGGGGGGGGGGGGTGGAATTTGGAGCATGTATATACATATCCACATATTATGAAGAGCATTGGTTAGAATTAACCCTTATCTTTACATAATCTCTCCCACCTAGGATCCTCCTCCCCTAAAGTGCCACACCTATTCTTCAGAAGGTCCTGCTCCTTCCCCTGTAAGAAACTTGCAGCTGAGAGGATCACAAAGAAGTGCAAGAAACAGAAGGCACTTGAAAGAAAGCTCAAAGTAAGTTACTCCAGAACACAAACACCACACTGGGTTGATAGGTTAACAATAGCTCTGTAAGGACACGCACTGGACCAACACAGACTTACCAACCCTCCCAGATTTTCCGGGAATCTCCTGCATTTCTGCATCTTCTCCCGCAATCCCGGACACGACCCTTCTTTTCCTGCAAAAGCTACTGTGACCTTTGAACTTCAATTATCACTTTGTACCTCAACTGTATGTATTTTTGAACTGAATTACTGTCTTTTCACCAGATAGTGAGCCTAGGTACGTGTCCAAGAAGTGCTCAGGCTACAAGGTCAACCTCATGAATCAGCCTGGGCCAGAAGCTGAGAGTGCAGACAGTGGCCCTCCCCCTGCTAAGAAGACCAAGGTAGCAAGTAAGTGGCAGGAGGATTGGAAGCGCTGCAATATGAAGCGGAGTGTGCCTAAGGGAGCTTCATATGTTCACTGCAACGTTTGTTTAACTGACTTTTCTGTCACTTCTGGTAGCATCCATGATGTGAAAAGGCACATAAGCAGCAAGAAGCACTTGTGAGTGTGCACATGCACAACAGAGCACTAGTCAGACTAGAATTACTGCTGTGTGTTCAGAAAGGACACACTAGCTGATCAGATTACAGCTGCTGAAATTTACTTTTCAACATTCATTGCAGAACATAATATACCCTTTTTAGCTGCTGATCATTTCAATAAATTGTGCAAGGTAATGTTTCCTGACAGCAAAATTGCTCAGGGGTTAAATCTTGCTGCACTTCTCCTTTCACCCTTTTCTGTGATGGTGGCAAACAATCAAACAGAGAGGAAGTACTTTGGAATCATGGTAAGGTATTGATTGGGATAGAGTGGCACAACAGCCAGTTACACGTTTTCTTTGTATGCCTGTGTACAATATTGCTACAGCTCAGTCACTCTTCACTGCAATAGAGCAAGAGTTTGATTCACGTAAGATTGCATGGAGTAACATGATCGATTACGCATCAGACACCGCAAGTGTTATGGTGAGAAAGCATTAAGTAGGCTTCAATGGAAACAACCGAAGTTATTTAGCTTTGGTTGTCTTTGCCACTTAGGTGCATTATGCGCTGTTGCTGTTCTTAAAAAACTTCCATCTCTCTTATGATCTTTTCATTGACATATTTTATCATTTCAAACATTCTTCCAAGAGTTCAATGAAATTCAACTTTAGTTTTGCAATATTAAACCACTTCGAGTTCTAAAGCACTGTTCAACCAGGTGGCTGAGTTTCGAATGCTGCTTGAAGAGATTGATCCAGCGTGGCCAGCTCTTCATTGCTATTTTGACAGGGTGGCTGAGACTGAACCTGACAATGAGAGGCTGGCTAGGCAGCTTAAGAATCCTGAAGTGAAGTTATTTTGTATATATGCCCTTAAGCCTTTGCATGTCTTTTCCACTGTTTTTCAAACTCATGCCAGCCATAGGAACCTCTTGAGAGACGTTTCTTTAAGTGTGTACGTACATTCTACGAAACTAGTGTATTGAGAAATTTACATTTCATGATAGTAGCTATATACTCTACAACAACTCGCTTTTCTTGATCCTAGGAATAAAGATAAGACCTCGATGAATGGCATTCTTCAATTGGCGAACCACTTTGCATCTCTTTCCATTGATGTATTGGACCTTTTGAGCATGGAGTTTCGGGATTATTGTTCTACACCATCACATCAACTTCCTAAATTTGATGGTGATGAATCAGGAGCGATCGTTTCTGGGCAGCAATGGCTAAAGTTCGCTCAGTCATAGATTTGAAAGTAATCCGTTTCGGTGCATTGTCCAACTTCGCACAAGTTTTGCTGGTGTTGCCTCATTCAAATGCAGATCCAGAACACTCTTTAGTGTGGTTAGGAAGATAGAGACTGAAGAAAGACGACATCTAGATATATCCACAGTGTGTGACTTAAGTTGAATGATAAGCCATGTTACTCAGATTCACACCTTATTAATGACACTATGCTATTAAATGCTAAGTCAGCTACTAAAAAAAGCCGAAGAAAAAACTTCATAATTCTTTCTCATAGCTCAATATATATCAAGGAATTCCATTCTCTTATTATTTAAACAGTATATACAAACTATATACCATTCCTTAATGTTCATGTATTTAATATGTTGTGTATGCATTGTGCTGTTCATATTAGCCAATGGCATGATTTTGATGATAAAAAATATAATAATAATAATAATAATAATAATAATAATAATAATAATAATAATAATAATAATAATAATAATAATAATAATAATAATAATAATAATAATAATAATAATAATAAAAATAATAATTATTATTATATAATTGAAAACACAACATACCAAGTTCATTAACACCTAATTAACACATATACTTATATAATAATCAATTACAAAAATACCTAAATAATACTGAAATAATAACTAATTAACAATAAATAAATAAATAACTAAAAAGCTAACACGTTCAACTCCCGACTGACCCCAAAACAGACAAGGAATAATAATAATAATAATAATAATAATAATAATAATAATAATAATAATAATAATAATAATAATAATAATAATAATAATAATAATAATAATAATAATAATAATAATAATAATAATAATAATAATAATAATAATAATAATAATAATAATAATAATAATAATAATAATAATAATAATTTAAAAAAACAGGGGAAAATATGTATTGATCAGATTCTATCTTATAATATTTGGAAGTGGAAGGGAGGATTAGGGATATTGGGGAGTGGATAGATCCTGCAAAAGCTACCAAAACCCTGCAAAAAACGAGTTATTATCCTGCAAAAGCATACATCATGGTTGGCAAGTCTGCCAACACCACACTGGGTTGAGGCAGGTTGAAGAAGGTTGACAGTGGCTCTATGGGGACACTCACTGGACCAATACCACACTGGGTTGAGGAAAGTTGAAGTAGATTGACAATAGGCACCATTCTCTATAGATATTTATGACTCCTCTTGTCTACAGAAGTTGACTGTGAAGGTGGAGTTATCTCTTGTGTCCCCTAGCCACCAAGTGGACGAGGAGATAATGAGAGAACACGTAAACACACTTCTACAGCTTTGGGTCTATCATTGCTAAGACCACGTCCACCAGGAAGTGCAGTTGCTACCAGGAGATGGAGAAAAGAATGAAGCCAATAGATGTAGGGCGTGGTTTTAACGATTGAAGCGACGCCCATGAATGCAAATCCTAAGTTGAAGCCTATTCTCATCACGAGATATATGCTGCAGGTATCGAGTGTCCTCCCTCGACCAACATGTATTTATAGCCAAGTCTATACCACTGTGTTTACCTAATTTATGTTGTTGTTGTTGAGATTGAAAAGCACTAACTCCAAACAGTCACTAAGGTGTGACTGTTTACGCTAAACATTGCCTAACACTGTAGATAGCCTTTGAGATCGAAAAGCACTAACTCCAAACAGTCACTAAGATGCGACTGTTTACTACACCTCGTAGCCAATACACCACTTTGCTTTAGGGAAGATGGTGTTGAAGTTTTTCAAACTCTAGTCCAAGCTTTGGCGGGATTTTTTCTGATTGAGGTGATCACTTGAAAATAACTCCGCCCCATGCATTGTAATACTAATGACGTTTCGGTACCCAGCTTTCTAACGACCCCCTTTTGTACTCATCGACCCCCTTTTGACCACCCATAGGCAATTATCAACCCCTTGGATAGATCTGTCAATCCCCAGTGGTCGACATCGACTGCTTTGGCTACCCCTACACTAGAGCATCACACTGATGCCAGCCTCGCACTAGAGTGTCACACTGATGCCAGCCTTGCACTAGAGCATCACACTGATGCCAGCCTCCACTAGAGCATCATTCTACTACGTCAGGAAACATGTAACAACCCCTTCTCATCCAACTCCTCCCACAGGAAAGTCCACTTGGCTCCAGCTAAGAGTGACAAGTGGTAGCTAAAGAACTAAAGGGGCACCCAAGAAAAAGCAGAGAAGATACTAGGCTAGGGCTAGGGTAGCTACACTAATTTGGGGGGACCAGTAGTCTGAATTACATATCAGCAAAGTGATAAAACCCTTTGCTGGAACTAAAAACAAATTCAGAATTGCAATTCTGGGACATGTTTGTTTCAGAAGTAAGAAAAATAGATGGGACTGAGTACAGCTCCATACAACCATCACAAACATTATAAAGGATTCTCTTTAAGTCAGCTGTTTGCTATTAGCGCCAACATTTCAACCAAAACATTGCGGTCTTCAGGGAAAGTAAATATTTGCCCTGATTAAGGCTGAAGTGTTTAGCTGAGAAGTTGGCACTAACAACAAAAGGATTTATGGAAATCCTTTCGATGTATCTGAAAGTCAAATTCACAATCATTATCATTCATAAGTATATTTCTTCTTCAATTATCTTCTTTGGTTAAAAAAACAACATATGCAACTCCTGGGGGGTGAGGGGAGGAGGGGGGACTGGGACTTTAACTGACCAATGAAATTACTTCATCCAGACTAGACAGTGACCAATGGAAATTGATATTCATGAATTCATGTGGTGTTTGGTAGAAGCCACACCTCTCTTCCTCATGCCTATATGTTTGCAGGTTGGATACTAACATGAAAAACTTGAGTTTTGAACCTCTAAATAATGTCGCTACATGCAGCCCTTGTGTATTTAAAAATTGTGTGTATATATATATATATTGTGCAGGTAACAGACGAGGATGGGGCAACAAGAAGAACATGGGGTGACAGGAACAAGCAAACTAAACTATACAGTCAAGATGATGGCGAATGTTCAAGTGGCACATTGTTCGTATAGCACACGCCATACTTGTTTGATACACAAACACAAATTGGCAGCATCTGCTAAACAGTGTCCTCGCTGTTATTGCCCCAAAAATATTTCCGAGTTCCTTGAACCCTTCGTTTAGTTAATAAACCAGAGTTCGATGGTAATGTTCATACTGGCCATTTGTTTGATATACTTGAACCTGTCGTCGAAGAGGTATGTATATACCAGTATAGATGTGCCCGACTGTTCAATGATTATCACTTTCTTTTCAACACTGTCAAACTTGATGCCAGTGGGTCCATGCCCTGTTGGACACTGTTGACATTTATGCCGGTGTGTGTCTAGCATGTTCAAACACGTAATTCCACACCCATTGGACACTCTGGCTCAATGCCAGTGAGCCAGTTTTACACTGTAAATTGCTGTGTGTTCGACAGTCGAACAGGCCAAACTTGCACTGACACTGATCAACTGCGTCGAACAAGGTGTGGACCCACTGTTGTTTAATTTGAAGTGTCAAACAGACACACTGATGTTTGGTTTGACAGTGTCAAATAGGCTAGACACACTGATGTCGAGTTTGACAGTGTCAAATAGGCTAGACACACTGATGTCTAGCTTGACAGTGTCAAATAGGCTAGACACACTGATGTCTAGCTTGACAGTGTCAAATAGGCTAGACACACTGATGTCTAGCTTGACAGTGTCAAATAGGCTAGACACACTGATGTCTAGCTTGACAGTGTCAAATAGGCTAGACACACTGATGTCTAGCTTGACAGTGTCAAATAGGCTAGACACACTGATGTCTAGCTTGACAGTGTCAAATAGGCTAGACACACTGATGTCTAGCTTGACAGTGTCAAATAGGCTAGACACACTGATGTCTAGCTTGACAGTGTCAAATAGGCTAGACACACTGATGTCTAGCTTGACAGTGTCAAATAGGCTAGACACACTGATGTCTAGCTTGACAGTGTCAAATAGGCTAGACACACTGATGTCTAGTTTGACAGTGTCAAATAGGCTAGACACACTGATGTCTAGCTTGACAGTGTCAAATAGGCTAGACACACTGATGTCTAGCTTGACAGTGTCAAATAGGCTAGACACACTGATGTCTAGCTTGACAGTGTTAAATAGGCTAGACACACTGATGTCTAGCTTGACTGTCAAATAGGCTAGACACACTGATGTCTAGCTTGACAGTGTCAAATAGGCTAGACACACTGATGTCTAGCTTGACAGTGTCAAATAGGCTAGACACACTGATGTCTAGCTTGACAGTGTCAAATAGGCTAGACACACTGATGTCTAGCTTGACAGTGTCAAATAGGCTAGACACACTGATGTCTAGCTTGACAGTGTCAAATAGGCTAGACACACTGATGTCTAGCTTGACAGTGTCAAATAGGCTAGACACACTGATGTCTAGCTTGACAGTGTCAAATAGGCTAGACACTGATGTCTAGCTTGACAGTGTCAAATAGGCTAGACACACTGATGTCTAGCTTGACAGTGTCAAATAGGCTAGACACACTGATGTCTAGCTTGACAGTGTCAAATAGGCTAGACACACTGATGTCTAGCTTGACAGTGTCAAATAGGCTAGACACACTGACGTCTAGCTTGACAGTGTCAAATAGGCTAGACACACTGATGTCTAGCTTGACAGTGTCAAATAGGCTAGACACACTGATGTCTAGCTTGACAGTGTCAAATAGGCTAGACACACTGATGTCTAGCTTGACAGTGTCAAATAGGCTAGACACACTGATGTCTAGCTTGACAGTGTCAAATAGGCTAGACACACTGATGTCTAGCTTGACAGTGTCAAATAGGCTAGACACACTGATGTCTAGCTTGACGGTGTCAAATAGGCTAGACACACTGATGTCTAGCTTGGCAGTGTCAAATAGGCTAGACACACTGATGTCTAGCTTGACAGTGTCAAATAGGCTAGACACACTGATGTCTAGCTTGACAGTGTCAAATAGGCTAGACACACTGATGTCTAGCTTGACAGTGTCAAATAGACTAGACACACTGATGTCTAGCTTGACAGTGTCAAATAGGCTAGACACACTGATGTCTAGCTTGACAGTGTCAAATAGACTAGACACACTGATGTCTAGCTTGACAGTGTCAAATAGGCTAGACACACTGATGTCTAGCTTGACAGTGTCAAATAGGCTAGACACACTGATGTCTAGCTTGACAGTGTCAAATAGACTAGACACACTGATGTCTAGCTTGACAGTGTCAAATAGGCTAGACACACTGATGTCTAGCTTGACAGTGTCAAATAGACTAGACACACTGATGTCTAGCTTGACAGTGTCAAATAGGCTAGACACACTGATGTCTAGCTTGACAGTGTCAAATAGGCTAGACACACTGATGTCTAGCTTGAAGTGTCGACCAGGGTATAGACCCAATGATTGAGTTTAATGAGTTCATAAGAGGGTTGATAACTATTGAACATTCAGGGACATCGATACCTCTTCAATTACATGTTGGACTAGATCGAACATATCAGCAGTTGATACTGTTAGGACTCTGTCAAACTTGAGGTCAGCGCATGTCTAACCTGTTGAACACTCAAATTCTATGCAGTGAGAACACACCCTTTCAAAACTCCAACTTGTGGGACCATTCCAATTAAGTATACTCTGAATTACAATGACACAATAGATCCACGTGAAATTTTACTCTCTCGATGTTTCGACTATATGCTCTAGCCATCACCCGGAAACAAGGATAGATTAGCTAGCCAAAATGTTGAGTAAAATTTCAAGTCGATTATTGGGAAAGTCATTGGGATATGTGCATCTAGCAGAAATCTTGAGGATTAAAATTTCAAGTTGATCTTGAGTACGTCATTGTAAATTATGGACCTAGTCTGGAGGGATGCTGAAGTGGTCAACTGGCCACAAGGGTGTGGCCACATGGATGTGCCCACAAGGGTGCACCACTGTGTGCAATGCTTGATTCCTTGGGAGGTATATGGACACTGATTCGAATATAGCCGATTCCTTGGAGGGCAGGGTGGACAGGACAGTGTGCTGGATTAGACATGGAGTGCCTATATGATACGACTAAGTTGTACCGTAATCAAGTTATATCATATGGTTATACCATAATCATACATCATAATCATATGAAGTTAAATGGTTATACCATATTCATCATCATAATCATAAGAAGTTAAACGGTTATACATATTCATCATCATAATCATAAGTTATGTGATGCTCTCTGTCTATCCTCTTGCTGGTCTGGGCCCTCCCGTGTCTGTTCCTCTGTGAGTGGTATCAGTTATGCCTTGCTCTCAGCCTTTCCTCTTGCTGGTCTGGGCCCTCTCCTGTCTATTCCTCTGTGAGTGGTACCAGTTATGTCTTGCTCTCAGCCTATCCTCTTGCTGGTCTAGGCCCTCCCGTGTCTATTCCTCTGTGAGTGGTACCAGTTATGCCTTGCTCTCAGCCTTTCCTCTTGCTGGTCTGGGCCCTCCCCTGTCTATTCCTCTGTGAGTGGTACCAGTTATGTCTTGATCCTCTTGCTGGTCTAGGCCCTCCCGTGTCTGTTCCTCTGTGAGTGGTACCAGTTATGTCTTGCTCTCAGCCTATCCTCTTGCTGGTCTGGGCCCTCCCGTGTCTATTCCTCTGTGAGTGGTACCAGTTATGCCTTGCTCTCAGCCTTTCCTCTTGCTGGTCTGGGCCCTCTCCTGTCTATTCCTCTGTGAGTGGTACCAGTTATGTCTTGATCCTCTTGCTGGTCTGGGCCCTCCCCTGTCTATTCCTCTGTGAGTGGTACCAGTTATGTCTTGCTCTCAGCCTATCCTCTTGCTGGTCTGGGCCCTCCCCTGTCTGTTCCTCTTATTTCTCTAAGTACATATTTCGGTTGTTTTGTGCCGGCTGGTGAAAATTAAACCCAGCTTCTCCTTGGCCGTTACAATTCACACTTCTCTCTGGAAAATCTGCAGATGATTATGATGGTGTGACATTTAGCACTCAGTGAATGTTAACCCAGAACCACTTGCACATGTACATTTGAACTTGAACGACGTCACCCACACATATATACATGACTCCAACACTACGTCTCTGCACTTTGTACCAAAATTCTAAATATTCTTTTTTCCTTGCGGTCTCTGCTCCTTTGTTGTTGTAGTTATAATAATAATATTATCGTTATTATTGTCATCATCTCCAACATTCTCCTTGACTCACACCAGATTCCATAGGCTATACTGCCCTAAAGCTGAGTATATTGGCATCAGAGCATTTCATCCTCATCAATATTACGACCTATTTGTATCAAGCAGATGTACTCTTGAGGGAAACTTACTGTGAGGTCAGGAATTTTAGATCAGTGCTTACACGAGAGGCAAAGGTTCATGAGATATTCGAAGCCATCCTGGATGCAGTCAAGAATGATGATGGAGTGTACGACAATTTTGTGGTTCATCTCCACGACAACCAAACCCAGTATTCTGTGTTGGAGAGGAAATTAGCAGCTGCCTATAAAGAAGCAGGCAAAGAAGATATGTGTGATAATTACCAGGACAGAGTGGTGACCTGAGTGCATACTTGATGGTCCACACATACTGACATAGCCATGGGTGCCGAGTACTTGATGGTCCACACATACTGCACACAGCCATGGGTGCCGATTACTTGGTCCATACTGCACACAGCCATGGGTGCTGAGTATGGGCACATACTAGAGCACTGCATGTCTAGCTTACCCTCAGAACTATAGCCTGAGGGGGCGTGTGTCTCCATCAGTGCAATATTAGTGAGACATGCGAGATTTTCAGCTGATAATTGTCCTGATCCCAGTCTGTTCAAGCTGATGTGCTATCTCTGGAATTGATGTCGTTACTTCCCTGGTAGTGTATTTCTGCATTACAATAAGTCCAATCGGGTTGAGCTTGAGTGAAGAGTATCAGAGTGGTGGTGTTTGTGTATGCACGATAAGGTGAAACTTGGTTGTTTAGCTTATTGTTGTTGAGCCTCCTTTCCCAATTAAGTGTTTGTTTCAATTTTCATTACAAAAACTCTTTTTAGGCACCGTCTTGTTGTGTGAGGATGTGCATTATTTAGATTGGTTTTCTTGTTACTGTTGTTGTTATTATTGCTGTTGTTGTATTCAGATGTCCACTGAGATGGGAGACAGGAGTGTAGAGTTTCGCACGTTCGTAAATTCTATGAAACAGTTGCAGTTAACCATAAAAAAGATCAAGAGATATTATTATTTGTGTACCAGGCAGGGTCCATTGGGCAGCGAGTGTATGATGAACTCTTACGGCCTACATCAATTCTCTCTGTAGATCAGAAGGCCGACCAACTACTTGGACACATTGGCGATGTAATCGAGTTGAACCCGCATAACTACCACTTGCTAGTGGACAGGCTGCGACAGAACACAAGACTCCATGACTCCATGGTGAAAGTTCTGGATGATGAATTTTCCAGGCTCAGTAGTGAGGCTAGTAGTGAGGCTAGCCCATCTGTTCCCGCTGGCGGGACACCTGGGCAGAACCAAGACGACAAATCGAATTCACAGGCAATTTTTCTGGCCTGGCCTGAGAAAGGACGTTGCTGAAATGTGCAGATGCTGCCAGACATGCCAGAAAACGGCCAAAGGCACCACAAGAAAATCCCACTTCCCATCATAGAGACGCCCTTCAAGCGTACTGCGATGGACATGATAGGTCCATTGCCAACAACAGAGGAAGGGCATAGACAATTGTAGACTATGGGTCAAGGTACCCGGATGCAATACCTCTGAGGACCACAACAAGCAAAGACATTGCCAAGGCACTGGTCGAGTACCTGTCCAGAGTGGGGATGCCAGATCATCACTGACAGAGGATCGAACTTCACCTCGCAACTGATGAGAGAACTCTATGTGTTACTAGGTATCTCCGCAATCAAGACGTCGATACAACGCCACCCTCAAAAGCGGCCTCAGAAAGTACGTAGACAAATTCCCCAACAACTGGCAGAAATCCATCCTTCTTGCTATTTGCATATAGAGGTGTACCTCACAGGGCTACAGGGTTCAGCCCTTTCGAACTCGTATTTGGCAGACAGCCAAGAGGCCCCTTGGATGTGTTGAGGGAAGAGTGGGAGGAACCGCAGAACTGTTCGGAGAGCACGGTATCATACCTCCTGGACAATTGCGAGAAACTAGAGGTGGCCAAAGAAGCAGCGATGAAGATGGAAGAGAAGTCAAAAGAGGAGATGGCAACGTGGTACAACCAGAAGGCCAGAAACAGAGTTTTTACTGTCGGAGACTTAGTGTTGGTGCTCAAGGCTGGTATCATCAGGACCAGCCACAGCCTATGGACAGCGCCAGTAGTGATGATCCCAAAGTCAGACGGCTCGCTGAGGATGTGCATAGATTATAGGAAACTCAATTCCGTGACTAAGCCAGATCCCTTTCCGATGCCCAGAACAGAAGATATCCTGGACAACCTGGTGGCGGCTCGATTCCTGACGAAGCTCGATCTAACAAAAGGGTACTACCAGGTCCCGATAGGAGTCAGCGAAAGACAAGACAGCATTTGTAACTGAATTTGGGAAGTACGAGTTTAATGTCATGCCTTTCGGTCTGGTGGGGGCTTTCCAGAGTCAATTTTCGGAGACATGCAAGGCAGAGCGGCGGCATATATGGATGATTTAATCATCTACTCCACCACCTGGGAAGACCATCTCGCTCAGCTCGACCAGACCTTGATGCGGTTAGTGGATGCCGGACTGACACTGAAGATGGTGAAGTGCCAATTTGCAATGGCACAATGTGAATATCTTAGACACCAAATAGAGGAGAGTCAACTAACCCCCAGACGGCGAAAATCAAAGCAATCCAAATGTTTAAAGTACCCAGAAGAAAGAAGGATGTCAGATCTTCCCTCGGCCTGGCGGGATACCGCAAATCTGTGAAGGACTACGCAACCATAGCAGTCCCTCTCTCTAACTTGATCGGAAAAGTCCATCCAGAAAAAGTAAAGTGGAGCGAGATGCACGATCAAAGCCTTCAAGACACTCAAGGAAGCCCTCCAATGTAACAGGACCAGACTACGTAAAAATGTTCACACTGCAGACAGATACCTCGGATGTAGGGAGAGTAAGGGAAGCACGTCATCTCATCAGCTCTCCAGCATGTTTCCAATATATACATACCATATTTGCCAGGATATAAGTTGCATCCCAAACCTGTACAGGACAGTAGTATGTTGATGGTTTTCCCGTGTACAAGTCACACTTATTAACTATTTCCATGGTTTCTATTTATATGGACGAAATTTGATGAGGATTTTTCCCCTCCAATTATCAACAAATTATTCCAAATGAGTCGGATTCTCCAGAAATGCTGAAGGGTGGGAGGAGTTTGATAGGAGCTGGTGTATTGGTTGCTAGCATGTCAACAAGCTAAGCCACAGGTATATAGAGGAGGGAAAGGTGCATCTCTTTTTTTGGCAAACATTTTTTCTTGCACCTGTGATCGGGTACTTTCATGAGGGAAGCATTTGATACATAGCAGGACTTGGTGGAAGCAGGCAGTTCATTATAGACATGGCAAGCTCGAGCTCTGAGAGTGCAGCTTCGGGTAAATATAGAGATTAGTAGCTGCAAGCTGCATGCCTACTACTACACTTTGCTGTTGGGAAGAATCTAGGAATTAGTAGCGCAGCTTGCATGCCTACTACTACACTTTGCTGTTGGAAAGAATCTAGGAATTAGTAGCATAGCCTACTACTACACTTTGTTGTTGGGTGGAGAATCTAGGAATTGGTAGCGTAGCCTACTACTACACTTTGTTGTTGGGTGGAGAATCTAGGAATTAGTAGCGCAGCTTGCATGCCTACTACTACACATTGCTGAATGCGAGGTCCACCATTATTATTATATTCAGCACTTTGTTGTTTATATCACACACTATTTGTGCCATACCATTACTCCATCTGTAGATGTCACTCCTGCTACTCCATCCATACAGACCACTCCCATAACTCCACTTGTGCAGGCAACTCCTGCTATTCCATCCATACAGACCACTCCCATAACTACACTTGTGCAGGCAACTCCAGCTACTGCATCCATGCAGACCACTCCCATAACTACAGTTCTACAGACAACTCCTGCTATTCCATCCAAACAGACCACTCCCATAACTACACTTGTGCAGGCAACTCCAGCTACTGCATCCATGCAGACCACTCCCATAACTACACTTGTGCAGGCAACTCCAGCTACTGCATCCATGCAGACAACTCCTGCTATTCCATCCAAACAGACCACTCCCATAACTACACTTGTGCAGGCAACTCCAGCTACTCCGTCCATACAGACCACTCCCATAACTACACTTGTACAGGCAACTCCAGCTACTCCGTCCATACAGACCAATCCTATATCTCCAACCAACCATATGTGCTGCAGTAGCAATATCTGAGTTAAAGAATGATACACAAGCTATTGACTGGTCTAGATAAAGTTCAACCACTGACACTTTATAGATTATTGAGACCTCGAGCACCTTATTCAGTGAGAAAGGCTTGCACACAAAGGCTGACTAAAGCTATCTAAGTTTGCTACGCCTGTCACAACTTTCTCAGAGAAAAGGCTTGCCAATGCTAACTAACACAGAAGCTATGACAGTGAAGGCTCAACTACTAGCTGGAGGAGAGGTCTTGACCCATGACACAATCAAATACATCATATACTTGTGAGCTTCACCTTCACCAGTGGGCTTCATAATACTGTAACTTTTAACAACTCATGCTTGTAGAATAGGAGCTGTAGAACACAGATGAAACATCATCTCAAAATATTGCCTTGAGGCACACGAAGGTTTGCTAACCTTTAGAGGTTGGCACCTCTGCTGCCAAATGTTGAGTAGATGCATAAACGGTAAGCATTGTTTTTCATTTTATGCCTAGATTGTATCGTGTTGCACCAACACATAGATGTATAGGCGGAGTCGCACTCTTGATGTCACATGACACAGTGTTCATGGAACACATAGATGTGTAGGCGGTGCCCCATTCATCAATTCCACTACTGCTTCTTCATTCTCATCAAAACAGCTCAAATCCCCCAAAGCTCTCCACATATCAGTTGTATTGTGTGACCTGGAATCTCCACGTCTCTGGGAGCTGTCACTGCCACACTATCAGTTGAGTGGTTGCCAATTGGCAAATCCTTTCGTCCCATAAACATTGGAACCTCAAAATGTGTGCTTTCTTCATGAGAGAGAGAGAGTACTGTTTCTGCAATCAATCACTGCCCCATGCTCCTTTAGGAAATCAGCTCCCAGTAGGCAGTCCACAGTTTTAGGTTTCAAATCACAGTAAAGTCCTGTTCTGCATTGGTTATTGTTGTTCGTCCGACCACATCCAGTGGCATACCATTAGCACCCACAGCCCCTGCTGATTTGATCAATTTCTTATGGTACTTATTTGCCAAAGATTCAACTGACACAGCAGCACCAGAGTCCAGTAAAATTCTCATAGGTGCTTGACCGATCAGGCCATTTGCATGGAATATGGCATTGACAATTGTAGTTTGAGTTGGTCGGTGGATATAAGTAACTTCCTTGGCCAGCCCCACAGGTCAGGTTGACCAGTTCAATCACGTTTGAAGTGTCCTAGTTTATCACACTCCCAACAGGATTGGTCCTCAGCTGGGGTACATCTTACTCGGTTCTCCCTTCCCTGGTTTCGTGACGTGTAGCATACATTGGAAGTAACCTCGGCATTTGTTTGAAGTCTCGTTTCCAGAGCCTCACGACGCTTTGTCATCTGGTCTAAAGCCTGCGTAATGGCATCGCTAGTTTGGGGTCACACAATGAATCAGGTTTGTTGACCAGATTGATATCCTTCGCAGGTTCGGCCTTAGTTTAAAAAGTTCAAGGCATATTCAATTTCCTTGGCATCCCTTGATGCTTGTTCAGACCTTGGTTTTCCACGTAACAGCATCTGCAGACTAACAGGGACCTGCAATCCAGTTAGAAGACGTTGCAACAGTATTCCAGAAGTTAATGCTTCATCAGGGTAGGTCTGTTTAAAAAGTTTCTCAAGCGGCTTTTTCCACTTCCTGTTGAGAGAGGGAGATGAATGTCTTCCCTGTTGTAAGGGGGTATTGAATAAGCTCTTCCTTTGTCAAAAGTGCTGCTTTCAACTGCTTTAGATTAGCTTTAGCCACATCAAGTTCAACATAGTTTTCCTCATAGGAGTGTTGGTAGGATCAAGGCAGAGCTCCACTCTTTCACAGCGGAACTAGTTCAAATCAATCAATGCCCTAGAGAATTCTTCTGTAGTGAATTCTGGAAGAAGCAAGTCAAATTGTGCTATCCCACTTCTGACACCAAGTAGCGTGTTTCAAACTCGGCAAGGACAAGTTTAATATAGATTACAGCTGTTCACAGATGCGCTCTAAATGGAATGTAACCACAAATATCCATACATGTGGCCATAGTCTAAACCACACACACACACACACATACTTACTACATCACATGACCTGTGGCATAGGTACCGCATATAGTATAGCGCATGCGCAACGTAGTATAAGCCCACTCGCGCCTATGTAACCTACTCGTTTACGGTTACAAACTGGGAGGTTACATAGGCGCATAACCCACTCTTTTGAATAGGCTATCCTATACATAGGTTCACACAGAAGGAGCCTAGTGAGACTGTCCTCCACTTGTTATAGAATTGGCTACTGGTCATATCTGTTCTATCCTAAAATTGGCTACTGGGTCATACCTATTCTATTTAGAATTGGCTACTGGTCATATCTTTTCAATCCTCTTTATATAATTGGCTACTGGGTCATATCTGCTTTATCCTCTTGTTAGAATTACTTACTGGGTCATACCTGTTATATCATCTTGTTAATAGAATTGGCTACTGGTCATACCTGTTGTGTGTTTGTTTATGTTTTTTAACTTTCTTGCTGTTTTGGTAGATTATTATAGCAGCTGACCTAGTGTGTGTAGTCTTCTAGAGGTGCATGGCTATATGTGTGTAGTCTTCTAGAGGTGTATGGCTATATGTGTGTAGTCTTCTAGAGGTGCATGGCTGTAGTCTTCTAGAGGTGCATGGCTGTAGTCTTCTAGAGGTGCATGGCTATATGTGTGTAGTCTTCTAGTGGTGCATGGCTATATGTGTGTAGTCTTCTAGAGGTGCATGACTATATGTGTGTAGTCTTCTAGAGGTGCATGGGATAGTCTTCTAGAGGTGCATGGCTATATGCAGGCCCGTACGCAGGGGGGGGGGGGGTTCGAGGGGTTCAAATTTTTTTTTTTTTTTAATTAAAATTAACTTGCAGGTTTTATTTTTAATTTTTATTTTTATTGTTAATTTTTTTAATACTTTGATTACTTTGGTGTTATCTCATCATGATATATTGTTCGTAAAAAAATAAAATAATAATAATAATAATAATAATAATAATAATAATAATAATAATAATAATAATACCTGACAATCATTATTTCTTAAATTAAATGTAGGCAATATGCATGTATTCTATATCTATATGCATAATTAATTAATTTTATAAAAAATAATTAAAAAATAAAAAAATAATAATAATAATAATAATAATAACAGTCCAGAGCTCGCCTCATTGCCACCTCTGCTACAGAGTCTGGTGCATGGTTAAATGCCTTGCCTGTCTCCTCTCTGGGTTTGAGAATGTCTGATGACTCCATCCGCATTGCCATAGGCCTCAGACTTGGAGCCTCATTATGTCAACCCCATCAATGTGAACATTGTGGAGATGCCGTGGACCATCTAGCTACCCATGGGCTTAGTTGCAAAATGAGTCAGGGCAGGCACTCTCGACATGCTGCCATCAATGATGTAATACATAGATCACTGGTTTCTGCTAAGATCCCTTCCCGCCTTGAACCCTCGGGCCTAATGAGATCAGACGGGAAGAGACCTGATGGCATGTCCATTGTTCCATGGTCAAGAGGGAAGCTCCTGGTCTGGGATGCTACATGTGCAGACACTTTTGCGGCTTCAAATATCAGGCTGGCGGTAAACAAACTCGGTGCAGTAGCAGCAAAAGCAGAGGATATGAAGATGTCAAAGTACTACAACCTAGACTCATCCTACCTGTTCATGCCAGTGGCAGTGGAGACCTGTGGTGTTTTTGGCCCCAAAACAAAGGTCTTTATACGAGAACTTGGACGTCGCCTCAAGACAGCCACTGAAGATAGCGACTCATTTCAGTACCTGCTACAGAGGATCTCTGTCGCAATTCAGAGGGGAAATGCAAGTTCTGTTTTGGGGACAATAGGACAGCAGATGGGATTAATGGACATTATTTAGATTGTACCTATACATATATATATATACCTATATAATAATAATAATAATAAATAAATAAATAAATAATAATAATAATAATAATAATATTATTATAATAAAAATAATTTAAAAAATGTTATATAATATGTTGTTTAATTTAAATTTAATTACCATCATTTTTTTAATCCTCATCTGTGATTAAAAATAAACAATATTGCCATAATAATAATAAAAAAATTAAAAAAATTAAAAAAAACACAATTTTTAAAAAAAACCTGGTAAGGTACGTACTTCACGTGAGGAGAGTTGCAAGAGAAAGTAACCGTTTGGCAACCCTAGCGGGCTTCTGAAATATTTCAAAAGGGTGGTTAGAAGTCGAAGAAGAGCGGAGTGAACCAGGACAGAACCCCGTTGGGCAGGAAGACACTGCGTATTCACATTTCTATGGATGTTATAAATTTATGGTCACTGCTGTCAAAGGAATAGGACTTGGATTGCACATTGATACATTCACTGCTAATTTTAGTAATGCTGTGTGGGATTATGAGTCAAGAAGCAAAGCCACTTCTCTTCTGCATGCTCTCAGAATTTGATTTCATTATTGTTTTGCTGATTATTTATCAGTTTCTTTCACATGTGGCTGGCATTACAGTGAAGTTACAGAGTACAACATTCGATGTAGTTCAGGCATTTCAGCAGATTGATAGTGTTTTATCATACTACAAGGCAATGAGGACTAATATCTATAATGAATTTCATAAAAATTACATGCTGAAAGAAGGCGTCATCAGTGAATGTACAGCCAGGAGCTGCGAAAGGCAGAGAAACAGGCCTAATGTAGTGACAAGTGTAATTGAGGAGTGGCTTAAAATATATGTGGCTCTCCCCTTTGTTGACAATAAAATATGTGACTTAGAGACTCGATTCTCACCATTATCCAAAACTTCATCCTCTTTGTCCCTTCTATTTTGTGTACGAAGAACGATGTAAATTTTTAGTGTGGATGTTTATTTTAGTGATTTGCCATCACCTGAGCTTTTTGACCAAGGACTTGGCCATTGGAAACAAAGTTTTGTCTGCATGCCTGCTTCAGAAAGGCCCAGTACTTGTGCTATATACTGCCCTGAAAGAGTGATCAACTTTTGTTCCCCATTGTATATATATATACACCTTATTGAAGATTGCTTGCACCATACCCGTCACTTGCTGTGAATGTGCTAGTACTGTACGCATTTTATGAGATGTAGTAGTATGACTGAAGATCGATTGACATCTCTGGCATGGATGCATATACATTAACAGCATCACATTGATCTAGATCAGGTTGTGGATCTTTTTTCCAGGCTGCACCCAAGGTGCATGGCTATATATGTGTAGTCTTCTAGAGGTGCATGGCTATATGTGTGTAGTCTTCTAGAGGTGCATGGCTATATGTGTGTAGTCTTCTAGAGGTGCATGGCTATATGTATGTAGTCTTCTAGAGGTGCATGGCTATATGTGTGTAGTCTTCTAGAGGTGCATGGCTATATGTATCACTATGTAGTCTTCTAGAGGTGCATGGCTATATGTATGTAGTCTTCTAGAGGTGCATGGCTATATGTGTGTAGTCTTCTAGAGGTGTATGGCTATTATGTGTGTAGTCTTCTAGAGGTGTATGGCTATTATGTGTGTAGTCTTCTAGAGGTGCATGGCTATATGTGTGTAGTCTTCTAGAGGTGTATGGCTATATGTGTGTAGTCTTCTAGAGGTGCATGGCTATATATGTGTAGTCTTCTAGAGGTGCATGGCTATATGTGTGTAGTCTTCTTAGAGGTGCATGGCTATATGTATGTAGTCTTCTAGAGGTGCATGGCATATGTATGTAGTCTTCTAGAGGTGCATGGCTATATGTGTGTAGTCTTCTAGAGGTCCAAGGCTACCATCCTCTGACTGTCGGGAAAGGATAACACTGGGAGAGATGTATCCAACAGGCAAATGGTATACGTTACCAATAACATTTGTTCCTCAGCAGGGAAGCTTGCACAGACCTAGGGATTATATCAACCCAATTTCCGAAAATGGTTGTAGAGATCAATGGGGCTAATCCGATACAGTCCACCAACACCACCACAGCAACTGCTGGCAGCCATCCCATCCAAGGATGTGACTGCCCCAAAAGGACTAAACCCCAGCCTCCTCCTCCTGTACTACCATACCCAGCCACAGAGGACAACCGAGAGAAGCTCCAACAATACTTCTCGGTCATTATCAAGCCAGTACATTCAATGTGTGTGAGCATCAGAGTCTGCCATTGATGGAGGGACCACCCATGAAGCTGATGATCGACCCCAATGCTACCCCAACTGCTCATCATTCACCTATACCTGTTCCACTTCACTGGCAGGACGACGTCAAGGCTGGACTCGACAGGGATGTCAGACTAGGCCTCTTAGAACCTGTTCCCATTGGTGAACCAGTCACATGGTGCCACAGGATGGTCATCTGTGCCAAAAAGAATGGCAAACCAAGAAGAACCAATTTTAATATTAAAAAATGATTAACATTCAGGTGACCCTTTACCTATTAAACAATACTGCTTTATATTAACAGGTAAAGGGTCCTCCAAATGGCTGTCTACCTTTTCAATTCTCAATATTTCTTGTTGTTGTTTTTAACATTTTTAGCCTTGTCGTCTATGTATCTGTGTACTCTCACTTAACTTGCATATATACAACATGTGCATATCATAATTTTACTACTAGAATATTCCACATTACATTGCAATGACAAATCCATTCAGAGGGGTATGAACCGGGGGAGAGGGGGGGGGCTTGAGGGCCTTGCCCACTCCCTATCTCCATTACTCAACAGCTGGGGTCCTGACCCCCAATATTTTGTGTGCCAAAGTTGTGTTTGTCACCATTGGCATTTCTTTGCTCAGATTTTACACACACCTTAATTAAGTGTTGAATAGGTGTAAGTGCATGATGTCAAAATGCACATGGCAGTCTTGTAATTAGTTGAGTGGTAGTATAGTAAAGCAAGAAGCCATGGCTAAAAGAATCGAGCTACGATGTGGTCAGTCATCTATAACTTCATTGTTTTGCTTGAATGCACCACCTCAACCTCAGAGTAAGTTACTAATAAGCCAATGTGCTTCAGACCAGTTCATTGATGTGGCACTAGTGTGGGTTTGTATATAATATAGGTGTCTTTGAAACACCACCTAGCCTGAACAAGATGAATTAAATGATTAAAATGAGGTTACTTCCTATAGTGTTGGAGAGAATGATTTTGAGCCTCGATGCCTTCACAGTGATTGTGATGAACTTGAGTGTAAGCACAATCTGAAGTTTCATCATTAGGACATTGCCAGCTTTTAGTTCAGATCTAGCAGAAGAAATAGTTGTGTGTAATCTTTCATGTGTAGGACAACTTCAGAAATTTCTCAACCAACTGAACCATAAATCTTGGCAAAAAGTGGAAGAGCTAATAAATATTCATAGAAGCCACTTGGTATAAAAGCTGCCCATGACTTCATGTATGCTGCACTCCTTCGAAAGCATATTGTTATTATTGTAGATGTGCTTTTTTCTAATTTGAGTGTTATGAATACGTAGAAAAGCTGATGTAGCCTTTTCAACTGAAGGATTTTGTGACTAGAGTCTTAGTCGATTTTAAAACTCATGAATTGTCCCGTGCTCATAAATATGCTCTTTCTGCCTATAATGGTTCGAAGAGTGCACCTATCAGCCTCAAACTTCAAAAGCAACTTAATGAAGCCTCTGAGAGGTGACGACAAAGCTTGCTCAATCAACTTTGTATTTTGCATTGCTTGCTTGTTACATCAAGGTTTATCCATTAGAAATGACGGGGTTCAACTTAACTGTGACAATGGATCAAGCTTTAGCGGATTGTGCTTGGAGGTAAATACCAGTCACCCTTAATAGTAACTGAGCTAACTATTACGTTCCCTTTGGTTGGCTATTTATTGCTCGATTTTTTTTTACAGTTTTCAGTGTTTCGAGGAAATCCTATCTCCCAGTCAAGCCTTTGTCAACTCTCCATTTATACCACTCTCTTCTCAATTGTATCTCTCTCCGTTATGGTCTGGCCCCACATCCAGCTTGCCTGAGTTCTCAACTGCCACCCTAGCTGCATCCATGGCTTCACTAAACAGCATATAACCTATGACTGACTTTCTCTCCCCACATTCCCATGTCCACCTACACTCACAGCACTGCAACTCATTCCCTACACCAGACCTCCAACCCTAACCAACTCCAGCAACCTCCTTCCATTACCTTTTGGGTCGTCTTCTGCCCCTAATCCTTTGCATTGAAGTTCCCCATCATAACAACATCGAAACCTTTCTCTTCATACTTCACCACATCCTCCTGCAATACCTCAAACAATCCCTCCGTCTCTCTCATTCTCAGGTTCACAGTTTTCCTTCTCCCCACTCTACTTAACTCCACCCACTGCAAACCTTCTCTTGACTTCCTCACCCGAGATTTCAAACTCTCATGCACCAGAACTTCCCACACCTCCACTCGCCTGTCTGCCACCTTCTCTATTCCTGCCGTAACACTCATATCCTGCCACGCTCACCTAGTCCTCCTCCTGCAAAAATGTCTCCACTAATCCCAGCACATCAAACTTATTCTTAACAAACACTAGTATCTTCAAATCCATCTTCCTTGACCACCATCCTCTACAATTAATGAATGTCACACTCAACCGTCCAGTTTCCCTATCTCTAGTCCCTCTCCCACCCCCCAACCTCCTTACAAACTGTTTACACTCACAACTGAGATTTTCCCTTCATGTTCATGATCTTGGACATATTCTCTTTGGCCAACAAGTGCTCCTTTTCCCCTCTCGGTGCTCCTCCACCTGATGGTCCTTGCTCTCTCCAACCCCCTCTGTGTTGTCCCTGAATTGTACACCCCACCCCCGTTCCCCGGTAGCCCACATTATAGTAACTGACCTAATCACTGTAATGGTTCATTAACGTTTGGCTGATAAGTTACCTCCTACCATTGGTTTTCACTGCTTGAGATGCAACTGGAGCCATTAGCAATAGTGAACAACTGGTAATTTGTATTCAGTGGGTTTCAGAAATATATGAAATAAATGAAGATGTTGTTGGATTGGTTCAGCTTGCTAATGCCAGAGCAGAGACTATCTACACAGCCATTAAAGATGCTCTTCTTCAGTTAGGCATGCAGTTTGAGAATTGTTATGGTCAAGGTTACAATGGTGAGAAATTTCAAGGATTACTAGTGTTGGGAAAAGATTTCAAGAGGAGTTTGCATCAGCCATACCAGTACACTGTCTGGCACACTGTATAAAATAATGTCTGAGCACACAAAGTCAAATCCATCAAGGAAGGACTAAATTTGCCAAATTATCCCCTAATTATTTTGGAGGATGTGCAAGGACAACAGGAATCAAATCATGGTTCTAGAATTATATTGTTATGCCCAACTAGATGGACTGCCTGTTCTGGTTCTATGCAAGCCCTAATCAATAACTATGAAGCATTAAGGGCAGCAATGGAGATATCTTCTTATGGAATAGACGACTGTTCTAGATGAGCAAATGGGATGCTAGCACTTATGGATAAATTCACCACATATTTTGGAGTGGAGCTATCTGTATTAATCCTCAGCATGAGCGAACAGCTATCTATTACCCTTCAGGAAGAGGAGACTAATGTTGATGACTGTTTTATGGATGTAGACTTGTGCATTCGATCACTTGAGAGGATTTGAACAGATCTTAACGTCAAATCTTTCCATGATTCTGTGGTAGTGAAGGCCTCTAAAGTGTTTTGAGAGCCTCCTGTTCTACCTCTCCAAAAGCAGCTTTCCAGGAGATTAGATGAAGGAACACCATAGCGTACCTTCACCTCAATTGAGGATCATTATAGAAATGCAATATTTTGAGGCAATTGACCATGTGAAGGGTGAGCTACATACATGATTTCAGTGATAAAACTTAGTATTGAAGCATTGTGGGTGGATAGTGCTGATCAAACAAATTTAACTTTCTACAAAACTGCATATATGGTGGTGATAATGATTAAAAATTCATTTACAAATGCTTCGTATATATAATCAAGGCCACACCCTTGGATGTTATTGCAATCCAGAAAGTGACTAGAGTTCAGACTATTTGTGACATTTTCAACCACCAATCTGGTCTCAAGATAAAGACCAGATAATCATCAAAGAAGCCCACACAAACTCCTAAAAATTGCACATTATTCCAGTCACCACTTCGTCAGCTGAGCATAGCTTTTCTGCTCTAAAACAAATAAAAGACTGCGCAACTCAATGACACAAGAGAGGCTTGACCTCTGTATGTTACTGCATATGAAAGAACAAATAAGTTAAACCTTGTTGATTTTGCCAAAGAATTCATTTCTAGATGTTAAAGAAGTAAGAACTTTTTTTGAAACTATGAAAATAGTAGCTCTTAATTGTCACAATTACTAAGTTAAAACATCATCTTTTATTACCTCATTTATTCCTAGTAGCATTTTAAAATCAAAACTGATACGTCTCAAAATGGTCTTCCTGGAGTGACACTGAATATTCTTACTCTTATCTTCAAGAAAGCACTCCAAAATAGTAAAAACTCGTCAATACAATAAACAACCTGGAATTGTGTACAATAAACACGCTCGTGTGCGCGCAAATTATAGGAGCCATGAATCTCAGCCAACTTCTGTAGCAAGTCTTCTGCTATTTACCATGTGGTGACTGTCAGAATGTTGTTCCCTGACCATCCCTTGGTCTTCACTTTTGGGGTAGGGAATTTTAACATTACCTGCACTATTGGCAGGGTCTCAGGAAGGTGGAGGATGGTTCCATTATCTGCTTGTAATGTAGTGATGGACTCCATTGCTCGGTTGGTCCTCCACTGTTCATTATGGAGTGTGGCAGCTCTAATTCTCCTCTATAGGAAGATGAGAAGATTTGGTGCCATGTCTCATATGGTAAATTACTAAAGATTACTAATGTAGTATGCTGTTAGTGTGCCTTGTTGCATTGGGGCTAGCATAGGAAATGTGAAAAGCACATGCACCTAAAGAAAATGGACGACAGTGGCAAGCCTCAAGTCAATTAAAAACTTGCCTAAATTTCCTGGTGGTGCTGGTTCAGATTGTCATGACTGCTTTTGAGTGCATCAAAGGTCAAATAGACAGAAAACAAGCTTTATATCACATGTACCCAAACATAAAAATAGAACAACAACATACTATATACTACTACTACTACTACTAATAATAATAATACTAATAATAATAGTAATAATAATAATAATAATAATAATAATAATAATAATAATAATAATAATAATAATAATAATAATAATAATAATAATAATAATAATAATAGTAATAATAATAATAATAATAATAATAATAATAATAATAATAATAATAATAATAATAATAATAATAATAATAATAATAATAATAATAATAATAATAATAATAATAATAATAATAATAATAATAATAATAATAATAATAATACTCTCAATGAGCTCTCACTTAACATAACATTATAATAACGTTCTCAAATAATCAACTTGAAATTGTATTCTCTCGACTTTGCTCTAGCCTTTATCAGGAATAATGAGCAACTAAGACTTGCGTGAGCCTGCTATCACCACGTGCTATATACAAAACCACAGCACACACATCTAGCATGTGAAAAATAATAAACAACAGCAATAATAATAATAACTAACAATAACACAATAATAACAATAACACAATAATAATAATAATAAAATAAATATAATAATAAATGCTTAACTAACACTAATAGCAGTCTATATTATCAACGTACTTAACTAACACTAATAGCAGTCTATTATCAACATACTTAACTAACACTAATAGCAGGCTATATTATCAAAGTACGTACTTAACTAACACTAATAGCAGTCTGTATTATTAACGTACTTAACTAACACTAGTAGCAGTCAATTTTATCAATGTACTTAACTAATAGCAGTCTATTTATCAACATACTTAACTAACACTAATAGCAGTCTATATTATCAATGTATTTGACTAATACTAATAGCAGTCTATATTATCAATGTATTTGACTAATACTAATAGCAGTCTATATTATCAAAGTATTTAACTAACACTAATAGCAGTCTATATTATCAAAGTACTTAACAACACTAATAGCAGTCTATATTATCAAAGTACTTAACTAACACTAATAGCAGTCTGTATTATTAACGTACTTAACTAACACTAATAGCAGTCAATTTTATCAATGTACTTAACTAACACTAATAGCAGTCAATTTACTTAACTAACCCTAATAACAGTATATTATCAATGTACTTATATAATAATAACAGCTGTGAGTTTCCAGTGATCAGGAGGGGGGAGGGGAGGGAGCCAAAGATCATTCATCTGCTTGACTATATAGAAACAAGACAAAAATATAGAAACAAGACAAAAATATAGAAACAAGACAAAAATATAGAAACAAGACAAAAATATAGAAACAAGACAAAAATATAGAAACAAGACAAAAAAATATAGAAACAAGACAAAAAATATAGAAACAAGACAAAAATATAGAAACAAGACAAAAATATAGAAACAAGACAAAAATATAGAAACAAGACAAAAATATAGAGAAATAAGACCGCTCGACATTTCGAGTGAGTACAACTATCGAGAAAGTAGTGGACAACTTTGATTTATCCTTCTTTTTTTTAACTCCAGCAGGCTCTTGCTTGTCAATATGCTGCAGGACCATTGTCATATATTTATATAATTTCTGAAGTTCAAACCAGAACTTGATTACATATAACTTAAATGATTCGGTATCACAGAAGCACATGATATATTTTAAAAAATAATGTCACTTTTCAACTTTGAATTTTCTGAAGAATGTCTTGATATTCTTTATGATGTCTCTATATTTTGTGGCTCGCTCCAACTTCAATCCTGTTTTTGCCATTGGGCTTGTCTATCTTTAATTTGATGATATTGAATATATGCTCTATCCTTCATCAGGAATAAACAAAACAAAAAACTAAATATGACTTGTAACAGTGACCCTTTACCCACTAATATAATGATGACCACGATCCTGTAGCATGACACTATGTAACAGTAACTAACACTAATAGCAGCCTATATTATCAACGTACTTAACTAACACTAATAGCAGTCAATTTTATCAATGTACTTGACTAATACTAATAGCAGTCTATATTATCTAAGTACTTAACTAGCAGTCTATATTATCAAAGTACTTAACTAACACTAATAGCAGACAATTTTATCAATGTACTTAGCTAGTACTAATAGCAGTCTATATTATCAAAGTACTTAACTAACACTAATAGCAGTCTATATTATCAAAGTAATTAACTAAGCAGTCTATATTACAACATATTTACTAACACTAATAGCAGTCTATATTGTCAACGTACTTAACACACTAATAGCAGTCAATTTTACCAATGTACTTAACTAATACTAATAGCAGTCTATATTATCAACGTACTTAACTAACACTAATAGAAGTCTATATTATCAATGTACTTATATAAAATCAATAATACTAGCTGTGAGTTTCCGATCAAGGAGGGGGAGAGGGGGAGGGGAGGGAGCCAAAGATCATTCATCAGCTCACCATACACAGTTCCTTTCTCCTCTGCCACCTCTTCCTTACCCAATACATAACACACTCCCACCTCTTCCATCACTGCATCACTTACTTCCTCCATACCTTTCCCCCTCTTATATCTATCACCATGCTATGATAACAGTAACTGCACTGCCACTCTCTATGGACTGGCCACATAACAGGCATATATAGGAAGGTTAACCGATGCAATAGAGGAGAGATGTGCTAATGATGGAGAGCATACTACACACACCAAATTATCACTTGAACAATTTCCGTTAGCTTCTGCATTGTATTTCCTTTTGAATTCTGAGAACTCCTGCAGGAAGCTCATCCTGATGGTTCCACTCATAGTAGTGCACTTGCCATCTTCAAGGGATGCTGCTTCCTAATAGATGTACTCTGAAAACACCTGCCACAAAACAAAACACCTCCCACAGCCACCTGGCCTTCGTCAGGGATATAAGAAAGCACAGTTCTGTTTGCACCCCAGCTGGGTATCTGTAAGGAACACTTAAAGCTTGGCTACCTCACCATATCACTATGCAAGCATTACATCATAATGACATCATTCTTGTTCAGATCAGTACTAATTAGGCCTTCAGCTATGCCAGGGCTAGGACAATGGCTAGAGCAATGCAATGGTTAGTATACTGTATTAGTCTTCAGCTATGCCAGGGCTAGGACAATGGCTAGAGCAATGCAATGATTAGTATACTGTATTAGTCTTCAGCTATGCCAGGGCTAGGACAATGGCTAGAGCAATGCAATGATTAGTATACTGTATTAGTCTTCAGCTAGGACAAGGGCTAGAGCAATGCAATGCTAGGATTTCAAACTGATATAATTCTTGTTTTCTCCATCACTATCTCCATCACACCTTCACTCGCCACTCAATGTCTTACATTCATTACTAGTAGGTACCCTATGAGACAAGGCACCAAATCTTCCCATCTTCCTATAGAGGAGGATTAGAGCCGCTACACTACTTTAGTTGGTCATTTTCCATGATGAACAGAGGAGGACCAAGAACACATCCCCACCCCATCCCCCAAGCACTAGGCTTCTTCAACTTTTACTTTCTACTTCCCTCCTGGATCACATGCAGCACATTGTTGAGCCTATTAGCACATTGCTGAGCCTAGTAGCACATTGTTGAGCCTATTAGCACGTTGCTGAGCCGAGTAGCACATTACTGAGCCTAGTAGCACATTGCTGAGCCTAGTAGCACATTGCTGAGCCTATTAGCACGTTGCTGAGCCTATTAGCACGTTGCTGAGCCTAGTAGCACATTACTGAGCCTAGTAGCACATTGCTGAGCCTAGTAGCACATTGCTGAGCCTATTAGCACGTTGCTGAGCCTAGTAGCACATTGCTGAGCCTAGTAGCACATTGCTGACTAGTAGCACATTGCTGAGCCTAGTAGTACATTGCTGAGCCTAGTGGCACATTGCTGAGCCTAGTAGTACATTGCTGAGCCTAGTAGTACATTGCTGAGCCTATTAGCACATTGCTGAGCCTAGTAGCACATTGCTGAGCCTAGTAGCACATTGCTGAGCCTAGTAGCACATTGCTGAGCCTAGTAGCACATTGCTGAGCCTAGTGGCACATTGCTGAGCCTAGTGGCACATTGCTGAGCCTATTGGCACATTGCTGAGCCTAGTGGCACATTGCTGAGCCTAGTGGCACATTGCTGACTAGTAGCACATTGCTGAGCCTAGTGGCACATTGCTGAGCCTAGTGGCACATTGCTGAGCCTATTGGCACATTGCTGAGCCTAGTAGCACATTGCTGAGCCTAGTAGCACATTGCTGAGCCTAGTGGCACATTGCTGAGCCTAGTGGCACATTGCTGAGCCTAGTGGCACATTGCTGAGCCTAGTGGCACATTGCTGAGCCTAGTGGCACATTGCTGAGCCTAGTGGCACATTGTGCTGAGCCTAGTGGCACATTGCTGAGCCTAGTGGCACATTGTGCTGAGCCTAGTGGCACATTACTGACTAGTAGCACATTGCTGAGCCTAGTGGCACATTGCTGAGCCTAGTGGCACATTGCTGAGCCTAGTGGCACATTGTGCTGAGCTAGTGGCACATTGCTGAGCCTAGTGGCACATTGCTGAGCCTAGTGGCACATTACTCCTATTAGCACATTGCTGAGCCTAGTGGCACATTGCTGAGCCAAGTAGCACATTGCTGAGCCTAGTAGCACATTGCTGAGCCTATTAGCACATTGCTGAGCCTAGTGGCACATTGCTGAGCCTAGTGGCACATTGCTGAGCCTAGTGGCACATTGCTGACTAGTAGCACATTGCTGAGCCTAGTGGCACATTGCTGAGCCTAGTGGCACATTGCTGAGCCTAGTGGCACATTGCTGAGCCTAGTGGCACATTGCTGAGCCTAGTGGCACATTGTGCTGAGCCTAGTGGCACATTGTTGAGCCTAGTGGCACATTGTGCTGAGCCTAGTGGCACATTGCTGAGCCTAGTGGCACATTGCTGAGCCTAGTGGCACATTGCTGAGCCTAGTGGCACATTGCTGAGCCTAGTGGCACATTACTCCTATTAGCACGTTGCTGAGCCTAGTGGCACATTGCTGAGCCAAGTAGCACATTGCTGAGCCTAGTAGCACATTGCTGAGTCTAGTAGCACATTGCTGAGCCTAGTAGTAGAGAGCTGCTCTACGGATCACTCCATGTTGTTCAATCCCTTACTTGGATTAGTAACAAGTCTCGCAAAATGTCAAAAACACAAGCTGTCATTGTCAACAAAGCCACTCACTTGGCAAAACACATGCAGATGACATGTGAGATCGTGTCAAGCTACAAGACACATGCAGATGACATGTGTGTGTCAAGACACATGCAGATGACATTTGAGACAGTGTCAAGACACATGCAGATGGCATGTGAGATAGTGTCAAGACACATGCAGATGACATGTGAGACAGTGTCAAGCTACAAGACACATGAAGATGACATTTGAGACAGTGTCAAGACACATGCAGATGGCATGTGAGATAGTGTCAAGACACATGCAGATGACATGTGAGACAGTGTCAAGCTACAAGACACATGAAGATGCCATGTGAGACAGCGTCAAGACACATGCCATGTGAAACAGTGTCAAGACACATGCAGATGACATGTGAGACTGTCAAGCTACAAGACGCATGCAGATGACGTGAGACAGTGTCAAGCTGCAAGACGCATGCAGTTGACATGATACAGTGTCAAGATACATTGTGAGACATGTCAAGTTACAATGAACATGAATCATTCCTCAAATTTATTCTCGACTCGTTCCCAATTTATTGAAATGTGATAACTGAATTGACCAAGATACCAATATAATTATATATATATATATATACACTGTGATGAGATACCAATATAATAGGGTGGGAAATTTCAAAGGGTATATATAATTATACTAATACTTTTATATATTGTGGATAATTTTATTAATTATTATTATTGTTTATATTACTATTATGGTACTGTACACAACATGCCATACCTCAAGTTAAAAAGTTAAAAAGTTCATGCGATGACTAGGGAAATGGCTCGTCCCCAACCCTGATGGCAAAGATCCCATTACTGAGGCTGCATTCCCACGCACAGAAATCCGTTGAAGATGTTGATGGGAGTCCTCTTCATAAGTCACTGACCTCAGGCGGCGTCCCAACTCTCTGAAGAATGCCTTTGCTTGAGGCCCAAAGGACCCACACGTCTCTACCGCCACAGGTACAAACTTGTATGCCGAGTCCAGGTGGGCGTACTTTTCACCCTTCAAAATCTCCGCCTGGACTGCCACTGCACCAGCCTCAGTGACTGCAGCCAAAAGGTTGGATGGGGCAAAGGTGTCACTGCAGGTTGCATCCCATACCAAGAGTCTACCACTTGACCATGGAATGATGGACATGCCATCAGGTCTCTATCCATCGGACCAAAGCAGACCTGAGGGCTCCAGCCGGGAAGGGACATTTGCAGCAGTTAATATATATATATATATATACACTGTGATAAGATACCAGTATATATATTTATACACTGTGATGATACATCAGATACAGGGTAACAGTCGAATAACTAATGGAGAATCACATCCAAATCTAGGCTTTCAAGATCACCATCGGCTTTCGTCTTCGGGACTGCAAGTGAATTCATGCTTGGATGTGAATTTCCATGTTTCAACTCCATCCTCATGAACCTGCTTACCAAGTATAGTGGCCTGTTTTGACGTCACGTAGCCAGTCTCTCTCTTCTCTCAACATGACTGTTTGTCTTCATTGTAGACAATGACCATGCTAACTATCTACTTCACTTTCCAATAATTATTGCTCTGTAAAGCAACACAGGTTATGGAGTGGAGGTTTTTGTGAATGCCCCCTGGTGTGTTAGTGATACCACAATGTACAAAAGAAATGTTTATGGTCTACATTCAGACACCTCATTAACACTTGCGGTGTAACTACACACCAAGGAGTGTTAAGTAACATCACAAATAACAAATGCGATGTAAAATCTGCAGATTCAGCACGACACCCCAAAAGGGGCGTTCTTGTTTGCAATGCATTTCTCTTGCTCGAGAAATTCACCTTCTCAGCAACTGCATCAGCACTCCCCAAAAATGAGGCCTGGCCTATGAAGGGACAAAAGTGTGGGCATGTGGGGCACCTCACAACTCCCATGGAAAAGCAGAGGCACCATCAAGGCACTTTCTAATCACAGCCACTTGTACCAGACGACTCGGACGTGCAGGATCTTTATGCAGAACTCGCTCACAGACCACTCAGATCTCAGCCCGCCTTCCAGGGCTACATGCATTCCTCACCCCAGTCACTAACCCTGCTATTTTTGTTTGCTCATTTGTGAGCAACT
Organism: Cladorhizidae sp. MBARI D1340-BT2; assembly: GCA_028752905.1. Classification (NCBI taxonomy): domain Eukaryota; kingdom Metazoa; phylum Porifera; class Demospongiae; order Poecilosclerida; family Cladorhizidae; species Cladorhizidae sp. MBARI D1340-BT2. Next base: position 6,295,256 of record JAQNBH010000004.1, on the reverse strand, counting down.
ATCCTTTAAAGGGCCACCCTACTGTGTGTGAATACAGCAAAATACTCCTCTCTCTGTGTCCGGAGAAATTCACGTTGCACTGCTAATACCTTATTCACCAAATATTGTGCCCATATCATCAATATGCACACTAACTGTACAAATGAGTTATATACATGTAGGATCATAATATATTATATAACATCAAAAAGATATACAGAATAGTGAGACATCAAAATGTTGGTGCAGGCAATATCGTCAATGAGAGAGTAGGACCATATGTGGCAGTGGAGTGGAGAAGAGAATGGCTATGCATCCTCTACATAGCTGGCAGGGAAGATGCCGACTGACCCGTTCAGCTCTCCTTGCCACCATTCTGTGTCGTACTTGTCTATTACCTTGATGACATCACCAGGGTTGATGGAGAGTTCATCTGCCTCATTGGCCTGATATGCGTACAAGACGTTACACTCGCCCACATCTGTGCAGAGAGGCGGCATAATCACTAGCAGATCCAGGTATCCCCCCCCCCCCCCCCCCCCCACACACACACACACATTTCACAAACTGACTCATCTCTGATTTTCATGGAAGGCAAGGCTTGGGTATCCCACCTATGTCTATCCAAGGCTAGATGACAAACTTCTTCCTGGTAACCACATGCATATAACGTTAGTAACAAAAGATGGAGATCACAGGTTATTAAAATGTGTGTAGGTAAAGCACTTTACCAAGTTAGATGTAGCCTATTTAGAGTCACAAACACCTTTGATGTGTATACTTTGAGCTACACCCAGTGAATTCTTCAGACAAACAATTTTGCAGAAGGAAGGGAAAAAACGGGGGCAAAAAATGACTCCTTTGCATCGCCCCTAACCCCTGACCTCCCAATCCTCATTGTCAGATTTACATTTTTTAAAAGTTACAATTGAACAAATAATGAATCAGAAATGCATTAATGTCAGTAGCAATAGCAGTTCATGGGATAGCAATATTCCTACCAACAGACTAATCTCTACCAATACAAGGCATATCTAGACTAGATCTCTACTGTGTAGCCTACCAATACAAGGCATATCTAGACTAGATCTCTACTGTGTAGCCTACCAATACAAGGCATATCTAGACTAGATCTCTACTGTGTAGCCTACCAATACAAGGCATATCTAGACTAGATCTCTACTGTGTAGCCTACCAATACAAGGCATATCTAGACTAGATCTCTACTGTGTTGTGTAGCCTACCAATACAAGGCATATCTAGACTAGATCTCTACTGTGTAGCCTACCAATACAAGGCATATCTAGACTAGATCTCTACTGTATAGCCTACCAATACAAGGCATATCTAGACTAGATCTCTAGCTGCTGCTGATGTGTTGCAGTATTTCAGCCAGCCTGTTTGAGGGTTGATGTTGTAGTAGTTGATGGATTCATTGCAGTTCCCATTCCCCTTAAAAAATACATCTCAGTTGCTTTGGACAAAAAAAGGCTAAATCCTATCCATATCCCACTGAAATTCTAGGCCATTGGTGGCCAAGAATTCCATGAAAGAACGACAGCAAAAACAAATAATGGCAACCATTGCTGGCTTCTAGTCTTGCCCTAGGTAAGCACTGGCTGCTAGCACATATGGACCTCAGAGAGACAAATACACTACCAGCTGCTCAAGGCAACTTCCTTAGTTGCTGATCAGCTTCTGCCATCTTCAAAACAAGTAAATAGTTAGATAACTGGTATATAACGCCTCCAAATTTGGTTGTTAAAGAATATGACTGGGGCTATTTTTAGTTGGAATGATTTTTTTTTGCATTACTAGACACTTCTTATGTCAAAAAGTGCTTGTGAAGTTGGAGGGCTAAAGTACACAAAGAGATCGATAGATAAATACTAAAATTATGTGCATGGAAGGTATTGGGAATAATCTTTGACTTCAACCTGCCTCAACCCACTGGTCCAGTGTGTGTCCCCATAGAGCTATCGTCAGCCTACAGTACTTCAACCTGCCTCAACCCCAGTGTGGTGTTGGTCCAGTTTGTGTCCCCATAGAGCTATCGTCAAACTACTTCAACCTGCCTCAACCCAGTGTGATGTTGGTCCAGTGTGTGTCCCTATAGAGCTCCTGTCAGCCTACTTCAACCTGCCTCCACCCAGTGTGGTGTTGGTCCAGTGTGTGTCCCCATGTAGAGCTATTGTCAACCTACTTCAACCTAGTGTGATGTTGGTCCAGTGTGTGTCCCCATAGAGCTCCTGTCAGCCTACTTCAACCTGCCTCAACCCAGTGTGGTGTTGGTCCAGTGTGTGTCCCCATAGAGCTCCTGTCAGCCTACTTCAACCTGCCTCAACCCAGTGTGATGATGGTCCAGTGTGTGTCCCCATAGAGCTCCTGTCAGCCTACTTCTCAACCTGCCTCAACCCATGTGGTATTGGTCCAGTGTGTGTCCCCATAGAGCTATCGTCAGCCTACTTCAACCTGCCTCAACCCAGTGTGGTGTTGTTCCAGTGTGTGTCCCTATAGAGCTCCTGTCAGCCTACTTCAACCTGCCTCCACCCAGTGTGGTGTTGGTCCAGTGTGTGTCCCCATGTAGAGCTATTGTCAACCTACTTCAACCTGCCTCAACCCAGTGTGGTGTCGGTCCAGTGTGTGGCCCCATAGAGCTCCTGTCAGCCTACTTCAACCTGCCTCAACCCATGTGGTATTGGTCCAGTGTGTGTCCCCATAGAGCTATCGTCAGCCTACTTCAACCTGCCTCAACCCAGTGTGGTGTTGTTCCAGTGTGTGTCCCTATAGAGCTCCTGTCAGCCTACTTCAACCTGCCTCCACCCAGTGTGGTGTTGGTCCAGTGTGTGTCCCCATGTAGAGCTATTGTCAACCTACTTCAACCTGCCTCAACCCAGTGTGGTGTCGGTCCAGTGTGTGGCCCCATAGAGCTCCTGTCAGCCTACTTCAACCCAGGATGTTTGATACTGACTGATGACCAACACATCTGCCTACAACTAGTGACATGCTTGCTGGAAGCTCATAATAGATGCACTGGAGTCAGCTACATTTCCCCGTTCTTCAATGAATATTCTCACTCATTCTACATAATTTACACTAGGACAAATTTACACTAGAACATCACCGTCACTGCACTCACAGTCATATCCTCCATCCTGTTGGTACGCATGGTCATTGAACCCGTCCTCTGGATAACCGTCCTCTGCAGGTTCATTGTCCCACTCGTCCCCTCCTCCTCCATTGGACGCCAAGGCAAGAGGTTTCTTTTTACTTCCGCCTCTTGCTCTGGTTGTGGACAGGTCGTGGTTGATGGGTTGGTAGCCGTCTTGCATGTAGTTGACCTGCTCCAAAGGAATCCTTAGGACGCTCACAGTCAGCCCCTGAGGCAACAAGGAGATAATTAAATTAGACGTTCCTTGCAGGCTCCCGTGCAGGTACCCTCCCCCTAACAAAAATTACAACTCCTCGATTCCTTCACACTCTGCTTTACACCATTACGGTGTAATATTGGGGTGTCCTTAATACACACATCACTAAGATGTAATATTGTGGTGTCCTGTACACACCATTATGGTGTAACATCGGTGTGTCATGAACACACACATTGTATGTATGCAAATGCAGGCATTACACAGTAAAAGTAATTAAGCATCATGGAAAAACTAACTCGAGTTCAAATAGAAGATGCAAAAAATGGCACATGCTTTTACAATGTGGTGGTAGCACACAAGCAAAGCTTATAGCCTTGACCAAGATAGATGTTTGGGAGTTATCCAGCCACAGTCACTGAACACAACACAGCTGGTGTGATGCTGCTGGTCACAAGGCCTAGCTACAGTCACTGAACACAACACAGCTGGTGTGATGCTGCTGGTCACATGGCCTAGCTACAGTCACTGAACACAACACAGCTGGTGTGATGCTGCTGGTCACATGGTCTAGCTACAGTCACTGAACACAACACAGCTGGTGTGATGCTGCTGGTCACAAGGCCTAGCTACAGTCACTGAACACAACACAGCTGGTATGATGATGCTGGTCACATGGTCTAGCTACAGTCACTGAACATAACACAGCTGGTGTGATGCTGCTGGTCACAAGGCCTAGCTACAGTCACTGAACACAACACAGCTGGTGTGATGCTGCTGGTCACATGGTCTAGCTACAGTCACTGAACACAACACAGCTGGTGTGATGCTGCTGGTCACAAGGCCTAGCTACAGTCACTGAACACAACACAGCTGGTGTGATGCTGCTGGTCACAAGGTCTAGCTACAGTCACTGAACACAACACAGCTGGTGTGATGCTGCTGGTCACATGGCCTAGCTACAGTCACTGAACACAACCCAGCTGGTATGATGCTGCTGGTCACATGGCCTAGCTACAGTCACTAAACACAACCCAGCTGGTGTGATGCTGCTGGTCACAAGGCCTAGCTACAGTCACTGAACACAACACAGCTGGTGTGATGCTGCTGGTCACATGGTCTAGCTACAGTCACTGAACACAACACAGCTGGTATGATGCTGCTGGTCACATGGCCTAGCTACAGTCACTGAACACAACACAGCTGGTGTGATGCTGCTGGTCACATGGCCTAGCTACAGTCACTGAACACAACCCAGCTGGTATGATGCTGCTGGTCACATGGCCTAGCTACAGTCACTAAACACAACCCAGCCGGTGTGATGCTGCTGGTCACAAGGCCTAGCTACAGTCACTGAACACAACACAGCTGGTGTGATGCTGCTGGTCACATGGCCTAGCTACAGTCACTGAACACAACACAGCTGGTATGATGCTGCTGGTCACATGGCCTAGCTACAGTCACTAAACACAATCCAGCTGGTGTGATGCTGCTGGTCACAAGGCCTAGCTACAGTCACTAAACACAACACAGCTGGTGTGATGCTGCTGGTCACAAGGCCTAGCTACAGTCACTGAACACAACACAGCTGGTGTGATGCTGCTGGTCACATGGCCTAGCTACAGTCACTGAACATAACACAGCTGGTGTGATGCTGCTGGTCACATGGCCTAGCTACAGTCACTGAACACAACACAGCTGGTGTGATGCTGCTGGTCACATGGTCTAGCTACAGTCACTGAAGAACACAACACAGCTGGTGTGATGCTGCTGGTCACAAGGCCTAGCTACAGTCACTGAACACAACCCAGCTGGTGTGATGCTGCTGGTCACAAGGCCTAGCTACAGTCACTGAACACAACACAGCTGGTGTGATGCTGCTGGTCACAAGGTCTAGCTACAGTCACTGAACACAACACAGCTGGTGTGATGCTGCTGGTCACATGGCCTAGCTACAGTCACTGAACACAACACAGCTGGTGTGATGCTGCTGGTCACATGGTCTAGCTACAGTCACTGAAGAACACAACACAGCTGGTGTGATGCTGCTGGTCACAAGGCCTAGCTACAGTCACTGAACACAACACAGCTGGTGTGATGCTGCTGGTCACATGGTCTAGCTACAGTCACTGAACATAACACAGGAATAATAACTCTGACCACTGATAAGCATGCCTTGAATGTCTCTGGTGGTTTCAGCCAATATTAGCTCCAATCACTACAAGCACTTGAATTTCAAACATTCAAGTAGTCAACTAGCTGGAAAAATAAAAAATAGATGTCAGAAAGTGCGAACCCCCCTTGAAATTCATCCTCAAGGGGACTGTTTTCCACTCTATTCTCCTACGCATAGCATGCACCCTATAGGTCCATTCATAAACACTTTAGATCAGATGACTCCAAATGTTCTAATGCACTTCAGCGACTAATCCTCATTTGGCACGGGTGAGGCTCTCATCGGGGACACAATCACGCTAGCTAAAGCGACGTTTTATAATTAGAATTAAGTCACGATGGCAAGTGCTGTATATTATATAAGCAGAACGACTAGCCCATGCTCAGTTCTGTTTGTTTGGTGGAGTTCTCCTGTGCAGCTGCTACCAAGTCCTTGAAGGAGGCTGTAGCTGACCCTCTACCAAAGCATCTGCTGTTTGGTTGGTGGAGTTCTCCTTGCAACAGCTACCAAGTCTAATGGAGGCTGTAGCTGACCCTCTACCAAAGCATCTGCTGTTTGGTTGGTGGAGTTCTCCTGTGCAGCTGCTACCAAGTCCTTGAAGGAGACTGTAGCTGACCCTCTACCAAAGCATCTGTTGTTTGGTTGGTGGAGTTCTCCTTGCAACAGCTACCAAGTCTAATGGAGGCTGTAGCTGACCCTCTACCAAAGCATCGGCTGTTTGGTTGGTGGAGTTCTCCTTGCAACAGCTACCAAGTCCTTGTGAAGGAGGCTGTAGCTGACCCTACAATAGCAGCACATTCAACAATAGCAACTAGACAAGCTCTGGAGACCCTGAAGGTGTGGTTCTCCATCTCCCAACCAGAATCAACTCTGATGACGACTGTGGTGATTATAAAAATAAGGTAACTGGCACATGGTTAAGTTTAAAAGTCCTCCAGGCTCAAGCCACACCCATATGTCCCCATTACCGATGCAGCGTTTCCTCTTTGGTTGGCAGCTGCTAATTATTGGATGAGGGAGGGAATTCAACCCCACCCCCTCTGGTAAGGTTCATGCTTGCAGTTGCATTAGTGAAGTCTTATTTATTTCAAAGTCAATCCAATTATGCTATTATGGCAAGCTTCAGTGAGGGGAATTCCCTTCCACATTCAGATTGGCAGCCCCACATCCAGAGAATAGAGATTAGCAGCCCACATCCAGAGAATAGAGATTAGCAGCCCACATCCAGAGAATAGAGATTAGCAGCCCACATCCAGAGAATAGAGATTAGCAGCCCACATCCAGAGAATAGAGATTGGCAGGCCACATCCAGAGAATAGAGATTAGCAGGCCACATCCAGAGAATAGAGATTAGCAGCCCACATCCAGAGAATAGAGATTAGCAGTCCACATCCAGAGAATAGAGATTAGCAGCCCACATCCAGAGAATAGAGATTAGCAGCCCACATCCAGAGAATAGAGATTAGCAGGCCACATCCAGAGAATAGAGATTAGCAGCCCACATCCAGAGAATAGAGATTAGCAGGCCACATCCAGAGAATAGAGATTAGCAGCCCACATCCAGAGAATAGAGATTAGCAGTCCACATCCAGAGAATAGAGATTAGCAGCCAACATCCAGAGAATAGAGATTAGCAGCCCACATCCAGAGAATAGAGATTAGCAGTCCACATCCAGAGAATAGAGATTAGCAGTCCACATCCAGAGAATAGAGATTAGCAGCCCACATCCAGAGAATAGAGATTAGCAGCCCACATCCAGAGAATAGAGATTAGCAGCCCACATCCAGAGAATAGAGATTAGCAGTCCACATCCAGAGAATAGAGATTAGCAGTCCACATCCAGAGAATAGAGATTAGCAGCCCACATCCAGAGAATAGAGATTAGCAGCCCACATCCAGAGAATAGAGATTAGCAGCCCACATCCAGAGAATAGAGATTAGCAGTCCACATCCAGAGAATAGAGATTAGCAGCCCACATCCAGAGAATAGAGATTAGCAGTCCACATCCAGAGAATAGAGATTAGCAGCCCACATCCAGAGAATAGAGATTAGCAGGCCACATCCAGAGAATAGAGATTAGCAGTCCACATCCAGAGAATAGAGATTAGCAGCCCACATCCAGAGAATAGAGATTAGCAGGCCACATCCAGAGAATAGAGATTAGCAGTCCACATCCAGAGAATAGAGATTAGCAGTCCACATCCAGAGAATAGAGATTAGCAGTCCACATCCAGAGAATAGAGATTAGCAGCCCACATCCAGAGAATAGAGATTAGCAGCCCACATCCAGAGAATAGAGATTAGCAGGCCACATCCAGAGAATAGAGATTAGCAGCCCACATCCAGAGAATAGCAGCCCACATCCAGAGAATAGAGATTAGCAGCCCACATCCAGAGAATAGAGATTAGCAGCCCACATCCAGAGAATAGAGATTAGCAGCCCACATCCAGAGAATAGAGATTAGCAGTCCACATCCAGAGAATAGAGATTAGCAGTCCACATCCAGAGAATAGAGATTAGCAGTCCACATCCAGAGAATAGAGATTAGCAGTCCACATCCAGAGAATAGAGATTAGCAGCCCACATCCAGAGAATAGAGATTAGCAGCCCACATCCAGAGAATAGAGATTGGCAGGCCACATCCAGAGAATAGAGATTAGCAGCCCACATCCAGAGAATAGAGATTAGCAGCCCACATCCAGAGAATAGAGATTAGCAGCCCACATCCAGAGAATAGAGATTGGCAGTCCACATCCAGAGAATAGAGATTAGCAGCCCACATCCAGAGAATAGAGATTAGCAGGCCACATCCAGAGAATAGAGATTAGCAGCCCACATCCAGAGAATAGAGATTAGCAGCCCACATCCAGAGAATAGAGATTGGCAGTCCACATCCAGAGAATAGAGATTAGCAGCCCACATCCAGAGAATAGAGATTAGCAGCCCACATCCAGAGAATAGAGATTAGCAGCCCACATCCAGAGAATAGAGATTAGCATCCCACATCCAGAGAATAGAGATTGGCAGGCCACATCCAGAGAATAGAGATTAGCAGCCCACATCCAGAGAATAGAGATTAGCAGCCCACATCCAGAGAATAGAGATTAGCAGCCCACATCCAGAGAATAGAGATTAGCAGCCCACATCCAGAGAATAGAGATTAGCAGCCCACATCCAGAGAATAGAGATTAGCAGCCCACATCCAGAGAATAGAGATTAGCAGTCCACATCCAGAGAATAGAGATTAGCAGTCCACATCCAGAGAATAGAGATTAGCAGTCCACATCCAGAGAATAGAGATTAGCAGTCCACATCCAGAGAATAGAGATTAGCAGCCCACATCCAGAGAATAGAGATTAGCAGCCCACATCCAGAGAATAGAGATTGGCAGGCCACATCCAGAGAATAGAGATTAGCAGCCCACATCCAGAGAATAGAGATTAGCAGCCCACATCCAGAGAATAGAGATTAGCAGCCCACATCCAGAGAATAGAGATTGGCAGTCCACATCCAGAGAATAGAGATTAGCAGCCCACATCCAGAGAATAGAGATTAGCAGGCCACATCCAGAGAATAGAGATTAGCAGCCCACATCCAGAGAATAGAGATTAGCAGCCCACATCCAGAGAATAGAGATTGGCAGTCCACATCCAGAGAATAGAGATTAGCAGCCCACATCCAGAGAATAGAGATTAGCAGCCCACATCCAGAGAATAGAGATTAGCAGCCCACATCCAGAGAATAGAGATTAGCAGCCCACATCCAGAGAATAGAGATTAGCATCCCACATCCAGAGAATAGAGATTGGCAGGCCACATCCAGAGAATAGAGATTAGCAGCCCACATCCAGAGAATAGAGATTAGCAGCCCACATCCAGAGAATAGAGATTAGCAGGCCACATCCAGAGAATAGAGATTAGCAGTCCACATCCAGAGAATAGAGATTAGCAGCCCACATCCAGAGAATAGAGATTAGCAGGCCACATCCAGAGAATAGAGATTAGCAGTCCACATCCAGAGAATAGAGATTAGCAGTCCACATCCAGAGAATAGAGATTAGCAGTCCACATCCAGAGAATAGAGATTAGCAGTCCACATCCAGAGAATAGAGATTAGCAGCCCACATCCAGAGAATAGAGATTAGCAGCCCACATCCAGAGAATAGAGATTGGCAGGCCACATCCAGAGAATAGAGATTAGCAGCCCACATCCAGAGAATAGAGATTAGCAGCCCACATCCAGAGAATAGAGATTAGCAGCCCACATCCAGAGAATAGAGATTGGCAGTCCACATCCAGAGAATAGAGATTAGCAGCCCACATCCAGAGAATAGAGATTAGCAGGCCACATCCAGAGAATAGAGATTAGCAGCCCACATCCAGAGAATAGAGATTAGCAGCCCACATCCAGAGAATAGAGATTGGCAGTCCACATCCAGAGAATAGAGATTAGCAGCCCACATCCAGAGAATAGAGATTAGCAGCCCACATCCAGAGAATAGAGATTAGCAGCCCACATCCAGAGAATAGAGATTAGCAGCCCACATCCAGAGAATAGAGATTAGCATCCCACATCCAGAGAATAGAGATTGGCAGGCCACATCCAGAGAATAGAGATTAGCAGCCCACATCCAGAGAATAGAGATTAGCAGCCCACATCCAGAGAATAGAGATTAGCAGGCCACATCCAGAGAATAGAGATTAGCAGTCCACATCCAGAGAATAGAGATTAGCAGCCCACATCCAGAGAATAGAGATTAGCAGGCCACATCCAGAGAATAGAGATTAGCAGTCCACATCCAGAGAATAGAGATTAGCAGTCCACATCCAGAGACTGCACCAGTTAATTATTATTATCTTCATCATCATTATAGTGGTGATCATAATAGTAATAGCAGTAGTAGTAGAAGTACCAGTGGAAGAGTAGTAGTAATAGTAATTAGCAGTGATAGTAATAATAATTAATGATGAGGAGGGGAGGGGATTTTTTAATTTGTGTCTGTAGATGATCAGTGATAGCCATACAAGGGTGGCTACTATTACTCCAGAGCTAGGCTACACGCCTGTAACCAGGCACGTCAAGCAGTCTGTGATAATCCCGGGATCATAAATGATGCCCGAGGTTCAAACTGTTGTCCACCCAATGCTAGCCTACACCTTACAGCCATAGCCAGTATCAGGTGGGGAAGAACTTGTAGCTGATCCTGGTATTGTGCATGGCATCAAGGACAACATGATATTAGCTACCTTTTTTCACTAACAGCAAGCATACTAAGCACAATACAAAGTCAGTAATGCAACCAACATCCAAATGTACAATTGAAATAAAATTAAAAAAGTTCAGTTATCAACATCATAATTTTTTTTTAATTAATAAAAAATAATTCATTGAGCACCCTGACCTCTGCCCTGCCCCTAGCCACATGTGATACATAGCAGAGCATATTTTATATACTGCGTCATGTGACAGAGCTGATAACAGTGTTCACAGAATACTACCCATCACAATCTACTATAGCTGAACCTCAGTATGGAAGGTCTGCAGTTTGTTCTTGCTTCTCATAGAATCTCGGACAGTCCCTTTTCCAACATTGCATTCTGCCGGAGCTCTAGCTAACTTCTCACATTCCTCACGACATCACAGATCATGAGCTTACATCGATATTAAGGACAAGTATTTCTGTGTTTTTGAATAGGTCTAGCTGTACTTTGTGCTTTGACATGGAGCAATAAGATTGGATGGAAACTTCTGGACAAGGTCCACGTTAGACAAACAGTATATATTCATCAGGTACATGCTCAAAGGAATTTTTGCCGCAAAATGAAAAAATAGGTACACTGTATGTAGTCAGCGTTTTCACGGGCAGAACTTCTTGTAGGGTTCAGTTGCCCAGCATGTTTGGAAAGTGATACTGTATTGTATTCTGTGACCCGATACCAACAACTCAAACTCAGTTATCCCATTCCATAATTAGAACGCACGTGTTTGTCTGAGGTGGTGGTAATGTATTCACTGAAATTACTAGAAGGGTGTGCACTATCACTAGTCTCTGCATGGGCACACAGCAGCTTGTAATGGTTGGCCTTCAGCAGGTTCAGGATGCAGTTAGCCTGGGCAGAGGTGGGAAGAAGAGGAAGAAACAGGAGAAGAGAGGGAAGAGGGAATAGGAGGAAGAAGAAGTTAAGAGAAGGTAAGAAACAGGAGGAGAGAGGGAAGAAGGAAGAAGAGGAAGGTTAGAAGAGGAAGGTTAGAGAAGGTAAGAAATAGGAGAAGAGAGGGAAGAAGGAATAGGAGGAAGAAGAAGTTAAGAGAAGGTAAGAAACAGGAGGAGAGAGGGAAGAAGGAAGAAGAGGAAGGTTAGAGAAGGTAAGAAACAGGAGTAGAGAGAGGGGGGTGAAAAGGAAGGGAGGAGAGGGAGGTTGAGGAGGAAAGATAGGGAGAGTTGGAGAGTCAAGAGGAAGACATGGAGGGGAAGATAGAGAGGACAGGAGAAGAGAAGACATTGACTAACACCACTCAAAAGACAAGGCACTATGCACACACCCCCCACCCTGACGGGCACACACCTCTATGACCTGTCTGTTGACATTGTCCGCCCCTTTCTCGTCCACAAAGTCAGGTTGCTCCTGGTACACCTTGGACAGCTGTTCCACTCCTGCTTTGGCCTTCTCCTGGATGGATATCTCTGTCTCGATGTGCTGGATCTTACGTTCCAAACTCATTAATCTTCTCTCGGAGTCCATAATGTTTTTCATGTCCTCTTCCTGAGTGGGATAAGAGGAGAGGGAAGGAAATGTTAGCACGTGAGCTTACGGAGGGTGGGGTACAGGGAGGGGGAGCACGGGGAGGAGGGAAAGGAGCACGTGGGCTCACGAGTTGGCACAAATGCACTACATAATAATTATACAGTGAGTGGCCTCCATTATTGAGCACCTAATGTACCTTCACTATACTGCTGGTTCTCTGTTAGTCGTGCGGGTGACCACAGGTCAAAAACGTTGATTGTTGCTGTATTCTCTACTAGCATATAGAGGCATACATATTTGTTGTTGCTGTATTGTCTACTAGCATATAGAGGCATACATATTTGTTGTTGCTGTATTGTCTACTAGCATATAGAGGCATACATATTTGTTGTTGCTGTATTCTCTACTAGCATATAGAGGCATACATATTTGTTGTTGCTGTATTCTCTACTAGCATATAGAGGCATACATATTTGTTGTTGCTGTATTGTGTACTAGCATATAGAGGCATACATATTTGTTTTTGCTGTATTGTCCACTAGCATATAGAGGCATACATATTTGTTGTTGCTGTATTGTGTACTAGCATATAGAGGCATACATATTTGTTGTTGCTATATTGTCCACTAGCATATAGAGGCATACATATTTGTTGTTGCTGTATTGTGTACTAGCATATAGAGGCATACATATTTGTTGTTGCTGTATTGTGTACTAGCATATAGAGGCATACATATTTGTTGTTCCTGTATTGTGTACTAGCATATAGAGGCATACATATTTGTTGTTGCTGTATTGTGTACTAGCATATAGAGGCATACATATTTGTTGTTGCTGTATTGTGTACTAGCATATAGAGGCATACATATTTGTTGTTGCTATATTGTCTACTAGCATATAGAGGCATTGGATACTCACTTCAAAGATAGGGTGGTTTTTGTCCATGCAATTTCAAATTATCTCAAGTGAAAAATTTGAAGGGTAACCAGAACTGTCCCACTTTACCAGCTTATTCCTGCAGTTCAAGTTTTCTGGTTTCCCCAACAATCATATTACTTTGCTACAGATCACGTCAAAGCTAACTTATGTCATTTGAAAGCTCTTTTAGAGCTCTGTAATACAAGTGCTGCAGATGTTCTGCATACTCCAACAAGCACTGCCAAGTTACAGTGATATGAGGTGACCTTTGATTTTAATCATCATTTGGGGGCCTAATACCCACTTGGTATGGAGTCAATTTCCTTTTGCTCATATCACAACCATGCTCCATTCCTGTTCACCAGCCACCAGAAGTCGAGGGTGGCACGCGTGGCTTGAGAGTATTTTTGGATTGAACAACAGCACAATTGTGGTTTGCGTGCACAGCACCCTCAAATATTGGTCAACATACTATTACCATATATGGACTATTACCATATATGGACTTGGCTACTAACTAATGATGTCATTGTTTGGTTGCTTCCTCATGTCAACAATCCTGGCTAGCTGTATCAGGATGACATTAATACTGTAGAGATCACTACTGAATCACTTGGTTGCTTCCTCGTGGCACAATCCTGCCCAGCTATGACATCAATACTGTAGAGATCAGTACTGAATCACTTGGTTGCTTCCTCGTGGCACAATCCTGGCCAGCTATGACATCAATACTGTATCTAGAGATCAGTACTGGTTGCTTCCTCGTGGCGCAATCCTGCCCAGCTATGACATCAATACTGTAGAGATCAGTACTGAATCACTTGGTTGCTTCCTCATGGCACAATCCTGGCCAGCTATGACATCAATACTGTAGAGATCAGTACTAAATCACTTGGTTGCTTCCTCGTGGCACAATCCTGGCCAGCTATGACATCAATACTGTATCTAGAGATCAGTACTGGTTGCTTCCTCGTGGCGCAATCCTGCCCAGCTATGACATCAATACTGTAGAGATCAGTACTGAATCACTTGGTTGCTTCCTCATGGCACAATCCTGGCCAGCTATGACATCAATACTGTAGAGATCAGTACTAAATCACTTGGTTGCTTCCTCATGGCACAATCCTGGCCAGCTATGACATCAATACTGTATCTAGAGATCAGTACTGAATCACTTGGTTGCTTCCTCGTGGCACAATCCTGCCCAGCTATGACATCAATACTGTAGAGATCAGTACTGAATCACTTGATTGCTTCCTCATGGCACAATCCTGCCCAGCTATGACATCAATACTGTAGAGATCAGTACTGAATCACTTGGTTGCTTCCTCGTGGCACAATCCTGGCCAGCTATGACATCAATACTGTAGAGATCAGTACTGAATCACTTGATTGCTTCCTCATGGCACAATCCTGCCCAGCTATGACATCAATACTGTAGAGATCAGTACTGAATCACTTGGTTGCTTCCTCGTGGCACAATCCTGGCCAGCTATGACATCAATACTGTAGAGATCAGTACTGAATCACTTGGTTGCTTCCTCGTGGCACAATCCTGGCCAGCTATGACATCAATACTGTAGAGATCAGTACTGAATCACTTGGTTGCTTCCTCGTGGCACAATCCTGGCCAGCTATGACATCAATACTGTAGAGATCAGTACTGAATCACTTGGTTGCTTCCTCGTGGCACAATCCTGGCCAGCTATGACATCAATACTGTATCTAGAGATCAGTACTGAATCACTTGGTTGCTTCCTCGTGGCACAATCCCGGCCAGCTATCATGATGATATCAATACCACTACTAAATTAGGCCCAAAGTTAGGGACAGGGCAATGGCAGAGTTGAGGCCAGGGCAGCAGCTAGACCTATACAAACCTCATATGATGGGACATTAGGATTACAGTATGCAGAACATCTGTGTGTGTATGTAAACAGAATAATGCCCAAATGGGGAGTCAGTGATGGTGGCAAAGGTCCCAGCCATAAAGTCGGGAAGACATCTGTTCAAGGTGTACATCCAAAACAAAACATCATCACAAATGTGAGGGAATTCTTCATGGAAGAGAATAGGAAGGGAAAGTCAATCCTAGGACAGAGTGAGCGAGAGTCTGGCATAGGACAGAGTGAGCGAGAGTCTGGCGTAGGACAGAGTGAGCGAGAGTCTGGCGTAGGACAGAGTGAGGGAGAGTCTGGCGTAGGACAGAGTGGGCGAGAGTCTGGCGTAGGACAGAGTGAGGGAGAGTCTGGCGTAGGACAGAGTGAGGGAGAGTCTGGCCTAGGACAGAGTGAGCGAGAGTCTGGCGTAGGACAGAGTGAGCGAGAGTCTGGCGTAGGACAGAGTGAGCGAGAGTCTGGAGTAGGACAGAGTGAGCGAGAGTCTGGCGTAGGACAGAGTGAGCGAGAGCCTGGCTTAGGACAGAGTGAGGGAGAGTCTGGCGTAGGACAGAGTGAGCGAGAGTCTGGCGTAGGACAGAGTGAGCGAGAGTCTGGCATAGGACAGAGTGAGCGAGAGTCTGGCGTAGGACAGAGTGAGCGAGAGTCTGGCATAGGACAGAGTGAGCGAGAGTCTGGCGTAGGACAGAGTGAGCGAGAGTCTGGCGTAGGACAGAGTGAGCGAGAGTCTGGCGTAGGACAGAGTGAGGGAGAGTCTGGCGTAGGACAGAGTGAGCGAGAGTCTGGAGTAGGACAGAGTGAGCGAAAGTCTGGCATAGGACATAGTGAGCGAGAGTCTGGGGTAGGACAGAGTGAGCGAGAGCCTGGCTTAGGACAGAGTGAGCGAGAGCCTGGCTTAGGACAGAGTGAGCGAGAGCCTGGCGTAGGACAGAGTGAGCGAGAGTCTGGCGTAGGACAGAGTGAGCGAGAGTCTGGCGTAGGACAGAGTGAGCGAGAGTCTGGCGTAGGACAGAGTGAGCGAGAGTCTGGCATAGGACAGAGTGAGCGAGAGTCTGGCATAGGACAGAGTGAGCGAGAGTCTGGCGTAGGACAGAGTGAGCGAGAGTCTGGCGTAGGACAGAGTGAGCGAGAGTCTGGCATAGGACAGAGTGAGCGAGAGTCTGGCATAGGACAGAGTGAGCGAGAGTCTGGCATAGGACAGAGTGAGCGAGAGTCTGGCATAGGACAGAGTGAGCGAGAATCTGGAGTAGGACAGAGTGAGCGAGAGTCTGGCGTAGGACAGAGTGAGCGAGAATCTGGCGTAGGACAGAGTGAGCGAGAATCTGGCGTAGGACAGAGTGAGCGAGAGTCTGGCATAGGACAGAGCGAGCGAGAGTCTGGACATAGGACAGAGTGAGCGAGAGTCTGGCATTGGACAGAGTGAGCGAGAGTCTGGCATAGGACAGAGTGAGCGAGAGTCTGGCGTAGGACAGAGTGAGCGAGAGTCTGGCGTAGGACAGAGTGAGCGAGAGTCTGGCATAGGACAGAGTGAGCGAGAGTCTGGCGTAGGACATAGTGAGCGAGAGTCTGGCGTAGGACAGAGTGAGCGAGAGTCTGGCGTAGGACAGAGTGAGCGAGAGTCTGGAGTAGGACAGAGTGAGCGAGAGTCTGGCGTAGGACAGAGTGAGCGAGAGTCTGGCGTAGGACAGAGTGAACGAGAGTCTGGCGTAGGACAGAGTGAGCGAGAGTCTGGCCTAGGACAGAGTGAGCGAGAGTCTGGCGTAGGACAGAGTGAGCGAGAGTCTGGCGTAGGACAGAGTGAGCGAGAGTCTGGCGTAGGACAGAGTGAGCGAGAGTCTGGCGTAGGACAGATTGAGCGAGTCTGGCATAGGACAGAGTGAGCGAGAGTCTGGCGTAGGACAGAGTGAGCGAGAGTCTGGCATAGGACAGAGTGAGCGAGAGTCTGGCGTAGGACAGAGTGAGCGAGAGTCTGGCATAGGACAGAGTGAACGAGAGTCTGGCGTAGGACATAGTGAGCAAGAGTCTGGCGTAGGACAGAGTGAGCGAGAGTCTGGCGTAGGACAGATTGAGCGGAGAGTCTGGCGTAGGACAGAGTGAGCGAGAGTCTGGCGTAGGACAGATTGAGCGAGTCTGGCATAGGACAGAGTGAGCGAGAGTCTGGCGTAGGACAGAGTGAGCGAGAGTCTGGCATAGGACAGAGTGAGCGAGAGTCTGGCGTAGGACAGAGTGAGCGAGAGTCTGGCGTAGGACAGAGTGAGCGAGAGTCTGGCGTAGGACAGAGTGAGCGAGAGTCTGGCGTAGGACAGAGTGAGCGAGAGTCTGGCGAAGGCAACGAGATTATCAACAAGGACAATAACAAGGTCAATCTCACCTGAGAACACCTTTCTGAAGGCTACTATAAATTGAGAATAATATAGAACAGGATTCAGGAGCTCTGTCTCAGTGTGGCTTCCTTTTGGGCCAGGAAACCTTTTGGGCCAGGAAACTGTAGTGCATATGGTTCATTCGTGTACCTATACTTGTGTTTTCAGTTGCTACACTCGACATAATATTGATACTCACTGCACCTCTTCCTGCCATTTTTCCACATGCAGAAGATATGAAGAAGCCTCTGTATCACGAGTTCTACGATCTTTTGTGTGGTGTACTTTTATTGGAATATATGCACGCATTTATTGCCAGCGCTCCTGTACTGTACGAAATTCCTTGTGGTGGATGCCATTGTGCTTATGGTAGTCAGCTAACTTTATAAAAACATCTTCTATATGCTAAAAAGGATGCCACCAGCATATGAGAAGGTGGATGATGTCAGACATTGACTCCTATATGTATGACAAAGATTATTACTCCGTGAACGACCAGGAAGCCTTCAGAGTCGAATACGGGAGTACTGATTGGTTGAACAAGTCCGTACCCGCGCATGGTCAAGAGTAACTATGAGAAACGGAACAGGGGAGTTTGGAGCGAACAGAGATAGCGAAGAGTTTTAGACGTATAGCGTAAACTGAGCTAGTTTAGTTTTGAGACATACATATTGGTTTGAGACTAGTGTATGATTATTTAGCACTACTTATTTATGTTTATATTGTTAAAGTATTTAAACCTACTCAGCTCTTAATTATACTCTTTGTGAGTGGGAGACAGCAGGAAAGCTGATTTTGGCTTAGACAGAGTTTTGTTGTTTAGGCGTCGCAGGATACTAGACTACTTAGAAGTGTTTGCCTGACAGGATATTCAGAAAGTTTGGTTTTCTAAGGGACAAGTAAGTGCTTGACAAAACACATGCGTCTGCCAACACTCCACAGGGGAGGTGCTCCAGCTACTGTGAGGGGAGGACGCACCACAGACCATGCACAACAGCCTCTGCCAACACTCCACAGGGGAGGTGCTCCAGCTACTGTGAGGGGAGGACGCACCACAGACCATGCACAACAGCCTCTGCCAACACTCCACAGGGAAGGTGCTCCAGCTACTGTGAGGGGAGGACACACCACAGACCATGCACAACAGCCTCTGTCAACACTCCACAGGGAAGGTGCTCCAGCTACTGTGAGGGTAGGACACTCTTTGAATGCCCTTTAGTGCTACAGGATGTATATAGAGAGGCATTTGACATGTAATTTGACAAGCACACAAAACAAGCAGCCATTTTTAAATGATAACAATTAACCAGATAAACAAAAAAGTTGTAGCTATTACAAATATGTTACAAATTTTTGTAGTTTGGACCTCGAGCCACCTCCGCACCTTTAAATTAAGCATTGTCAGGACTTCCTCTCCTCCTGCTAGAGTTAGTGTTTCTTCATTGCTAGCAAATTTTAGACAAATTTGTAGATGATGTCCACATGTAAAACTCTCAAGGTTCTGCTCTGCAATACTTCAAAGATTAACCAATTCCCTCTAGCTAGCTTGGTTCAAGCACTAAGCGATCCACACATTGATCACATCTGCATGGGCGAGCTGCTCTGCAATACTTCAAAGATTAACCAATTCCCTGTAGCTAGCTTGGTTCAAACACTAAGCGATCCACACATTGATCACATCTGCATATGGGCGAGCTGCTCTGTAATATGCATCCATCTTGCTGACTGATGCAATAATCGGCTTGCTTAAAGGGAAATGGGATTATGTTGTACATGAATATTCATGAGCAAATGTCTTCTCCCTCCTGGTCATTACAGGTTCGGTACAGAGGCACACCTTGGAGACAACTCAAGGGCAACATAAAGACTATGCCAAAGTTGTTTGAAAATGTTTGGCAAGGCAGAATATTCTGGTTGCTACTAGTACCTGTTGTAGTTAGCTTAATTAACTTCTGTGTCAACTCTTGTCACCTGCAGTACCCCATAGCCGTATATAAAGACTTGTTCTGTTTATAAGAAGTCTTCTAGTACGACCAAGCTCCTACACATCTCCATAACTGCATGGTGGCAAGTCTTCTAGTACGACCAAGCTCCTACACATCTCCATAACTGCATGGTGGCAAGTCTTCTAGCATGACCGAGCTCCTACACATCTCCATAGCTGCATGGTGGCAAGTCTTCTAGCATGACAGAGCTCCTACACATCTCCATAGCTGCATGGTGGCAAGTCTTCTAGTACGACCAAGCTCCTACACATCTCCATAACTGCATGGTGGCAAGTCTTCTGAGTGAAAATCTTTCTCGTCACACTCCTTAGTCTTCTTATAAAAATTGATTACCTGGTCAATCGCGCGGTTGTGTCGACGCCTTCAATTTTCCAACCGCGCGCTTGACCAGGTAATCAATTTTTAACGCCTACTCAAAATGGTCCTTGTATGCTCTAGAGCTTCCTCTAGCCACTCGTACCATTTTTAATTTTTTTGCACTTCGCAATTCAGAATGGTTTTGGACGGCGGTTTTGGGGTGCAGGTTTTTGTGGTCCCTCCGCTTTAGGGTCTAGTAACTTGCCTATAGTTATACCTATGAAACATATTTTAGTATCAAAAGAGAGCACACAGAGAGACCTATCTTTTGAGCTATATATCAAGTCCATACCATGAAGTTTGCAGAATCTAAAGTTGTAACCACAAGAAAAACACATTAAAAATGCAGATGTCCCCCGTTTTAACCACAACTAAATTGAAGTGGTCACGAAAAAACCCACGGTTACAAATAATGCTTCACAACTCAAAAGGTCATACCTACTGGATGCCTTGTTCAACACAATTTTAAAAGTTGACACACAAATGAAACTCCCCACCTGGCCACACCCCTATCCTCCCCACCCTGTGAGTGGTTGGGTGTGGTCAAGGTTAAGTGACACCTTTCAATCCCGGGTGTTCAATGCTGATGGTGCCATCAGATGCATAGAATATGCCACATAATGTGAGCCAAGACTAAAGGGATAAGTATATATCAGATTACTTATGGAATGGAACTGGAGTGAACTATTGAAAATCAATTTCAACATTGATTAACATGCATGACCATGTACTCGAGTTTTAGCCCTAATAAAAACATTATAGTAGAGTAGGGCTTCCCACAGGAATTTGAGCATGCAGGTTTTGAGGTCTCCGACTTTGACTGCCTGTAACTGGGGCATGGTTATACCTATGCAGGGTTTCATTTAGGGGGGGGGGGGCAGGGGTGGTGGCTGCCCCCCTTGGAACATATTGCCCCCCCCCCATGAAATTTTATTATTAAAATTCATTAGAAACTTTGTCACATCTTTAACCATCATGCCCCTCCCCCCTTTAAAATCCAGATTCCTCCAGTTGCCCCCCCTTGGACAATTTTCTAAATGAAACCCTACTATGCGAGAGTTCTTGTTGTCAAAAAAGAGCACACACAGAGAGCTATCTTTTGAGCTATGTATCAAATTCATAGGATGAAGTTTGCAGAATCTATGGAGCTCTAAAGTTGGAAACACAATCAAAAGGAATCGTTGCCCCCTTAGGGGGACCAATACCATTAACTAGTAGGCGCAAAAAAAACACGTGTGGTTACCGCTTTATAGCTCCACAGATTCTGCACACTTCATGGTGGACTTAATATTGGTATAACTATACCCAACTCAAAACCCGAGTGCCTGAATTTGCAACACAAATTTCTCCAGATTGCTAGGTGCTAGATAGCTGCTCCAGTGGCTAGAGGAAGCCCTACTACGTATTGTATTGTTTCATTGGGCGCTAAAACTTGTCGTAGTCAAGCACAACGGTTGGAAAATGAATTTCCTTAAAATTTATTTATTTCCAACCTAGCTGGACTACTACTTGAGTTTTAGCGCCTAATGGGGAAAAACACAGTAGGGCTTCCTCTAGCCACTGGTGCTAATTTCAGCTGTTTAGTACTTAGCAATCAGCAATCTGGAGAAATTTCCTAGCCCTAGCCCTAGCCCTGTGTTGCAAAATCAGGCACTCAGGTTTTGAGGTATCCCCACTTTAGCTCCAGTAACTTGGCTATAGTTATACCCATGAAAAATGTTTTAATTTCAAAAGAGAGCACACAGACAGACCTATCCTTTTAGCTATACATATCAAGTCCATACCATGAAGTTTGCTGAATCTATAGAGCTATAAAGTGTTAACCACACATTTTTTTAGCACCTACTAATTCTGAACTAGGTCTCAAGGAAGAGGCTAACTATTAGGAGCTTCCACAAACATTTTCTCATATCCTGATCTCCATTATCCACACATCAGCAATTATCGCAAGTTATCAGCACTTTTCCACTCACGTAGCAATCAAACAAGGTCTGCTCCGGCTGGTTAGGGCCAGTGCCGAACGTGTTACAAGCAAACTCCAGGTCCATTTCGGGGGAAATTTCGTGGGCAGAGTCCACAAGGTCGTGGCAGGCCTCCTGTATGGAGGGCATAGAGTTTTCCAGGAGCTCAGAGTAGTGTTTCAATATGGCCTGTACTTGATGAAGTCTCTCTTGTTCCAGCATCTCATTGTTCTGGGGAGAAGAGGGTGGAGGGAAAGAGTAAAGTGGAGAATGGCACCAACTCACAACAAATAATCTGCTACACACACTACGTATGCTTTGTCTCTATATAGCAAGTGAAGCCACACCCACATCTATCCACAAACCACACCCGTCTTTTCAATCCCACCTTGCAGCATTGATACATGACGGACTCCCAGCTGAGCCGGGAATGCTCCGTCTTCATGTTGGACTCTCTGTATTCCCGGTCTGTTTTCATGAGCGCTTCCTCGATCTTCCTGCAAGACTTCTCCAGCTTGTGTGCATCCTTGTCCGAGCCCGACCGTTGTGTGGCCTTGACCTCCTTGAGCTGCTCCCAGCTTGTCTCCAGATCCCGGCACGACTTATAGACTATCCGTTTGTTCTGCAGAGGGTTGTTTATACGCAAGTTATTGAGCCTACGTACACACACACCCACACACACTCTGCTGCTTTATGGGATGGGAATCTGATAACATGGGTCAATCTACGGAGGAATCAAATTCAGTTCAGGTGAAAGCTCCTTTTCCTTGACCTCCCTCAACCAGGGCAGCCACACCCTCCATCACTCCCTCTCTCTCTACAAGGCAGCTTCTTAGAACACTCAACAAATGATGGAGACAGGAGGAAATTTGCACACACTCGCAATCATTCACACACAAAACAACAACAACAACAATATGAACCAAACAACTATTTTTTCCTGCACATGCCCAATAGAATGTTACTTTCGGTTTGACGGAAGGAGCGGGTAAAATCACAACGATCGCAACTGACATCATGAAAATCATGAATGGTCTCTTCTGCTACACAGGCACCTAAGCTAGCCTGGAATTACTGTGAATCCCATGCACGTGAAAAGAAGGCTCTCCTGGGCAAATCTACGAACATGGTAGCTTTGATTGCTCACATCAATGGAGCTGATTCTTACGCTAAACTGCAGCATATTGTACTTGCATTCTGAACAGTTTGGAAAGCTTATTCTGGAAAAACAGTTGAGCTATAAATAATATGAATTAATAATTACCCATGCAATTTATCCACAGGCAGATTCAATCATAACATGACATCTTTGACTTCAGTAAAAAGAGCTGACGCGTCATTTTTTCCAAACAGTGCTGATGCCACAACCTCAACTCTCTCTCTCTCAAAGAGGGAGGGAGAGGGAGGGAGAGGGAGAGGGAGGGAGAGGGAGGGAGAGGAAGAGAGAGAGGGAGATGGAGGTAGAGGAAGAGAGAGAGGGAGATGGAGGTAGAGGAAGAGAGAGAGGGAGATGGAGGTAGAGGGAGGGAGGAGGAGAAGGAGGGAGATTGAGGGAGGGAGAGGGAGGGAGGGAGAGGGGATGGATAGGAATGGGGAGGGGGAGGAGAGAGGGAGGGAGGGAGATGGAGAGGGAGGGAGAGGTTGGCTAAATAAAGTGGGCTGGATTTGCCTACTAGAAATTTACATGCCAAAATCTAAAATCAATTAGTCCCCAAATCATTTTATAACTCATTTTTTACAACTATGTACAAGATGCATAGTAGGTTGCCAAGTTCAAAGAGTACACAGCTGTTTAATTAACTTCCAAGCCAGAAGTAAGACAGGCCCACTGAAAAGAACACGAAAATTATCCTTCAAGGCAGAGAGAGAAGAGTAAGCATTAGTACACACTGAAAAGTAAATACTTAAGTCTATTTTTGACAAGTTTATTCTCTGTACAATTGACACCCTCTCTTCAGATCCTGCCTCATCATGATTATGCATGTGCTCTTACTAAAGCACCCTACGGTAGGTGGTGGCGAGTGCTGCCATCTTGAAGCTTGGCCTGGAATACAGCAGTCCTGCCTGGTACAGTAGTATAGTATACTACTTATACAACAGCTACAGTGGCCAGGAATTCAGTAGCCCTGCCTAGTACAGTAGTATAATATACTACTTATACAACAGCTACAGCGGCCAGGAATACAGCAGTCCTGCCTAGTACAGTAGTATAATATACTACTTATACAACAGCCAGGAATTCAGTAGCCCTACCTAGTACAGTAGTATATACAACAGTTACAGTGGCCAGGAATTCAGTAGCCCTGCCTAATACACTACTTATACAACAGCTACAGTGGCCAGGAATTCAGTAGCCCTACCTAGTACAGTAGTTAATTAATACAACAGCTACAGTGGCCAGGAATTCAGTAGCCCTGCCTAGTACAGTAGTATTTTATTTATTATTATTTTTTTCCCCATTTCCCCCCCATGTTTCTAATTTTTTTAAATATTTTATTTGTTAATAAATTTTTTTTGTTTTGTTAATAACTATGAACTTGGAAAATATAATATGCTGACATACATAGTACAATGCAGTATAGAGTACAATGTCCTTTTAAGTAAGTAAGTAAGAACAATAAATAAATAAATAAATAAATAAATAAATAAATAAATAAATAAATAAATAAATAAATAAATAATCTAAAGAGTTCCATCAACCTCAGCCCCAACTGGAGGGTTGCGGCTAAGCCAGAGCATAGCATTTCCTCTCCAGAGGCTGACCGACAACCGTTGGAAAATATGCCGAATTGCATCCGATGAAGAACTCCCCAATACAGTTACAGTGGCCAGGAATTTACCTAGTACAGTAGTTAATACAACAGCTACAGTGGCCAGGAATTCAGTAGCCCTGCCTAGTACAGTAGTATATAAAACAGCTACAGCGGCCAGGAATTCAGTAGCCCTATCTAGTACAATAGTTAAGTTAATACTACAGCTATAGTGGCCAGGAATACAGCAACTCTGCCTAGTCTAGTAGTTAATACTACAGCTATAGTGGCCTGGAATACAGTAGCCTTGCCTAGTACAATAGCTACAGCTATAGTGGCCAGGAATACAGTAGCCCTGCCTAGTACAATAGCTACAGCTATAGTGGCCAGGAATACAGTAGCCCTGCCTAGTACAATACATGTAGTTAAAGCTACAGGGGCCAGGAATACTGCAGCCCTGCCTAGTAGAGTAGTTATGTACTACAGGTATAGTGACCAGGAATACAGTAGCCCTGCCTAGTACAATACAGCTACAGGGGCCAGGAATACTGTAGCCCTGCCTAGTACAATAGCTACAGCAACAGGGGCCAGGAATACAGTAAACCTGCCTAGTAGAGTAGTTATGTACTACAGCTATGGAGTAGTTATGTATTACAGCTATAGTGGCCAGGAATACAGTAGCCTTGCCTAGTAGAGTAGTAATATACTACAGCCAGGAATACAGTGGCCCTGCCTAGTAGAGTAGTTATGTACTACAGCTATAGTGGCCAGGAATACAGTAGCCTTGCCTAGTAGAGTAGTAATATACTACAGCTATAGTGGCCAGGGATACAGTAGCCTTGCTTAGTAGAGTAGTAATATACACTGTACTACAGCTACAGAGGCCAGGAATACAGTAGCCTTGCCTAGTAGAGTAGTAATGTACTACAGCTACAGAGGCCAGGAATACAATAGCCCTGCCTAGACAAGTAGTTATGTAGTAGTGGCCAGGAATACAGTAGCCCTGCCTAGTAGAGTAGTAATATACTACAGCTGTAGAGGCCAGGAATACAGTAGCCCTGCCTAGTAGAGTAGTAATATACTACAGCTGTAGAGGCCAGGAATACAGTAGCCCTGCCTAGTAGAGTAGTAATATACTACAGCTATAGTGGCCTGGAATACAATAGCCCTGCCTAGACAAGTAGTTATGCCAGGAATACAGTAGCCCTGCCTAGTAGAGTAGTAATATACTACAGCTATAGTGGCCTGGAATACAATAGCCCTGCCTAGACAAGTAGTTATGTAGTAGTGGCCAGGAATACAGCAGCCCTGCCTAGTATAACTTTAGCTACAGTGGCCAAGAATACCGTAGGCACAGTTAGTAGCACAAAGAGGTTATTCTCACCTTCATTTGCTTGTTCTGTTTATCAAGGAAATATTTGTGGTTCTTGTCCACTGCAGACTCCAACTGAACGTACAGAGAGGACAAAATATGCACACAAGTGATCACTCTGCATATAAACTATCTCTGTGATGTATATGTATATGCTATAGTAGAACACATCATGGATAGGCTTGTGTGTGTGTGTGTGTGTGTGTGTGTGTGTGTGTGTGTGTGTGTGTGTGTGCACGCACGCACGTGTGTACATGTATGGATATTAGCAAAAACATGTTGGTTCCTTTTCCTTTTCCAAATAAAAACAAAAAATGTCGAGCGTAACTAATATATTAATAATAACAACAATAATCCCTTAACGAACTCTCATTGACATAATGTACATACATGTAGATAGATACAGCTAGATGCACTAGCCTTATTCCTGATCACAGCTAGATGCTCTAGCCTTATTCCTGATCACAGCTAGATGCGCTAGTCTTATTCCTGATCACAGCTAGATGCTCTAGCCTTATTCCTGATCACAGCTAGATGCTCTAGCCTTATTCCTGATCACAGCTAGATGCGCTAGTCTTATTCCTGATCACAGCTAGATGCTCTAGCCTTATTCCTGATCACAGCTAGATGCTCTAGTCTTATTCCTGATCACAGCTAGATGCGCTAGCCTTATTCCTGATCACAGCTGATGCTCTAGCCTGATCACAGCTAGAGCATCCAGTGGAAAAGTTGAGAAGTAATTATGTAAGTTGATTATTATAACAAGACAAGACTAATAAGTAAATAATAAATAAATTTGAAGCAAGCAATGGTCATGTTTAGCCTAGCACTCCAAATAATGTAGTTCCATTGCTCAGTAAATGCAGGTTCATAATAGCTCTATGGGGACAATCGCTGCACCAGGTTGACAATACATGTAGCTCTATGGGGACACACACTGGACCAACACCACACTGGGTTGAAGTAGGTTGACAATAGCTCTATGGGGACACACACTGGACCTTGACAATATATGTAGCTCTATGGGGACACACACTGGACCAACACCACACTGGGTTGAGGCTGGTTGAAGTAGGTTGACAAATAGGGCACACACTGGACCAACACCACACTGGGCTGAGGCAGGTTGAAGTAGTAATAGCTCTATGGAGACCATCACTGTACCAACATCCCACCCTGCTATGCTAACCGGTTCTCTCTGCTTGATCTGCTGTTCCGTAAAGCTCTTCAAAACTTTACTACAGTCTGTAGAAAGCTCCACCCCAAGGGTCCGATGCACCTCACATTCTGCCTCCAGAAGAGCAATCATCTTCCCCCAGACTACCTCCATGGTGCCCGAACAGTGCTTGCTTGAGGACTTGGCTTTCTTCAGAATCTTCATCATCCCCTTCACAAACACATTTTCCATCTCAGCCCTAATAAAACAATAAAACTCATAGCACCGCACATATTCAAATAGTTGCTTTACCCAGGGGCCTGCTACACATAGGTACCTCGGTGTCAGCACAGCATACCCCTACGTACATTGTAATTACAAGGTCAATATTTCTCCCTCGCCATTTCGGCTAGGGGGCTCTGGTCTTCGTCAGAAAGTCATCTACACGGAGTATTATATCAACTAGAAGTCATTGGGAGTTGACTTAACAAAACAAAACAACAACAACAAATGAAACCCCCCCCCCCTTAATCATGCTCAATTAAAACCCAACTAAATACCAGATGTTTACTGCAATGTAACCAAGGTGATGTTGGCTTTGAGGTTTATAAACTAACACCACAAAGAGAACTGAAACTTCCAGTGATCTAATGCCATCCTTCTTGAAGCATATGGCCTGCAAGAAGTTTTAGTGGGTAAATCTTTAATTTTTTTTGACATCCACATTTTGTCCCCTGCCACTACTTGAAGCTGCTGTAGCTATCCAAGCGGCAGCATTAGAATGATGAACTCAGCATTGGGCGAACTCTTCATGTGTACGAGTAATTCCACAAAACAGCACTAGATACCAGCTCCTAGAAAGCATCGGCCCATGGTAAGTCAGCACGGTTGAGGCCGGTTCGTAGTACAAGGCCAGTGCGTCGCTTCGAGTCGCATCATGTCACTTTGGGTTGCATCGCGTTACTTCGGGTCGCATCACTTCGGAGCGACGAGCAATTGCCAATATCCGCCTGGTTCACATCGCACCGCTTTGGACCATTGAAACCAAACTTTGACCCATAAATTACAAACTCCACCCAACTGCACCGAACTGGAATAAACATTGAGTCTATTTAAGTGAAGTGGCGCGACTTCATGTTCAAAATAAAATTGTCGTGTGACGCCTCTTCACATCATGTCACCAGTGCGAGCGGCATATTGTGAATCAGCCATTAGTGTGCCAATTAGAGCAAGTCCTAGCTAGAGCAACACCACCAGTAGCTATATCTAAATGGCAGCACACAAGGGGATTGAGTACATAATTGGTCCACCCCCCACCCCTCCCCTTCCAAAGACCTATTTTTTTCTAAATTCTAGCCATGCCCCAGCCACGAGGTGACTCTTGCTGGTGGATACCTAAGCCAAGCCAGCACCCTGATTCAACAGGGCTACAGGACTAGGCACAAGGGCCTTGAATACAGTTTGTCACAAGTCCCACAGAATTAAGCATTTCTTGCAGGACCACTTTGGCATGACAGAGCACCAAATCCTGCTTATATGGTACATAGCTTAGCCGCAGCCAGTCATACACGACGAACACAGAGACAAAGATCTGTTGAGATATTACTCATAACAACTCAAGTTGGACACCCCCTTATACAAACCCCCACACCCCCTTATACAAACCCCCACACCCATTTATGGCCCATAGATGATAATTACATCATGCCACTATTACGTTGACCTCACTCAGAATATTAGACTTGTTTCCCACAACAACTAATTATTGCAATCAAGAAATCCTCCTTCATCTTCAATCCAGAACTTTGATCCCAGTCACAGATGATCTCGTATTACAATAATTCTTGCTCGTTAAAATAGCACCAAATAACAGTGTGAAGGAGATGAGAAAATCTGAGCAGAAAAAAGTTGTTTTTAAAACCAGGGGTTCTAGGTTAAAACCAGGGGTTCTAGGTTAGAAATGGCTAGGGCTAGGACCGAGATGGCTAGGGTTAGGCACCAGGGCAGAGGCCAGGGCTAGGGTTATGTAGTGGGGCAGTGGCTAGGGTTAGGCACCGGGGCAGTGGCTAGGGCTAGGATTATGCACCAGGGCAGAGGCTAGGGTCACCGGGGCAAGTGGCTAGGGCTAGGATTATGCACTGTGGCAGTGGCACCGGGGCAGTAGCTAGGGCTAGGGTTATGCACCAGGGCAGAGGCTAGGGTTACGCACCAGGGCAGTGACTAGGGCTAGGATTATGCACCAGGGCAGTGGCTAGGGCTAGGATTATGCACCGCGGCAGTGGCTAGGGCTAGGGTTATGCACCAGGGCAGAGGCTAGGGTTACGCACCAGGGCAGTGACTAGTGCTAGGGTTATGCACCAGGGCAGTAACTAGTGCTAGGGTTATGCACCAGAGCAGTGGCTAGGGCTAGGATTATGCACCGGGGCAGTGGCTAGGGCTAGGGTTATGCACCAGGGCAGAGGCTAGGGTTACGCTAGGTTATGCACCAGGGCAGAGGATTACGCACCAGGGCAGTGGCTAGGGCTATGTACCAGGGCATAGGCTAGGGCTATGCACCGGGGCAGAGGCTAGGGTTACGCACCGCACCGGGGCAGTGGCCATGGTTACACACCGGGGCAGAGGCTAGGGTTATGCACCAGGGCAGTGACTAGTGCTAGGGTTATGCACCAGAGCAGTGGCTAGGGCTAGGGTTATGCACCAGGGCAGAGGCTAGGGTTACGCACCAGGGCAGTGGCTAGGGCTAGGGTTATGTACCAGGGCATAGGCTAGGGCTATGCACCGGGGCAGAGGCTAGGGTTACGCACCGCACCGGGGCAGTGGCCATGGTTACACACCGGGGCAGTGGCTAGGGTTAGGCACCAGGTAGGGCCAGGGTTACGCACCGGGGAGTGGCTAGGGCTAGGGTTACGCACCAGGGCAGTGACTAGGGTTAGGCACCAGGTAGGGCCAGGGTTACGCACCGGGGAGTGGCTAGGGCTAGGGTTATGCACCAGGGCAGTGACTAGGGCTGGGGTCACTGACTAGGGCTAGGGTTAGGCCCAGGGGCAGTGGGGCCAGGGTTAGGCCCAGGGTTAGGCCCAGGGGCAGTGGCCAGGGTTAGGCCCAGGGGCAGTGGCCAGGGTTAGGCCCAGGGGCAGTGGCCAGGGTTAGGCCCAGGGGCAGTGGCCAGGGTTAGGCCCAGGGGCAGTGGCCAGGGTTAGGCCCAGGGGCAGTGCCCAGGGGCAGTGGCCAGGGTTAGGGCCACTAGAGCTGGAGCTACATGTAGCTAGCCTTTGACTAAAGCAGTCCTCTGCCATAAACAGGGTCACTGGATACGCTTGGAATCAAAGGCAAATTCCAACAGGAAAGGAATGAGAGGAGGGCCATGAACTGTTACTCTACCACAAGCAGTGGCTATTATCATGGTATCCTTTAATAATACATGGGAAATCTCCTGAAGTCATCTTCAGTCTGGTGTCCAGATCATCTTGTGTCCATTTTCAGACATCTATTGTCTGTGTCCGGATCACAGAACCAGAGGGGAATTAACTATAGGATTACAATGCATGTTGTGGATACAGGTTATGCAGAAGCTTACAGCATCGGTTAGCAAGAAATGAACCTTAGCACTGAGCTAACATCCATCCGCAGATGCAATTAGTTATGCACCTTTGCATTT
Organism: Cladorhizidae sp. MBARI D1340-BT2; assembly: GCA_028752905.1. Lineage (NCBI taxonomy): Eukaryota > Metazoa > Porifera > Demospongiae > Poecilosclerida > Cladorhizidae > Cladorhizidae sp. MBARI D1340-BT2. The sequence continues at coordinate 6,264,545 of JAQNBH010000004.1, read as the reverse complement.
ATGTACTGGACTAGCTACTAGCAATGATAGTCAGTGGAACTGTTGCAGAGAAGAGCTGGTCCGTTCCGTAGTTAGACCTCACATCTACAAGTCTACCTGGTCTGGAACAATGGCTACAACAGATGCAGTTTGCCCATGCCCATCAAAGGAACCTCCCACACAGATCCGGCCAGCAGGATTTAATAGCTATTGTGAAGCAGAGAAATGGCATCGAGACTGCTGGTGCATTGCTACTAGTCAGTACTTGGAGTAAGCTTTGATAATACTGTGAGCTCAGGCAGTGTACAGTATATAGCTGCTTCATACCCTCATTATCACAGAGTGTTTCTGGGTTGATGTCACAGCTCCGGCCTCTCCTGCTCTCCCATGGCTGTTGCCATATCTTGAGTGGTACTGAGCACACAATGCTCTCAAAGCTTCTCTCCTGCTTATCAGGCCTCTCTCACTATCTGTTCAATCAGTTGCTAGCATTTCGGGTAGTTCGACAATACTGTTGCTGTCTCTTTGAGTGGTACTGACACACCGTGCTCTCAAGACTTTTCCCCTGCTGCCAGCTCTCTCACTGTCTGCTCAATCAGTTGCTATCATTTCTATGTGTAGTCTGGTCATCTTGTGAAGGTAAACACTTCTCTGGGCAGTTTGGTTTTCTAGTGAAGACAAATGTCTTCCTGGGCAGTTTGGTCGTTTAGTGAAGATGAACATCTTCTCTTGGCAGTTTGGTTTTCTAGTGAAGACTAATGTCTTCCTGGGCAGTTTGGTTTTCTAGTGAAGACTAATGTCTTTCTGGGCAGTTTGGTTGTTTAGTGAAGACTAACATCTTCCTGGGCAGTTTGGTTGTTTAGTGAAGACTAACATCTTCCTGGGCAGTTTGGTTCTCTAGTGAAAGTAAACATTGATCTGGAGAAGCTTTGTTGTTCTCGAGCATGCCTCTGAAATTAAACCAACTTCCTCCTGCTACTTAACTAGATAGCATGTTAGTATCACAGGGTGTGTGTTATTTAGCAAGCACCAATTAGCTGTGAAGTGCTTTGTTTACAGTCTGGTGCTCAATAATCGGCTTATAAGCTTTTGTGGCATGGTTAGTCATCCATGGCATGCAACAATGTGCCAAGCACTCCCAGTGCATGGTTATGTGTGTAACAGAGTTGGTTCATAGCAAAAGCCACTTTACTACCACAAAGCCAACTCAAGGACTCCCAGTGCATGGTGTGTGTGTGTCAGAGTTGGTTCAGAGCAAAAGCCACTTTACTACCACAAAGCCAACTCAAGGACTCCCAGTGCATGGTGTGTGTGTAACAGAGTTGGTTCAGAGCAAAAGCCACTTTACTACCACAAAGCCAACTCAAGGACTCCCAGTGCATGGTGTGTGTGTCAGAGTTGGTTCATAGCAAAAGCCACTTTACTACCACAAAGCCAACTCAAGGACTCCCAGTGCATGGTGTGTGTATAACAGAGTTGGTTCATAGCAAAAAGCCACTTTACTACCACAAAGCCAACTCAGAGTTACACTTAATTAAGGGGGTAGTAACCCAACGGTCATTAATTATTCATGAGAAACTACAATCGCTTATAACTCCTGGGGAATGCTTTATCTTTCACACTTATTTTTAGTCTCAAAAGAGAGCTTATTACAAGGCTTTCTAAGGATATATATTATGACCACTTCCCATCAAGTACCTGGCCAGTATTCATCTCACCTAGCCATAAAAACAAATATCCCCAGCAAAATTGACAAGCAATCAACACTGCACATATATCATTCTAAAGCTTATTCTCTGCTCTGTGTGATGAGTGTATCATATTTGACTTCAGATGCTCATGGGGACATGTAATACACATTTCTTTGACCTGCCTTGGGGTGACCTCATTAGTCAGTGGTTTTGTGGGAAAGTGTGACACTCTGCTTATAGGAAGTGCTGATTGCTTGTCAATTTTGTTGGGTTTTTTTTTTGTGCTGGCTAGGTGAGGTGAGTAACTGGCCAGGCACTTGATGGGAAGTGGTCATAATATATATCATTAGAAAGCCCTTGTAATAATCTCTCTTTTGAGACTAAAAATAAGTGTGAGAGATAAAGTATTCAGGAGTTATAAGCGATTATAATTTCTCATGAATAATTAATGAGGGTTGGGTTACTGACACTGGACTGGAAGAGCAGACTTCCAAGAACCAAGGAAACAGTCCCCACCTGCAACTGCTATGTAGTTGTAAATGACATCCAGTTGCTGCTAATTAATGGCTTGTGAAGACCTGCACACCAGGTGGTCTTTGTGCAAACAATGGCTCGGGCTCCTCCTGAATAGCCAAGAATCGAGAGGCATTTCAACCCCTACGATGTGTGCTATCCTGTTATTAAGGCCAGTGATGCGTCTATTTGGTGATATTGTGCACTGAAGTCGCTAGAATAGACTCAATTTATATTCTACTTCTGGTTGCTTCGCATCGGTCAACATGTGTTGGTGTGCTTTATTTGTGTTTCCGCAACAAAACAAAAAAGGCAGAGATGAATGAGGAAAAGTTGATAGAGGCAGTGTGGGAAGCATTGTGGAAAGGTTGATGAGGCCGTGTGGGAAGGTCGATAGAGACATTGTGGAAAGGTTGATGAGGCAGTGTGGGAAGGTCGATAGAGACATTGTGGAAAGGTCGATAGAGACATTGTGGAAAGGTCGATAGAGGCATTGTGGAAAGTATGATAGAGGCAGTGTGGGAAGGTCGATAGAGGCAGTGTGGGAAGGTCGATAGAGGCATTGTGGAAAGGTTGATAGAGGCAGTGTGGGAAGGTCGATAGAGACATTGTGGAAAGGTCGATAGAGGCATTGTGGAAAGGTTGATAGAGGCAGTGTGGGAAGGTCGATAGAGGCAGTGTGGGAAGGTCGATAGAGGCATTGTGGAAAGGTTGATAGAGGCAGTGTGGGAAGGTCGATAGAGGCAGTGTGGGAAGGTCGATAGAGGCATTGTGGAAAAGTTGATAGAGGCAGTGTGGGAAGGTCGATAGAGGCAGTGTGGGAAGGTCGATAGAGGCAGTGTGGAAAGGTTGATGAGGCCGTGTGGAACTTTCCTAGTACTGTATATATGACTATATAAGGTTAATTAATTAATGAATAATTTGTGAAAATTCAATTTCAATAGTTCGAAGCGATGCGGACGGATACTATTGTGAATCAGCTTTTAGAATTATGAAAGGAAAAGAGGACTGTTGGGGAAACACACACACTGTCCAGGGACAATCCAGGGACAGTGTAAGGGGGCTCAAAGTTCAAATTCTTTTTTCCACTTAATACCAGCCAGGGATAGAGTTAAGACTAGCACAAAGGGGGCTAACAACTTGAACTCTGGGATTTTCTACCGCAGCACTGGCTTCCAAAATGCATAATATGTGACAGTCTCACTCTTGCTAAAGATCTTCTAGGAACCACATTGTTCATTCATCATTCACATGACAATCACATGCATTGATATATCGCTATCGGCCATAAAAGGTTTAAGGAGGGATCAGAGTGACGTCTAACCCTGGCTCATTAGCAAACCAATAACCACATTAAACAACAGATCAAGTCCTCAGGGGCAACCACAAGGTCAAAACCAAAATACACAGAAGAAAGAGTGCACCCCTCCCTACTCGAGAGATTACTTCCACATGCTTCATAGTATTTAAAAACAGCTCTGCCCGTGTGCTTTCTGTAGCCTCAACAGTGTAACTGTAAGTGCACAGCTACCAACATGACATACACACCCACCTCACTCCCATAATTGTGTGAAACCACAAGATTTTAAAACCCTCTAAGTGGTCATTAATGGTCAAGAATAGCGAAGACCCTAGAGTGTTTTGTGCAATACACTTGATGAATGGCAAACCTTTTGAGGTTAAAAATTAACCACTAAGATAGTTCTGAACCCCCACACAGACCTCCCTTCATGCTGACAGGACAACCACCTTGAGATACATACCTAGAACAACCAAGAACAACACACCCACACAAAACATTGCTGTAGTTATATTCATTAGCTTAGGTCCATCTGCCACAAGATATGTGGGCTAATGGCGGCACCTCCTACTGGCTTCTGGCAACTGCTGTTTCGGTACTTTGACACAAAACCTACTTTGACACAAAACCCTATCTTGGCACGGTCTACTACTTTGTAAAGCACCGGCTAGTGTAATAACTAGTCAGCCCTAGTAACAAGGTGTGCCTGCAGCACCAGCTAGTGTAGTAACCAGGTGTACCTGCAGCACCAGGTAGTGTAGTAACCAGGTGTACCTACAGCACCAGCTAGTGTAGTAACCAGGTGTACCTGCAGCACCAGGTAGTGTAGTAACCAGGTGTACCTGCAGCACCAGCTAGTGTAGTAACCAGGCGTACCTGCAGCCTCAGCTAGTGCAGTAACCAGGTGTACCTGCAGCACCAGGTAGTGTAGTAACCAGGTGTACCTGCAGCACCAGCTAGTGTAGTAACCAGGTGTACCTGCAGCACCAGGTAGTGCAGTAACCAGGTGTACCTGCAGCACCAGCTAGTGTAGTAACCAGGTGTACCTGCAGCACCAGCTAGTGTAGTAACCAGGTGTACTTGCAGCACCAGGTAGTGTAGTAACCAGGTGTACCTGCAGCACCAGCTAGTGTAGTAACCAGGTGTACCTGCAGCACCAGGTAGTGCAGTAACCAGGTGTACCTGCAGCACCAGGCAGTGTAGTAACCAGGTGTACCTGCAGCACCAGCTAGTGTAGTAACCAGGTGTACCTGCAGCACCAGGTAGTGTAGTAACCAGGTGTACCTGTAGCACCAGGTAGTGCAGTAACCATGTGTACCTGCAGCACCAGGTAGTGTAGTAACCAGGTGTACCTGCAGCACCAGGTAGTGCAGTAACCAGGTGTACCTGCAGCACCAGGCAGTGTAGTAACCAGGTGTACCTGCAGCACCAGCTAGTGTAGTAACCAGGTGTACCTGCAGCACCATGTAGTGTAGTAACCAGGTGTACCTGCAGCACCAGGTAGTGCAGTAACCAGGTGTACCTGCAGCACCAGGCAGTGTAGTAACCAGGTGTACCTGCAGCACCAGCTAGTGTAGTAACCAGGTGTGCCTACAGCACCAACTAGTGTAATATAAATCAGTTGCTAATGCAGTAACACAACATTGTGTTGCCCACTAATATGGCATGTACTCGTGTTGTAGCTGACACCCATTCAAGTGTCAAGCCCAGTTGGGTGCCTGCACCGCACCAGTGCATCTAGCAATGCTTATTTAGGTAAAGATTGTTCACGAACGAATTGAGATTAAACACTTTCCCACTTGCTATTGGCTACTCTTCATATATGTCCAGCGGTGCAGTTCCAGGATCATGAGGGATGTTTAAGGTTCGTTCCCACCCACACAGCTTGGGGCTAGGAATAGGAAGGCAGCAACTTTGAACTTTGGACGTCCATAGATAACCTGGTCTCGTCCATGGCGTGACTGGAGCATCTTGTAAACTTGGAATACACACTTGTTAACACCTTTGTGTATTATATAAGTGCTTTAATCATCCTTACCACCACAAATCTCTAGTTTCAGCTTCAGATGATATTGTGTGTGTGTGTAGGGGAGAGGGAGAATGGAGGCCTCCTCTCCATCTTAACTCCATTGCCAGTGTTCTGAGGTCAGTAATTTGTTGACAGAGTCTCTCTCCTCACCTAAGCTGGTCATTGTGGGCTGCCAATACTTAATGTAATGACACTGCAGATGCCTTTGATGCTATAGGAGACAGTCCCTGGAAGATGGGTGTCTGAATGGCTGCCGTGGACTTCGATAGGCAGGGCAACCATAGTTTGTCCTACACAAACTTGTTCTCTACTCACCGTGCATCCACACAATGCTCCTGTTGCCGCTTACTTGCTAGGAGTCACAGCGTGTTAGGTGTTGACACCTCGTACAATGCTTGTTTGTAATGCGTACACACTGTCTGGGTTTTTAGCCGTGGCACTTCACCACCTGCTAGCAGTCTTCAAGCATGTGATACCTTAAGTCAGCCATGCAGATACTGGCTTCGGTGCATGCACTTCTTGGTCTCTTCCATTGGATGGCCTCTCACCTTCAGTAGGTACTAAGTGCTTGTGGATGGCAGAGCACCTGCTCACAGGCACCTGTGTCGCATTCGAGCCTATTAACGTTCTGATGGAAGTTAGTCGTACATTTTTACAGCCATTTGCCATAATTCTAGACATGTAACTCCAAGTTGTTTGGCGACCACATGTCAACCGAAACCCATGAGACAACCAGCTCTTACCACAGAATAGGACAACATTTTGAATAACGCACACCCATCCATTCTTGCATCAAAATTAAACAACAACTTTTGCATATTCTTTTTAGACTGGAGCAGAGGAGTTAGTCTTCAAGCCAGGCTTAGAAAGGAAGAACTCCTCTCTCCAGCCAGACTAAGAAGGAGCTAGCAATAGCCTGAAACTGACTCCACTCTGTGAAGTGTGCGGTGTAATAACTCGCTGGACAGCCGTTCATTGTCAAAAGGTTTTGTCTAGCCTCCTTGCCACAGGTCTGGTATAGGTTTTGTCTGGCCTCCTTGCCACAGGTCTGGTATAGGTTTTGTCTGGCATTCTTGCCACAGGTCTGGTATAGGTTTTGTCTGGCCTCCTTGCCACAGGTCTGGTATAGGTTTTGTCTGGCATCCTTGCCACAGGTCTGGTATAGGTTTTGTCTAGCCTCCTTGCCACAGGTCTGGTATAGGTTTTGTCTAGCCTCCTTGCCACAGGTCTGGTATAGGTTTTGTCTGGCCTCCTTGCCACAGGTCTGGTATAGGTTTTGTCTAGCCTCCTTGCCACAGGTCTGGTATAGGTTTTGTCTGGCCTCCTTGCCACAGGTCTGGTATAGGTTTTGTCTAGCCACTTTGCCACAGGTCTGGTATAGGTTTTGTCTGGCCTCCTTGCCACAGGTATAGGTTTTGTCTTGCCTCCTTGCCACAGGTCTGGTATAGGTTTTGTCTAGCCTCTTTGCCACAGGTCTGGTATAGGTTTTGTCTAGCCTCCTTGCCACAGGTCTGGTATAGGTTTTGTCTGGCATTCTTGCCACAGGTCTGGTATAGGTTTTGTCTAGCCTCCTTGCCACAGGTCTGGTATAGGTTTTGTCTGGCCTCCTTGCCACAGGTCTGGTATAGGTTTTGTCTAGCCACTTTGCCACAGGTCTGGTATAGGTTTTGTCTTGCCTCCTTGCCACAGGTATAGGTTTTGTCTTGCCTCCTTGCCACAGGTCTGGTATAGGTTTTGTCTAGCCTCCTTGCCACAGGTCTGGTATAGGTTTTGTCTGGCATCCTTGCCACAGGTCTGGTATAGGTTTTGTCTGGCCTCCTTGCCACAGGTCTGGTATAGGTTTTGTCTGGCCTCCTTGCCACAGGTCTGGTATAGGTTTTGTCTGGCCTCCTTGCCACAGGTCTGGTATAGGTTTTGTCTGGCCTCCTTGCCACAGGTCTGGTATAGGTTTTGTCTGGCCTCCTTGCCACAGGTCTGGTATAGGTTTTGTCTGGCCTCCTTGCCACAGGTCTGGTATAGGTTTTGTCTGGCCTCCTTGCCACAGGTCTGGTATAGGTTTTGTCTAGCCTCTTTGCCACAGGTCTGGTATAGGTTTTGTCTGGCCTCCTTGCCACAGGTCTGGTATAGGTTTTGTCTGGCCTCCTTGCCACAGGTCTGGTATAGGTTTTGTCTAGCCTCTTTGCCACAGGTCTGGTATAGGTTTTGTCTGGCATTCTTGCCACAGGTCTGGTATTGGGACCCTCCATAAGCCAGTTGTAATTAATAGGGTGTTCAGTTAGAAATGACCACCCAAGTGTTGTGTTACTTATAGGGCATGGAGGATGAGATACCAGCACAAAGGGCTACAAGTGCCCGGCAACTCTACTTACATGGGCAACAGGAAGCTCATCAAGAAACTAAGGACAGTTGTAGCTAATGATAGGCAAGCAGGGCTGCATTTAGGATTGAGTTGATGGAGAGGGGGTGCAAAAGTAGTATTTTGTAAACAGAGGGTGTGGGCGGGTGCATATATTTAATAACACTATACAATAATATAATATCCCAAGATCTTAAGGGGGGGGGGGGGGGGGGGGGGGGGGGTTAATGCCCCACAAACCCCAGCCCTAAACGCAGCCATGGGCAAGGTCATGCTGGTAATCTTGACTCAATGAGAACTACCTCGACTTGGTGGTGGCTACTATGCAATGCGGCACAGAATGAATGTTGAGACAAGTGCTTGTCACAAGTACCGGATAGATACCAAAACAAATATGCCTCCCACACCAAAAAACAACAGCTTGCTTGGTGGCCATTATAAATGCCTAGCTTTACAGTAACATGCCATCTTTCTAGGACTTTCTAGTCCTAGTAGAGCATAAACACTGGGGTCATCCAAAATTCAACCCACCGAATATTAACGGTGTCTAGAGCTAGGGCTAGGATTATTTTGGACATGCCGATCGTCATAGGGCTGTCTATGCAATGCAACCTCGGACGACCATGGGGGGAAAATGGTGTAAACATATATATAGGACTGCATACAACATAAAGATGCAGAACCACGGTTCTGAAGTGGAGTGTTCTTGAAGTTAATTTCAACCCAACTAAGTGACTGTGTGTGTGTGTGTAGTCAGATGCTTCCCAACTGGCCTCCAATATTCTAATAAAAGCTTCTCAAAGAAACACAAAGGACACTCACAAATTACTCTGTAACACAGCTGTTCCTGTTGTTTCCTGGGTCAGCTACTGGGTCAGCTACTAGTGGCACACTATAGGATAGCTCAAAGCTGGCCTGAACTGTATTCTTGAAAAATCCATCCTACCAAAAGCTGATTAGTGCGTGGTCAGTACCACTAGTTGGGGGTAAAGAACATTCATTTAAGTTTGATCATATGCATGCAGAGAGCGAGATAAATCCGCTTGCATGGTGCACATCTGTCCACCTCAACTTATTTGTAGATGCCCATATATACACTCCACATGCACACACAACGTTCCACATGCACTAGCTTTATATATCTTCAGTTTACCTGTCTGACAGAACACTTTCAAACTCCTTACAGAAGTCAGTGCCCTTCTTCATGTAACGATGAAGCTCATCGAAACCAGAGCCTTCCTGAAAGTTAAGAAGCAGAGGAATAGTGCAGGGATTGTCATATTAAGTTCTTGCTACTGTCAGTAAAAAATACCCGAGATGCGTTTCTGTGCACGAACATTAAGTTATATATGAAGATCTGTCTAGAGCAGACTTCAAAAGGGATTAGTCGAATGAAGGCTGTAACAGACATTCTGAATCCTACCGTCGACTCTCAGCTAGCTACCGAATACACACATATATATATAACTGTGCTAATAGTCGACGCAAGCCGCGCTCTTAGCTAACATGCACACACTAGCTTACCCAGAAATAGTCATGAAAGCGGTAAGCCATGTTCTTCCTTAGCACAGCACAGCACTCCAACTCTAAATAATATTCCGTCGTGCAGTTGTTATTCGTTGCTACAGTGCATAGTTTTTACGCATGAATTATACACTTGGTGAGCATTAACTGGAAGAAATGAGGTTTTAACTAGCGTTGGTGTGTACATTTTCCTCAGCTAATAGTAGCGACGGGCTCCAGTGAGCTTTGCAACTTGGTTATGAACACTCAGAGCTCCAAGGTTGAGGTACTCTGGTCACCCAACAAGGAAGACGAATTCGCCACCTACGGCACTGATCTCCGGCTTTATAAATATCAGGTGCACATTACTTGAAAAGGCATTAACTATGGCCCCCTCCTCCCTCCCTCCCTCCCCTCAATGAGGAAGTATACTGGGTATCCATAAGTTTGATACATTTTCTTGACATACACCAGGCATGCATTTTCATCAGTGTGAGCACCTGCTGTAAAGGGTGTTACATGACCCAGTGTTTCCCCCAGCTTTTGTTGGGGTTAGAGGTGGCTGGGGAGTACCCCTTTGTTGGAGAATATCATCTTCTAAATAGACTTGGTACTTTTAAGTGCAAGACCTTATAGTTATTGAGAGTCCCTCCATTCCAGGAGGGGGTAAGTGTTGTGATCGCCATGTGACTTGCACTGCCATGTAGCTGCCTACAGAGTGTGTGAGAACTCGAAGCCCAGCCTGGCTCCAATTGATTAACCCCTGGCTCCCATTGTTACAATGGTTAACCCCTGGCTCCCATTGTTACATGTTTAACCCCTGGCTCCCATTATTACCATGGTACTATTTCTCTGAAATTAGATTTGAAAATTAATAACGAAACCAACTTGCACAAAAAGGAGAGAGATCGTTTGAGGATGGTATTGTGTAGTGCGAGTTGGATGGATGAAGAGATGATGACCAATGTTGACTAATTAGGGACACTTCTTCCCACCCCCCCCCACCCCTTTTCCACTCAAAAGGGTTTAATTCTCTACCTAGTGTTGAGCCTCCAGTGTTTTCTCTTCCACTGGGTACTGCTCATGCATACAAGTCTAAAACATATAGTGGTTTCTTTTAATTTAAAAAAAAAGTTGCGTGTGGTGATTTTATGCGCTAGTATAAGGCCAGAAGCACGGATAGTCTTGTGAGATAAACCCTTTACCAAATTTATCTGCTGGGGAAGGGCATTGATGGTGCTGGCAGAGGGTTTTTTGTGTACACAGTGAAGGTGATGTTGAAGTGTGGATCACAAGGAAATATTTGACACTGCAAGATCCAAGAAATCTGCAATGTCATTGTTGGGGTTGAGGGTGTGGCCTCGCAGGATGGATGGTGTTGCTAGGACTAATATTAGAGCACAAGACGAGGCTAGGGCTAAGACTGGAGTGGGGCTAAATGGCTAGGGCTAAGACTGGAGTAGGACTGAGGTAGGGCTAGGGCTAAGATTGGAGGGGACCGAGGTAGGGCTAGGCTAGGGCTAGGACTGGAGTAAACTAAGTAGGGCTAAGACTGGAGTAGGGCTGAGGTAGGGCTAGGGCTAAGACTGGAGTGGGACCAAAGTAGGCTAAGACTGGAGTAGGACTGAGGTAGGGCTAGGGCTTGGAGATAGGGCTAGGGCTAAGACTGGAGTGAACCAAGTAGGGCTAAGACTGGAATAGGACTGAGGTAGGGCTTGGAGGTAGGGCTAGGCTAAGACTGGAGTGAAACAGAGGTAGGGCTAGTGCTTCAGATCGAGATAGTGCCAACACAAGCCCTACATGCAGACAATGCATTTTGCGACAAAGATATAAACGAGTCGTCTATGACGGGACGAGTTAACGACTCCACTGACCTCACAGCTATACAGCACTTCTGCCCCTTCACTGCCCTGCCTAGGAAACAGCATGTTGCATCACATCAGAGTCATCAAACAATCATAACAACATACCTCCGCCTTGTGGAAGGCTTACAAATGCATCTTCACCATTTAACGAGTTATTCAATGGCTTATGTTTGCATCTGCCTTACCTCGCAGCAGCCCAAATATCTCGTTACTCTCACTAGCCAAGATTCTTTTACACGCAAACGTCGTGCTAGAGAGACGAACGTCTTGTTGCATCCTGTCGCTGAGTCTCTGCCATCCATTTTCCAAAGTCTTTTGTGAGCATGCACATCAGAGCAGGCTGCAGGAAAAGTCAGTAGGTGTGACTTTTCCCACAATTATTAATCATCTGCAACATTCCTATTGACAAACATGTGACTTGGTGAGAAGGTATGCGAAGAACTGGTGAAGGATCTTCAGCTAGACCAGATCAGGGCCCGTGCTCACTAGTCACACTTGTGCGCTCAGAAATATGGAGTCTGATCCAACTCACACGGGTCCCTTGCGAAGCACAACCAGAAGATGTAGTTACAATTCCACGTGTTGATTATTAAACACTCTGGGGAGAACACGGTATACATATGTATCCAGAGAGAGCACACAGAGAGACCTATCTTTTGAGCTATATACCAAGTCCATGCAGTGAAGTGTGCAGAATCCATGGAGCTGCAACATTTTTAGTATCAAGAGAGAGCACACAGAGAGACCTATCTTTTGAGCTATATATCAAGTCCATACAGTGAAGTGTGCAGAATCGATGGTGCTATACCTATGCAACATTTTTATTGCCAAAAGAGAGCACACAGAGAGACCTATCTTTTGAGCTAAATATCAAGTTCATAATATGAAGTGTGCAGAATTTATAGAACTCCAAAGTCGTAACCACAGTTTTTATTAACGCTTTGTAAAAAAATATGGCATCGTCCACCTTTTTAATCAGTAGCAAATGTTGACTACAGAACTCGGACCTCATCACTACCCTTATTCTCATGGCATGTGGAAAATATAATCTAGGTGCACGTTTGGTCAGGTTCTCTCCCTGTGTGTGCCTCACCTATGAGAGTCCGTCTAGTGAGATTGGTCAGCACCGGGGCTAGTTTGTGTCAACTTGGTCCCAACATTCAGTCGCATCTTTCACCCATGTTCTAGTCTGTTATATTTACGATCTATTTCTAACCAACCCTCTACTCAACAGAAGACGTGTGGCGTCAACGGTGGAGTGCAAAGGGTCGCAGGTTCTGCTGTGTGCCGCTCGGACCTGAGTCTGGATGAGAACTGCACTGGTCATCGTATCGGTACTCTGAACTCCGACATTCATTGCATGCCCGTGCACCAGTCAGTGGCATGGCAACAGAACGAGAAGAGACTGCACTACTTTGCCATCGGGCAGAGCAGCGGGAAGGCTGTCCTTGCCAAGTGAGGCTTTGTCACTGTGCCAAGTGTTGGCTTGCGTGGAGCATGAAAGTGTCCTTGTGTGTGGAACTATTGGTTGCCAGGTGGTGCCAGCGACAATCCTGGCAGGGCTGGGATAAGGTTGAGAATAGGACTAGGATAAGGGTAGGGCTAAGAGAATGGGGCTAAGGCTAGGGCTAAGGCTAGGGTAGGGCTAAGGGTAGGGCTAAGAATAGGGTAGGGCTAAGAATAAGGCTAGGGCTAGGATAAGGCTAGGGCTAAGAATAAGGCTAGGGCTAGGATAGGGTAGGGCTAGGGTAGGGCTAGGGCTAAGAATAGGGCTAGGATAGGGCTAAGGCTAGGGCTAGGATAAGACCAGGGCTAGGATAAGGCTAGGGCTAAGAATAAGGCTAGGGCTAAGAATAAGGCTAGGGCTAAGAATAAGGCTAGGGCTAAGAATATGGCTAGGGCTAGGATAAGGCTAGGGCTAAGAATAAGGCTAGGGCTAGGATAAGGCTAGGGCTAAGAATAAGGCTAGGGCTAAGAATAAGGCTAGGGCTAAGAATATGGCTAGGGCTAGGATAAGGCTAGGGCTAAGAATAAGGCTAGGGCTAGGATAAGGCTAGGGCTAAGAATAAGGCTAGGGCTTGGATAAGGCTAGGGCTAAGAATAAGGCTAGGGCTAAGAATATGGCTAGGGCTAGGATAAGGCTAGGGCTAGGATAAGGCTAGGGCTAAGAATAAGGCTAGGGCTTGGATAAGGCTAGGGCTAAGAATAAGGCTAGGGCTAAGAATAAGGCTAGGGCTAAGAATATGGCTAGGGCTAGGATAAGGCTAGGGCTAAGAATAAGGCTAGGGCTAGGATAAGGCTAGGGCTAAGAATAAGGCTAGGGCTTGGATAAGGCTAGGGCTAAGAATAAGGCTAGGGCTAAGAATATGGCTAGGGCTAAGAATATGGCTAGGGCTAGGATAAGGCTAGGGCTAAGAATAAGGCTAGGGCTAGGATAAGGCTAGGGCTAAGAATAAGGCTAGGGCTTGGATAAGGCTAGGGCTAAGAATAAGGCTAGGGCTAAGAATAAGGCTAGGGCTAAGAATATGGCTAGGGCTAGGATAAGGCTAGGGCTAAGAATAAGGCTAGGGCTAGGATAAGGCTAGGGCTAAGAATAAGGCTAGGGCTTGGATAAGGCTAGGGCTAAGAATAAGGCTAGGGCTAAGAATATGGCTAGGGCTAGGATAAGGCTAGGGCTAAGGATAAGGCTAGGGCTAAGAATAAGGCTAGGGCTAGGATAAGGCTAGGGCTAAGAATAAGGCTAGGGCTTGGATAAGGCTAGGGCTAAGAATAAGGCTAGGGCTAAGAATATGGCTAGGGCTAGGATAAGGCTAGGGCTAAGAATAAGGCTAGGGCTAGGATAAGGCTAGGGCTAAGAATAAGGCTAGGGCTTGGATAAGGCTAGGGCTAAGAATAAGGCTAGGGCTAAGAATATGGCTAGGGCTAGGATAAGGCTAGGGCTAAGAATAAGGCTAGGGCTAGGATAAGGCTAGGGCTAAGAATAAGGCTAGGGCTTGGATAAGGCTAGGGCTAAGAATAAGGCTAGGGCTAAGAATATGGCTAGGGCTAGGATAAGGCTAGGGCTAAGAATAAGGCTAGGGCTAGGATAAGGCTAGGGCTAAGAATAAGGCTAGGGCTTGGATAAGGCTAGGGCTAAGAATAAGGCTAGGGCTAAGAATATGGCTAGGGCTAGGATAAGGCTAGGGCTAAGAATAAGGCTAGGGCTAGGATAAGGCTAGGGCTAAGAATAAGGCTAGGGCTTGGATAAGGCTAGGGCTAAGAATAAGGCTAGGGCTAAGAATATGGCTAGGGCTAGGATAAGGCTAGGGCTAGGATAAGGCTAGGGCTAAGAATAAGGCTAGGGCTTGGATAAGGCTAGGGCTAAGAATAAGGCTAGGGCTAAGAATATGGCTAGGGCTAGGATAAGGCTAGGGCTAAGAATAAGGCTAGGGCTAGGATAAGGCTAGGGCTAAGAATAAGGCTAGGGCTTGGATAAGGCTAGGGCTAAGAATAAGGCTAGGGCTAAGAATATGGCTAGGGCTTGGATAAGGCTAGGGCTAAGAATAAGGCTAGGGCTAAGAATATGGCTAGGGCTAGGATAAGGCTAGGGCTAAGAATAAGGCTAGGGCTAGGATAAGGCTAGGGCTAAGAATAAGGCTAGGGCTTGGATAAGGCTAGGGCTAAGAATAAGGCTAGGGCTAAGAATATGGCTAGGGCTAGGATAAGGCTAGGGCTAAGAATAAGGCTAGGGCTAGGATAAGGCTAGGGCTAAGAATAAGGCTAGGGCTTGGATAAGGCTAGGGCTAAGAATAAGGCTAGGGCTAAGAATATGGCTAGGGCTTGGATAAGGCTAGGGCTAAGAATAAGGCTAGGGCTAAGAATATGGCTAGGGCTAGGATAAGGCTAGGGCTAAGAATAAGGCTAGGGCTAGGATAAGGCTAGGGCTAAGAATAAGGCTAGGGCTTGGATAAGGCTAGGGCTAAGAATAAGGCTAGGGCTAAGAATATGGCTAGGGCTAGGATAAGGCTAGGGCTAAGAATAAGGCTAGGGCTAGGATAAGGCTAGGGCTAAGAATAAGGCTAGGGCTTGGATAAGGCTAGGGCTAAGAATAAGGCTAGGGCTAAGAATATGGCTAGGGCTTGGATAAGGCTAGGGCTAAGAATAAGGCTAGGGCTAAGAATATGGCTAGGGCTAGGATAAGGCTAGGGCTAAGAATAAGGCTAGGGCTAGGATAAGGCTAGGGCTAAGAATAAGGCTAGGGCTTGGATAAGGCTAGGGCTAAGAATAAGGCTAGGATTGGACTAAAGATAAGGCTAGACAGGCTAGGGCTAGGATAAGGCTAGGGTAGGGCTAAGAATAGGGCCAGGCTAGGGCTATATGATCCCTGTAGGCCGGGCCCTCGGGCACAGGCCACGCATGTTTTAAGAGAGGGCCTGGTCAGACCCCATAGAGTACTCTGTTGTTTGTACACTCAGCATCATGGAGCCTGCTTAGTCATGCACATTTCATCCATCCAACCATCATTAACTGCATGAGGACCCGTGACCTTGTGACCGCAAGTGTTGCATGTGACATTTTTTATTTGCGACAAAATGCCCCCAACACGTTCCAACCGGAGCAAAACATGTGGCAGTCCAGCCTTTCTTGCGCCTTGCACGCCCATGCATTTGAGGGTGTGGCTAGCGAGACCACCACCAGACCTGGGTCAGAAGCAGCAAGATGGAGGTAGCTTGGGGGGTGGGGGGTGTTTAACTTGCAGAATAATTAGAAATCAACATGTATATTATTTCTAAAGTCATCCTTAATTAAGCTTTGTGTAAATTGAAAACCTCGTGAGGAGGTGAAAATGAAGTGCTGAATGTCTTCACGACTTATTTTTGTGGCCATCTTCTAAATGATGGTGTGTTCTTCTGCCAATGTGATGGCTCAGCGAGGGGGTAAGGTATATTTGTTTGGGGGGTTAATGTTGAGGGTGTTGTTTGAAAGTTGAGGGTACAAGATTAATGTTTGACAGTTGAGGGTGAAAGATAATGTTTGAAATTTGGGGGAGGGCAAGATTAATGTTTGAAAGTTGAGGGTGCAAGATTAATGTTTGAAAGTTGAGGGTTGAAAGTTGAGGGTGCAAGATTAATGTTTGAAAGTTGAGGGTACAAGATTAATGTTTGAAAGTTGAGGGTGCAAGATTAATGTTTGAAAGTTGAGGGTGCTAGATTAATGTTTGAAAGTTGAGGGTGCAAGATTAATGTTTGAAAGTTGAGGGTGCAAGATTAATGTTTGAAAGTTGAGGGTGCAAGATTAATGTTTGAAAGTTGAGGGTGCAAGATTAATGTTTGAAAGTTGAGGGTGCAAGATTAATGTTTGAAAGTTGAGGGTGCAAGATTAATGTTTGAAAGTTGAGGGTGCAAGATTAATGTTTGAAAGTTGAGGGTGCAAGATTAATGTTTGAAAGTTGAGGGTGCAAGATTAATGTTTGAAAGTTGAGGGTGCAAGATTAATGTTTGAAAGTTGAGGGTTGAAAGTTGAGGGTGCAAGATTAATGTTTGAAAGTTGAGGGTGCAAGATTAATGTTTGAAAGTTGAGGGTACAAGATTAATGTTTGAAAGTTGAGGGTACAAGATTAATGTTTGAAAGTTGAGGGTAAGGGTACAAGATTAATGTTTGAAATTTGGGGGGGGCAAGATTTATCGGTTTGTTTATTTTGGCCCCCTCACACACGCCCACAGTCTAGGATTGGACCAAGCATCGTCCATTTGCTCCACCAATCAGATATTGAGTAAGTCTCACTCAAAACATCAATCGAGGGTGTTTAATTTTGTGCCTCCCTCCCCCCGTAGTTCCTCATAATGGACGTCCATGCTTGTGCTTGTCCTGGAACCCCAGTGAGACCAATCTGGTGTGTATGTATGTGTGATTGTATGCATCATGGTTGTATCTGTGTGTGTTTGTGTGTGCGCATGCATTTATTATCAGACTGTGTGCACACTCCCGTATCGGCAGTATTTGTCCGTGCGCGAGGGAGGGACGTGTGTGTTCCTCCAAGGTGCCTTTCAGTTGCGCACATGGCTGCATCTTGAGGTGTTGGTGCATATGATCCGTGGTGGGTGGGGGTGGTGTGCACTGCAGCATGTTTGTGCAGATGTGTGATGGAGCATGTGATGATTGTATAGATATGTCTAGGGGGGGTGTTTTGTATGTGGTGAGTCAATTTTTTTTAAATTTCTCATATCACCTTCCCTCCCCTCCCCCTCCCGTCCCCTTCCTCTCCCCTCCCCTTCCTCTCCTCCTCTAGCTAGCGGAAGGACAAGAGAAGTCTAGGAATGAATCGTCCCTCACAGTGTGGGACGTAACACGAGCATCAACATACATCCACACATCTTCCTCAGATCGCTGCAGGTGAGTGAGTTCAGAATGTCTCTTAGTCGTAGTACGTGAAAGGTACCTCTCCTCCCTCCTCCCTCCCCTCCTCCCTCCCCTCCTCCCTCCCCTCCTCCCTCCCCTCCTCCCTCCCCTCCTCCCTCCCCTCCTCCCTCCCCTCCTCCCTCCCCTCCCCTCCTCCCTCCCCTCCTCCCCCCTCCCCTCCACAGAACCACGAAGCCTCAACGCTCCGTAGTCGCGGGAGGAGGTGGTGGAGGAGAGACGTACTCCGTTGCCAGTGATTCTGCCCGTCACTTTGAAGTAGGGATGAACGAGGCCACGTACTCTCTAGCGTGGCTGCCTAACCAGCCTCTCTGCCTGCTGGCCGGGATGGGATCCAAGTTCCTCCGGCTCTACGATGTCAGGGGTAAGTCCTCTACCAACTGGGTACTGCCTATACTTTCTATACAGCACCATAATAATAGTAATATCCCTTACCAATAAGCCTCGTGTAGAAAAACTAATTAATTTTATTTTATTTTATTTTTTACTCGTAATATTAACTCGTAATACAAAAGCTTGTGGATTGTGTATATTGTGCATCGCTTGCCTTGCACCTCCAACACACCTACTGTCTTGCTGGTTAGCAGATTCATTGAGCTGCGCTTGACTGCCTTGCGTACCCCTTGGGTGAAAGCTGGTTGCCAAGCAGGGTATGTCAGCAAGAAGATGTATTATCGTCCATTGCTGGCAATAAATGGGGCATCCACACATATGGCACTCTCCAGGCTCTCCTCTGCTCAACCGCTCGCCATCCCATCTGGCTAGCTAGCCTGGTACATACACACAGAGGTCCATAAACGCTGCGTGTAGCCATTGCTCTTGAAGGGCAAACAGCAACAGCCTAATACACCTGCTGCTCCACCAGCCTAATGCCTGCTCCACCACCAGCAGCCTAATGCCTGCTCCACCACCAGCAGCCTAATGCCTGCTGCCCCACCAGCAGCCTAATGCCTTCTGCTCCACCACCAGCAGCCTAATGCCTGCTCCACCAGCCTAATGCCTGCTGCCCCACCAGCCTAATGCCTGCTGCCCCACCAGCAGCCTAATGCCTGCTGCCCCACCAGCTTTTACAGTGCTACAGTTATGAACCTCTGGAATTTTCCCCACCACTAATCCAATACCTTCCTTATACTAAAGCAGAGAGGGGGAGGTGGTAAGGGGAGGGCTCTAGTGACGCTAAACTTCTGTGCACCGGCGATGAAGTGCACTAGTGATGAAGAATTTCCTACTGGCTGGAGTGATGACTCCATTACTGGCTGGAGTGATGACTCCATTGCTGGCTGGAGTACTGACTCCATTGCTGGCTGGAGTGATGACTCCATTACTGGCTGGAGTGATGACTCCATTGCTGGCTGGAGTGATGACTCCATTACTGGCTGGAGTGATGACTCCATTGCTGGCTGGAGTGATGACTCCATTACTGGCTGGAGTGATGACTCCATTACTGGCTGGAGTGATGACTCCATTACTGGCTGGAGTGATGACTCCATTACTGGCTGGAGTGATGACTCCATTACTGGCTGGAGTGATGACTCCATTACTGGCTGGAGTGATGACTCCATTGCTGGCTGTAGTGATGACTCCATTACTGGCTGGAGTGATGACTCCATTGCTGGCTGGAGTGATGACTCCATTGCTGGCTGGAGTGATGACTCCATTGCTGGCTGGAGTGATGACTCCATTGCTGGCTGGAGTGATGACTCCATTGCTGGCTGGAGTGATGACTCCATTGCTGGCTGGAGTGATGACTCCATTGCTGGCTGGAGTGATGACTCCATTGCTGGCTGGAGTGATGACTCCATTGCTGGCTGGAGTGATGACTCCATTACTGGCTGGAGTGATGACTCCATTACTGGCTGGAGTGATGACTCCATTACTGGCTGGAGTGATGACTCCATTACTGGCTGGAGTGACGACTCCAATACTGGCTGGAGTGATGACTCCATTACTGGACTCCATTGCTGGCTGGAGTGATGACTCCATTACTGGCTGGAGTGATGACTCCATTACTGGCTGGAGTGATGACTCCATAACTGGCTGGAGTGATGACTCCATTACTGGCTGGAGTGATGACTCCATTACTGGCTGGAGTGATGACTTCATTACTGGCTGGAGTGATGACTCCATTACTGGCTGGAGTGATGACTCCATTGCTGGCTGGAGTGATGACTCCATTGCTGGCTGGAGTGATGACTCCATTACTGGCTGGAGTGCTGACGCCATTACTGGCTGGGGTGATGACTCCATTACTGGCTGGAGTGATGACTCCATTACTGGCTGGAGTGATGACTCCATTACTGGCTGGAGTGATGACTCCATTACTGGCTGGAGTGATGACTCCATTACTGGCTGGAGTGCTGACTCCATTACTGGCTGGAGTGATGACTCCATTACTGGCTGGAGTGATGACTCCATTACTGGCTGGAGTGATGACTCCATTACTGGCTGGAGTGATGACTCCATTACTGGCTGGAGTGCTGACTCCATTACTGGCTGGAGTGCTGAGTCCATTGCTGGCTGGAGTGATGACTCCATTACTGGCTGGAGTGATGACTCCATTACTGGCTGGTGTGCTGACTCCATTACTGGTTGGAGTGCTGACTCCATTACTGGTTGGAGTGATGACTCCATTACTGGCTGGAGTGATGACTCCATTACTGGCTGGAGTGATGACTCCATTACTGGCTGGAGTGATGACTCCATTACTGGCTGGAGTGATGACTCCATTACTGGCTGGAGTGATGACTCCATTACTGGTTGGAGTGATGACTCCATTACTGGCTGGAGTGATGACTCCATTACTGGCTGGAGTGATGACTCCATTGCTGGCTGGAGTGATGACTCCATTACTGGCTGGAGTGATGACTCCATTACTGGCTGGAGTGCTGACTCCATTGCTGGCTGGAGTGATGACTCCATTGCTGGCTGGAGTGATGACTCCATTACTGGCTGGAGTGATGACTCCATTACTGGCTGGAGTGATGACTCCATTACTGGCTGGAGTGATGACTCCATTACTGGCTGGAGTGATGACTCCATTGCTGGTTGGAGTGATGACTCCATTACTTACTGGCTGGAGTGCTGACTCCATTACTGGCTGGAGTGATGACTCCATTACTGGCTGGAGTGCCTACTCCATTGCTGGCTGGAGTGATGACTCCATTACTGGCTGGAGTGATGACTGGTTGGAGTGATGACTCCATTACTGGCTGGAGTGATGACTCCATTGCTGGCTGGAGTGATGACTCCATTGCTGGCTGGAGTGATGACTCCATTACTGGCTGGAGTGATGACTCCATTACTGGCTGGAGTGATGACTCCATTACTGGCTGGAGTGATGACTCCATTACTGGCTGGAGTGATGACTCCATTGCTGGTTGGAGTGATGACTCCATTACTTACTGGCTGGAGTGCTGACTCCATTACTGGCTGGAGTGATGACTCCATTGCTGGCTGGAGTGATGACTCCATTGCTGGCTGGAGTGATGACTCAATTACTGGCTGGAGTGATGACTCCATTACTGGCTGGAGTGATGACTCCATTACTGGCTGGAGTGATGACTCCATTACTGGCTGGAGTGATGACTCCATTGCTGGCTGGAGTGATGACTCCATTACTGGCTGGAGTGATGACTCCATTGCTGGCTGGAGTGCTGACTCCATTACTGGCTGGAGTGATGACTCCATTACTGGCTGGAGTGATGACTCCATTACTGGCTGGAGTGCTGACTCCATTACTGGCTGGAGTGATGACTCCATTACTGGTTGGAGTGATGACTCCATTACTGGTTGGAGTGATGACTCCATTACTGGCTGGAGTGATGACTCCATTACTGGCTGGAGTGATGACTCCATTACTGGCTGGAGTGATGACCCCATTACTGGCTGGAGTGATGACTCCATTACTGGCTGGAGTGATGACCCCATTACTGGCTGGAGTGATGACTCCATTACTGGCTGGAGTGATGACTCCATTGCTGGCTGGAGTGATGACTCCATTATACTGGCTGGAGTGATGACTCCATTACTGGCTGGAGTGATGACTCCATTGCTGGTTGGAGTGATGACTCCATTACTGGCTGGAGTGATGACTCCATTGCTGGCTGGAGTGCTGGCTCCTTGGGTTCCCCTCTTGATATTTTCATAGTTCAGAGGGCACGCAATGGGGGGAGGTTGGGGGGTTGGGGGAGGGGGGGGGGGGATTGTGTGATTGCCCGTCCAACCCCACAAAATCTCACCTTGTACACATATACTGCTGACACCCTGCTGACCGATGACCCCTTACCTTTTGTCCATTAAAACCTGTCTTGTCTCGTGAATTTACATGTAAGAGACTGAAGAACATTATCGCTGTTTATCTCCTACCCAGATCCTGTTGTCATGAGCAGCATTTACTGTATAACCACATATATGTATGTACTCTGTATGTACCTCCTCTCTGCTCTCCACCCTCCCTCCTCTCTGCTCTCCCCTCCTCCTCTCTGCTCTCCCCCCTCCCTCCTCTCTGCTCTCCACTCCTCCCTCCTCTCTTCCCTCCCCCCTCCCTCAGAGCGACCTGAGGGACATGGCCCCTCCTCCTCCTCTGTGCACCCACGTGAAGTAGCCATCTTCCACAAAGCCATTTCTGGTGTCTGTATTGATCCTCTGTCTCCTCAGACCCTTGCTACTTACACAGAGGTACGTAGGTAGAGGATCTCACCCTGTTTTTAAACCTACACACACACACACCACACACACCACACACACACACCATACACACCACACATACAACACACACCACACACACACCACACACACCACACCACACACACCACACACACACACCACACACACCACACACACACTCACACACACCACACACTCACACACATACTACACACACACACAGATGCGGCGCGCGTGCACACACACACACACACACACACACTAGAGGCAATCACTTCACTGTTGGTTTCTGCCTTGTCATGACAAGTAGTGGACAATGTCTCTCCTTCCTGCACGAGAGCCAGTATATCTCTCTCTTGGCTGAGGCCAGGGAAGGCCTGTAGATGTGACGATGTCCACTCTCCCTGTGCTCTGCAGCAGTTACCCATCATCCCTCTACCTCCCTAGTACTAGACTTGGACTGCCAAGTGCTTGTTAGGCATCTCTCCTGCTATGTAGGTCAGAGTTCAACAAATATGTTGTAACCACTATCGTGTCATTAACACCACCTGCCCTTTATATGTGGGGAGAGGCAGTGCCAGACTTATGGTATGCCTGTCATGTGACGTGTGGTACCAACATGTGATCTGTTGTACATGTGACCTATTATGTGTGACCTGTTGTATGTGCTGACATGTGACCTGTAGCGTGCTGTCATCTGACCTGTTGTATGTGCTGTCATGTGACCTGTAGTATGTGGTGCTGTCATGTGACCTGTTGTATGTGGTGCTGTCATGTGACCTATGTATGCACCATCATGTGATGTGTTGGCATGTGACCTATTGCATGTACTGTCATGTGACCTGTTCTGTGTGTTGTCATGTGACCTGTTATATGTGCTTCATGTGACATTGTATGTGACCTGTTGAGTATGCTGTCATGTGATCCCCTGTAAGTGTTGCCTATAACATGTACTGTCATGTGATCTATAGCATGTGCTGTCATGTGATCTATTGTACGTGTTGTCATGTAATGTGCTCTACTGTGATATATTTTATTGTGTGTTGTCATGTGACCTAGTGGGTGGTGACTCATTGTGTGAAGTGCTGTCATGTGACCTGTGGTTTTCTTGTGTGCCCTGTCCAGGGAGGAGGATGTGTGTATGTGTGGGACCTGCGGATGTTTGCTCGGCCCGTAAGTCTCCTCCCGATACCTTCATCTTGTCATCTCTACACTCTAGCATGAGCTACCTACAGTAGCTCCTCCAACATCACACCCTCCTCTCCTCCTCCCCCTAACCTCTGCCCATTGTCCCTCGTTGCTTGTTGTTGTCGTCCATCTTGTTTCTCCCTCTCTCACTGGCTGCCTCCTTGTGTGGGTGGGTTAGGCCTACTCCTTCACTCGTAATGGCAACATCCTCCGGCTATCTTGGATGCCCACAAGGTAACACTTGCATGCATGCACACGCATGCACACACACATGCATGCACACATGCATACACACGCATGCACAAACATGCACACACACATGCACACGCACGCACACACACACACATGCATGCACACACATGCATACACATGCACACGCACATGCACACACATGCATGCACGCACATGCACACGGGAATCATTTTCTGTGATCACAGAAAATGGATGGAATTTACATTTCACGGAATTGGCACTCGTAATAAAGACACAGCATGAGGAACGAAGTGCATGCATGGAGAGAGAGAGAGCAAAAAAGGGGGGAAAGTTGGAATCCAAGCATTGCTACAGTATACTAATAGAGTATACTAATCATTGCATCTCTAGCCATTGTCCTAGCCAGCTAGCATAGCTGAAGACTAATACAGTATACTAATCATTGCATTGCTCTAGCCATTGTCCTAGCCCTAGCATAGCTGAAGACTAATATAGTATACTAATCATTGCATTGCTCTAGCCATTGTCCTAGCCCTGGCATAGCTGAAGACTAATACAGTATACTAATCATTGCATTGCTCTAGCCATTGTCCTAGCCCTAGCATAGCTGAAGACTAATACAGTATATTAATCATTGCATTGCTCTAGCCATTGTCCTAGCCCTAGCATAGCTGAAGCCATTGTCCTAGCCCTGGCATAGCTGAAGACTAATACAGTATACTAATCATTGTATTGCTCTAGCCATTGTCCTAGCCCTGGCATAGCTGAAGACTAATACAGTATACTAATCATTGCATTGCTCTAGCCATTGTCCTAGCCCTGGCATAGCTGAAGACTAATACAGTATACTAATCATTGCATTGCTCTAGCCATTGTCCTAGCCCTAGCATAGCTGAAGACTAATACAGTATATTAATCATTGCATTGCTCTAGCCATTGTCCTAGCCCTAGCATAGCTGAAGCCATTGTCCTAGCCCTGGCATAGCTGAAGACTAATACAGTATACTAATCATTGTATTGCTCTAGCCATTGTCCTAGCCCTGGCATAGCTGAAGACTAATACAGTATACTAATCATTGTATTGCTCTAGCCATTGTCCTAGCCCTGGCATAGCTGAAGACTAATACAGTATACTAATCATTGCATTGCTCTAGCCATTGTCCTAGCCCTAGCATAGCTGAAGACTAATACAGTATACTAATCATTGCATTGCTCTAGCCATTGTCCTAGCCCTAGCATAGCTGAAGACTAATACAGTATACTAATCATTGCATTGCTCAAGCCATTGTCCTAGCCCTAGCATAGCTGAAGACTAATACAGTATACTAATCATTGCATTGCTCTAGCCATTGTCCTAGCCCTAGCATAGCTGAAGACTAATACAGTATACTAATCATTGCATTGCTCTAGCCATTGTCCTAGCCCTATGAAGACTAATACAGTATACTAATCATTGCATTGCTCTAGCCATTGTCCTAGCCCTGGCATAGCTGAAGCTAGTATACTAATCATTGCATTGCTCTAGCCATTGTCCTAGCCCTGGCATAGGCGAAGACCTAATTAGTACTGATCTGAGCATGACTGATGTCATTATGATGTAATGTTTGCATAGTGATATGGAGTAGTAGCCAAGCTCTAAAGTCTGATTCACAGTTTGACGCTCAGCCATCGTTACGTATCGTATCGTCCTATCGTAACGTATCGTCGTATTGTGAACCAGCAACGTCATGACAATACGATACGATACGTAACAATGGGATAGGATCTGGTTCTATTCTAGCGTTGAGCATCCGACCAATCAGAATGCTGGCAAGTGGGAGGGTCACGTGAAGGACTTTGTACCTTCAATAGAATTTACCTACTAACGTGAGCACCTTGTCAAAACCAGTAAAACTCGCAATCGAACGCTATATTGTGAACCAGAAACAATACGATACGATAGAACGATACGTTACGTTACGATAGGACGATACGTAACGATGGGAGAGCGTCCATAGTTCTCCCCAGAGCATTTAAGGGTAGCGGTGCGCTATCCCTTTGAAACTTTAAGGATAGCGAGCGCTATGCTTGTATTAGTATATACTTTTTTTCCTTTTCCTTTTTTTTCCTTTTTTTTCTTTCCCTTTTTTTTCTTCTTTTTTTTCTTCCTTTTTTTCTCTTTTTTTTTCCTTCCTTTTTTTTTCTTCCTGTGACACCGGTGTCACAGGAAATCATAACATAATAACATCACTGTGCATGGTAGATATGGTTGTTTTATTCATTTTGGTCAAATTGAAATGATATTTTTCTATGATGTAATACAATGACAAAATTAAACTAACGTTTTGTAGGTGTGGTTAATGGGAAAAAATTGCAGCATGGCTATTTAGTTGCGCACAAGTCAGTCGCTGAAAAGATGACAAAGCGTGGACGTTCAAGCGAAGTTGGCTGCAGCAGCTTTGGCAAGCACCGAAAGACCGGCATTAACCCGAAATGGAAGGAAGAGTTTCCGTGGCTATTGGAGTTGGAAGATGTGTGTTCTTTGTAGGAAACATAGTCGCAGGCCTAATAGAGCTAACGTTGGACGAGCGACCTGGGTAGACCTGCCATGCAAGACATTGACTAGGGAGAGCTTGGTCAAACATGCCAAAAGCGAGTCACCTGTCACGGGAGTCAAGATGGAGGCTGATCTGGGCTGCTCTAAAAGAGATGGTGGCATAGCAATGGCTCTCTAAGGAGTAGTTTCAGCTAAGAGAAAGGCCTTTGTTGGAGCACTGAAATGTATGTACTTCCTGAATCACAGGGAGATAGCACATACTACTAACTTTGGGCCTCTCATGGAGCTAGGTAAGTCATTGGGAGCATCTTACCTTACAGACCTGAACCTGGGTGGAAATGCACACTACACATGTCATCAGAGCGTTTCATGCAGGAGATTGTGCAGTGTCTAGGAGAAACTGTAGCTGAGCCCATCACTTCTAACTTTTCTAAGTCTCCTTTTTTTGCTGTGTGTTGGATGAAACCACTGATATTTCTGTCACCAAGGAACTTATAGTATACGGTCGTTACATCATAGCAGGTCAAGTGGAGACAAGCTTCCTTCCTGTACTGGAACTAAAAATGGTACTGCCGCTAATATAACTGACACATTAATTAAGTTCTGTAGTGACCTGGGATTAAATATGCATCGTTTTTGTGGCTTGGGTAGTGATGGAGTATCAGTGATGTTGGGAAAAAGTGGTGGAGGCTCCAAGTTGCTAAAGTCCATGTTTCGAATCACTGCATTGCACACCGATTAGCGCTTGCTTGTGGACAAGCAGCTAATGAGATTTCTTTTCTCAAGCTGTTTAAGAGCACTGTTGACCAACTGTACCGGTTCTATAAGTATTCATCTGTTCGAACTGCGGGGCTCAAAGATATTTAGGAAGTTCTGAATGACCCTAGGCTAATCTAACTAACTCAGGCAAAAGATGTCCATTGGTTATCACATGACCGGGCAGTCAGTCACCTTCGCAAGTGTTTCTCCTCAGTGATAGTTAGCTTGGAAAGGGAAGCTCAGGAGCGCAACAATGCTGAGGTTGCTGGGCTCACTTCCTTTGTAAAGAAAGATAACTTTGTGGCTGCTCTCTATATGTTTTCAAATGTTCTTCCACCATTAGCTGCCTTATCACGTGGTTTTCAAAAACAAGATATTGATTTCACCATGGTAAAACCCTTAGTGGTGGGTACTAGAGCTACTATCAATGCTCTTCTTCTGAGTCCTGGTGAATTCTTTCAAAGTCTTCCAGATGTCTTGTTAAGGTTGGAAGAGTATGGAGTACAGCAGCCTAGTAATAGCATGGTGGATAATTTCAAGAGCAACAAATACTTACAAACTCTCTCTGAGCACATAGCCTATAGGTTTCCTGACATGGAACTGTTTGAGGGATTTGAGATCTTTAACCCCAGTGGTGTTCCAGATGAGCTTGCTCATCAACCATCACATGGCACAGAGCATTTGGATATTCTTATCTCTCACTATGGAAAAGAAGTAGTACAGCCTGAAGAAACCAAGTATGAACTTATAGTTTTTAACACTGTAGTGGCTGCTTTGAAGCAAATGACAACCAGGCAGCTTATGAGGCATGTTATTGGGACTTCTGAGATGACTTCAATGTTCCCCAATCTAGCGAAGCTTGCAGCGAATGGTCTGATTATTCCAATGTCCTCTGTAGATTGTGAAAGAGGTTTTTCTACTCCGAATCGAGTCAAGACTGACACGAGGAATCGTCTCACCAATAAAAGCCTCAATCACCTCTTAATGATGTCCATTGAAGGACCAAGTCCCCATATGAGTTTGTGTGCGATAGGTGGGCTTCCATGAGGAACAGGCGGATTGATGTAACCGAATAATCAATGACGCTTACATAATTAATGACAATCTTTTTCCATGTAACTTCATTATTTAGGCTAGTTAGCAACACAATATTTGAAGGAAAGTTCACTAACTGTGTTTCATCTACTGGAGTGTGTGTGTGTGTACTTTAAGGTATTTAACAAAGATTATCATTCACAGACTGTAAAAATGATCAGCTCCCCCAGAAGTTCCTAGATGAAAACGAGTTATACATGTATATAGTCCACTATACTCTGCAACCTGTGAAATACATGAAACAATAACATCAAAAATATTGCTCGTCATAATTTATCAGTCACACTCCAACGACATTGCCCCTATCCTTAACAAAAATCCTGGGGAGAACTGTGGCCGTCATATTGTGAACCCGCCTTAAGTGTTCCTTACAGATACCCAGCTGGGGTGCAAGGTTCAGCAACCCGATGCCCTGCAGCATTATGGGATGGCAGATCCTGAAACAGAAATATGGGTATGGAAGTATGGCTGTGGGAGGAGTTTTGTTGGAAGCAGCTTCCCCTGAAGATGGGAAGCTAAAGGCCTGTCCTCACTGCACAAGCCAATGTGCATGGATGTGCGTGCATTGGGTGCGTCCACACCAAATTTGAATTAAGGGGGAAAGAAGGCTGCGTATCGCGTAGTCTCATATAAAGTACCATATCTTTGCTCGCATTCACTCTAGTTTCCCAATTTATATATCAAATTATAGCTTGCAGTCTGTGCTTTCTAATGGTAAGTCTCTTTTGTCATTTAGTTTCGCCATAATTTTTTCCTGGCTCATTATAGGCTCTTCCAGTGCGGACCGTAAGCCGTTAAGTAAACCACGTTGCAGTAACGACCTTTGCGAGGCTCTTATTCGGTCTAGTAGTCAATCATAATGAGCACTACAAACTGCGCGTCTTGAAATTTCGAAAAAAAGTTTTTTTGTTGCATTTTCTGAACATAGATTTATGACATCACGTTAAATTTCCATCTATAGGTATTTTTTAGTAATCCTATCAAACAAAAACTCTCGCGCAATTTGTAGAATATAAAATTTGCTTTCAAATGAAATAATTTTTTTATGAAAGGATAAAAAATATTCAAGTTATCATTTGAACGGTTTTTCAAAAATCACTTCAGAGATATTGAGCCTTGAAGTCCAAGCAGTTTGTAATCACATCCCAGCTGCCCCTGCTTCACTAGAATACATCCCCTCATTTCTAGAATTGTGTGTGTACAAACAAAATGTTGAAAGCAACCAATTGACTTTCACAGTCCTTTATTTTTTCAACAACAGCAGTATCCTACATCCTAACTACAACTTCAAAACCAACAATAATTATATATATATACATACACATAAATTAAAGACGCATCAGACTTGTTACGTTGCTTTGCTAATATTGAATTAGCAAACATAAACACGTCATCATTTGCAGGGCTCCCATGCCCAGGTCCATCCATCGTCGCCCTCCACACATGTCTTCTGACACCCTCCAGTAATCCCTGAAAAACAATAGAAAACAAACAAAAGTCATCCTCCAGTAATTTCTAAGCTTGACAAAAATACACATAAACAAAAGTATCTTCCAGTAATCTTTGTTTGAAATCTCTGTTTGACAATAGAAAGCAAGACACAAACAAAATAAAAATGTTACAGGTCCCCCTTGCCAGGACCATACAATGCTCCGCCCTCCATTGAAACTCTGCTGCCTCTCGACGGCAAGCCCGACACTTGTTGCACTCCCATTTATGTGCATTTGTATACCCATCACTAATTAATGTGTGTGTACCTAAGCTTCAGTCTCTCCACTGAACGCTAAAAAAGTTTTTGTGTTCCTACAACTTCCATAGAAACCGAAGAGCCTTCAAAATTGGCTTCACAATTTACCTTGTGACCCTCAAACCATTCTGTGTAACTTGCTTCTGTTTCATCTTCAGGTCTTCGCGCACAAGCTTGAAATTAGACATAAGATAATAATCTAAAACCTCTCCAGTGTCCCAAGACATCACCGCAACCAAGCCATAATTTGATTTGTGGCCCTGTCTAAGCCATGTGCCTGTGCCGTCAACAGTAATACTAACATCAATGATGTCTTCATGCCTAACCCTATAAAAATCATGTAACCTATGAGCGGCATCCAACATAATACTCTGTTACTGCATTTGCGTCACTCCCTATTGACCTAGTATATTTTTAAAAAACAAGTGGAACTAAGAGGGGGCAACATATCCATGACTGCAGTGATGTCTTCCAGACCAGAATGACTAATTCCAGCAATGCGAGCACCCAGTACTGACTGGATGTTCAAAGAATGCTTCTACAGATACAGGGTTTGAGAGGTCTCGAGTGTTACTACAATTTGAACAAAAAGTAAACCATGCCTGCCCTACGGGCTTCAGTTGCAAGGGAGCTCAGTTACCAACTTATTACACCTTTCTATGACCTCTCTAAGCTTATCTAAGTTTATTATACGATTACCCTTACCTAGTTCTCCAACACCACCCGAGTCCAAAGAGGTAGAGCCAGTAGATCCAGTAGCAACAGCCACAGAAGCAGCTGAACTATCCATGAGAGCCAACTTCTTCCTGGTCATAGTCACTTGTCATAGTCACCAATGGAACTGGCCTCTCTTCAGACATTTGCAATTGATTGCAAGGTAAGTGAAGGTTCACAGAAGGCGCTACCCCACCCACAGGATCCAAGAGACTCACTAACAAAGGAAGGAAACAGCTAGTAACTTTTTAGTATGGAGATAAACATTAAAACTTGCCTTGCGCGGCTACTGTGACAGGCTCAACAACAGCCGCCTGTAGGGCTTTCTTCTTCTTGTCTTCACTCTTCTTGAATCCTTGGCCTTTCTGTTTAAAATGCTTCTCTGTTCTCTTCCCCATAACTCAACAGTGTAAAAGTTTCAAGTGAACCTTGACCTAAAAAAACGTGCTCATCTTAGCGGTTGCGCACTAGCCAATTCATTGCGCAAACGACTGGTAAGGGTCTCCATGAAATTGGCAACATTTTGATATATAAAAACTGTATTTTGGGTAGGCGATCATCGCCGCCCGCCCGATTGTAGCCAGGTAAGACTGGGAGAGAACCTCTTCCAATGTGAAGTGAAATGAAATGAAATGGAATAATAATGCACTGTATAAAAATGGCTATATCTTCTGATGCAAGTATTCACTTGCTCTGAAACTTGAAACTCAAACTCCAGACATATTATGAACCCTTTTGGGCCCATAAATTTTTTTTTGAAAAAAAAAGTGTTTTCAGCCCTCTTCCCCTCTTAAGGGGGGACATCTGCATTTTTTTTAAAAATTTTTTTTTACCTGTGGTTACAACTTTAGAGCTCAGTAGATTCTGCAAACTTCATGGTATGGACTTGATATATAGCTCAAAAGATAGGTCTCTCTGTGTGCTCTCTTTTGATACTAAAATGTGTTTCATAGGTATAACTATAGGCAAGTTACTAGACCCTAAAGCGGAGTGACCACAAAAACCTGAAGCGCTCCAACCTCCATAGAAACCACTCTGAGGTGCGAAGTGCAAAAAAATTAAAAATGGTACGAGTGGCTAGAGGAAGCTCTAGAGTACACAAGGAGTATATTGAGCAGGCGTGAAAAATTTATTAACGTGGTCAAGCGCGCGGTTGGAAAATTGAAGGCGTTGACGAGGCGACGCCTTCAATTTTCCAACCGCGCGCTTGACCAGGTAATAAATTTTTCACGCCTGCTCAATATACTCCTTGTGTACTCTAGAGCTTCCTCTAGCCACTCGTACCATTTTTAATTTTTTTGCACTTCGCACCTCAGAGTGGTTTCTATGGAGGTTGGAGCGCTTCAGGTTTTTGTGGTCACTCCGCTTTAGGGTCTAGTAACTTGCCTATAGTTATACCTATGAAACATATTTTAGTATCAAAAGAGAGCACACAGAGAGACCTATCTTTTGAGCTATATATCAAGTCCATACCATGAAGTTTGCAGAATCTACTGAGCTCTAAAGTTGTAACCACAGGTAAAAAAAAAATTTTTTTTTAAATGCAGATGTCCCCCCTTAAGGGGGGGCTTTAGGTCAAACCACAAAAAACATGCCACGAAGTAAAAACCGTCATAACTTTTAGGTTTCTAGGGCTACAAATATAATTTTTGTGTCAAAAGATAGCCCTTTCTATGTGCTTTCAGGTGATATGTATAATAATATATTTACAGGTGTTTTTCTATCTAGATACCTGCAGCCATCAGACCTCCTCAAAATCACCATTCACAGCTTCCCATCTTGGATATTGGATCAAATGACTCAAATTTGTTGTTTGTTTAGATAATGCATTACTCTTTGTAAGCAATGATCAGAATATATTTTTTTAAATATTCCCACTGTTTGCTGGGTTCATATAGATGCCACGCCCACTAAGCAACATAACTTTTTATTATTATGAATTAAAAAAAAATTGATCATAGAACACAAAGAGCAAAGAAAGAGCTTCAAAATGATATACAAGGTTTGAGAAAAAATATTTTTTTAACCTAGTTATGCTGTGAATGGCGATTGGAAATCAGAATTTGACAAAAAGCTGTTACAGCCTTCTAAAGGGGGACCGAGGGTATTTTTTACTTTTTTTAAATATTACTTGTGGTTACAACTTTAAGAGCTCCGTAGATTCTGAAAGCTTCATGGTATGGACTTGATATATAGCTCAAAAGATAGGTCACTCTGTGTGCTCTCTTTTGATACTAAAATATGTTTCATAGGTATAACTAGAGGCAAGTTACTAGACCCTAAAGTGGAGGGACCTCAAAAACCTGCATCCCATTCAGAATAACTCCAGATTGCTAAGTGCAAAAAAAATGAAATTGGTACGAGTGAGCCTTTTTCATTAGGCGTTAAAAATTTATTTACCTGGTCAAGCCCGCGGGTAGAAAATTGAGGGCGTTGCAATCAACGCCCTCAATTTTCCAATCAACGCCCTCAATTTTCCACCCGCGCGCTTGACCAGGTAATAAATTTTTAACGCCTAATGAAAAAGGTCATTGCATGCTCTAGAGCCACTCGTACCAATTTTTTTTTTGCACTTAGCAATCTGGAGTTATTCTGGATGGGGACTTTGGGATGCAGGTTTTTGAGATCCCTCCACTTTAGGGTCTATTAACTTGCCTATAGTTATACCTATGAAACATATTTTAGTATCAAAAGAGAGCACACAGAGAGACCTATCTTTTGAGCTATATATCAAGTCCATACCATGAAGTTTGCAGAATCTACGGAGCTCTAAAGTTGTAACCCCAAGTTAAAATTAAAAATACCATCGAAACTCACCCTCCACGGACAGTCTTCTTTCCCAAGAATTGAATGGAGGTGTATGTACAAAAGTCACAGAATGGAGCATCCAAATCTTCTCAAATTTGGAATGCAGCATCTTACAGGTCCTGGCAACATATTTATGGGAAGAGAAAAAAACCCCAAAAACAAAAACAAAAAACATTTTTGGACCTAAAGCCCCCCCCCTTAAAATAATGCGCATTATTCTGGTCCACCTCGATAGGTGGTTTGATACGAATCAGAGCAACATTAAAGCATTCAAATATCTATGCGAGTGTGCGTTCTATTCACTCGCGTCTTCGTGCTTTAGTTCGGAACTTTGGAACTATAATTATGTGTCCAAACTAGTTAGCTAAAGTAGCTAGCTAGACCAACTACATAGCTAGAGAACTGTTTCTATGTTTATACGCCCTGCATCTGGACTTCTGAAGTTCGTGCAGTTGCATCCTTCGTTGGTTCTGCCTGCCCTCAGCTCTCTCCTCTTTCTTCTCTGTAGAAAATGTTTCCTGTGCATCTGTAGTAGCTGATCAGCAAGAAAAGGATGCAAAAACAAAAAGGATGCAAAAACAAACTCCCTCTCACTACAGCTACAGAATATGATTCTGACTGACTTTGGAAGGCTGATCATTTTTGCTTCGTACAGTTTATTTCGGTGCTAGTGTGGACGCGACAATCGTGCATCAGCATTTTCCGCTGATCCAATCCTCATCGGTTTAAGTGCAGTGTGGGCAGGCCTTAAGAGTGAGTCCATCAGGAAGTGCTTTCTACAGGAATCCTCCGAGTACTAATGGAGAGGCGATGCAGAAGCTGACAAGAACTAGTTAAAGTGATAGTTTGCACTCTTGACAGTGTTTAGTGTGTGCAGTATGCTCCTCATCATTAGCACATCTCTCCTCTATTGCTTCAGTTATTATTCCTATATATGGCAACTCTGTGGCCAGTTATCCATGTCCATAGAGAAGCAGTGCATGTGTTGACTTGGCAAGGTTGGTTGGTAATAGTTTCTGCATCATCGTGACAAAAATGGCATTTCCCACCTCCTTGACTAGACAGTATATATGTTTATAAATAGCTACGGTAGAATGAAACTCCATCATCTCTTCCTGCCAGCATTGCGGCCAGTCCTCACCTGCCTGTGCGGCCAGTCCCCACCTGCCTGTGCAGCCAGTCCTCACCCGCCTGTGCAGCCAGTCCTCACCTGCCTGCCTGTGCGGCCAGTCCCCACCTGCCTGTGCGGCCGGTCCTCACCTGCCTGTGCAGCCAGTCCTCACCTGCCTGCCTGTGCGGCCAGTCCCCACCTGCCTGTGCGGCCAGTCCCCACCTGCCTGTGCAGCCAGTCCTCACCTGCCTGTGCAGCCAGTCCTCACCTGCCTGTGCGGCCAGTCCCCACCTGCCTGTGCGGCCAGTCCCCACCTGCCTGTGCAGCCAGTCCCCACCTGCCTGTGCAGCCAGTCCTCACCTGCCTGTGCAGCCAGTCCCCACCTGCCTGTGCGGCCAGTACCCACCTGCCTGCACGGCCAGTACCCACCTGCCTGCGCGGCCAGTCCTCACCTGCCTGTGCAGCCAGTCCCCACTGCCTGTGCAGCCAGTCCTCACCTGCCTGTGCAGCCAGTCTCCCCACCTGCCTGTGCAGCCAGTCCTCACCTGCCTGTGCAGCCAGTCCCCACCTGCCTGTGCGGCCAGTCCCCACCTGCCTGTGCGGCCAGTCCCCACCTGCCTGTGCGGCCAGTCCTCACCTGCCTGTGCGGCCAGTCCCCACCTGCCTGTGCGGCCAGTCCCCACCTGCCTGTGCGGCCAGTCCTCACCTGCCTGTGCGGCCAGTCCTCACCTGCCTGTGCAGCCAGTCCTCACCTGCCTGTGCGGCCAGTCCCCACCTGCCTGTGCGGCCAGTCTCCCCACCTGCCTGTGCGGCCAGTCTCCCCACCTGCCTGTGCGGCCAGTCCTCACCTGCCCGTGCGGCCAGTCTCCCCACCTG
This sequence comes from Cladorhizidae sp. MBARI D1340-BT2, assembly GCA_028752905.1. NCBI lineage: Eukaryota > Metazoa > Porifera > Demospongiae > Poecilosclerida > Cladorhizidae > Cladorhizidae sp. MBARI D1340-BT2. The sequence continues at coordinate 6,229,201 of JAQNBH010000004.1, read as the reverse complement.
CCTGTGCGGCCAGTCCTCACCTGCCCGTGCGGCCAGTCCTCACCTGCCCGTGTGGCCAGTCCTCACCTGCCCGTGCAGCCAGTCCTCACCTGCCCATGCAGCCAGTCCTCACCTGCCCATGCAGCCAGTCCTCACCTGCCCATGCAGCCAGTCCCCACCTGCCTGTGCAGCCAGTCCTCATTCTCTTCCCTAAAATCTGCTGCTGTTTTCTCTTCACTAACATGAGTCATTCCCAGTTGACATAACCCATGGTAACCCTCGTTGTTTAAGGTGGTATCCTGTAGCCTGTCCTTGTTTTTTAATGTTTATTTTATTTTATGGGTATACATACATGCATACACTTACATACATGCACACATACATACACATACATACATGCACACACACACACACATACATACATGCACACATACACACACATACATACATGCACACATACATACACATACATACATGCACACATACATACACATACATACATGCACACATACACACACATACATGCGCACATACATACACATACATACATGCACACATACATACACATACATACATGCACACATACATACACATACATACATGCACACATACACACACATACATGCACACATACACACACATACACATACACACACATACGTGTATGCATACATACACATACGCATACATATATACATACATAGATATGCACACATACATACACACATGCATACATACATACACACATACGTACATGCATGTATACATACACACATACTATACACATATGCACATGTATGCATATACATACATATACACATATACGTACGTACATGCATACATACACATACACACACACATACATACATACAGTGTATATACACACATACACACACACATACATACATGCTTTTACAGTAAACGTTTCCCGTCCAACTCCAGGGGGCTTGCTTTGCCAGTGGCTTGTGTGGCAGTAATTATATACTACATGTAGTTACAGTTGCAAGCATGCCATGGCTACAGCTGTGGGTTGTAGATAAATACAGCACTTGAGCAGTTTGAAGGTGTGGGATAACTCTAATTGGGAGTCCAGTAGAGTTGCATGTCTCAGTTCCCTTGAGGCTTGTAATTGCATTTTACAGGCCTTGAGTATTTATCATTTGAAAAAAAATCTTCCCTAGCACTCAGGGTTGAGGGTTAAAGCACGTGTGGAGTAGAGAGAGGGCGGGTTCAGCCCCTCCGGGAGCCAAGAAGGCCAAGGGAAGTGCACCTGTTAGCAGAGGAACGTGCCAAGCTATTCCAGGAGGACCAGCGTCTGTGTCTTTTGCATTCATTTTACACTTCCTTTCATGAAGATGATTTCTAAAGGATGTGGGGATAAATGGGAATGGGCTGAAATGGAAAATGATTCCCTCTACATCACCGCATGCATACACATGCACACATGCATGCACACAACACATGCATGCACACACACACATACATGTAAACATATGCACGCACACAACACATGCATGCACACACACACATGTAAACACATGCACGCACACAACACATGCACGCACAACACATGCACGCACACAACACATGCATGCACATGCACACAACACATGCATGCACACACACACATGCATGCACACATGCACGCACACATGCATGAACACACATGTTGTTGTGTGCTCCAAGTCCTGCGTGTGGCTATATTCTTATCTATCTTTACCATCCTCATCCTCACTGCCTTCCTGCTCTCCCTTGCTCGCTCTTTCCTTAAATTTTCTCCGTTTTTCCCCTCCTCCCCCTCCTCCTCCTCCTCCTCCCCTCCTCCTCCTCCCCTCCCCCACTCCAAGATCTGGTCGCCTAGGTATAATACTCTCTGAAGCTCCATATCTTCGCATCTTTGACCTGCCCTCCTACACCGACTGTAAGCCACACCCACAACTACATACCCTCAGCTGACTTCTACTGAATGATTATTTAACCATTCCTCCTAGCGCAAGACCAGACAGACCTGTTTGACTTGTACACAGAGCACTTTACTCAAAGACTGACAGACAGGTGTCCCTACATCAACAAAGGTGATGTCCTGAGCAGCTGTGTCCTCACCTGTCACCTTCCTCCCCCGTTATCTTCGTTCGTAGACAGAGTCTGTCCTATATTAGCCTATTTACACTTGCAAACTCCGGTCGTTTCTTCCCCATCTGTAATATACACACATCGCGCTGCATTGGAAGAGCAGATATCGAGGAAGATACACACCTTAAAAGCTGGTCATGCATGTATCTATATTAAGCACTTCCCGTTTTGTTAAGCTCATACTTGACTGCAGGTTCTAGCCTTTATTTAAGCATTGATCACGACTATATCTCCTTCTCGAGAGTCAGCACTTCTTCCGTTGCTAAGCAACCAAATATATTTGTGCACTTGCTGTGAAAGTATGGTACCCTCCAGGCTCCGCTGCCGTTCACCGTCCCTAATTGCCCGTCTGGTACACACAGTCAGCGATCCATGCAGGTTATGATGGCCACTGCACTCTGAGCAGCTGGTCGGTTTAATTAAGCAGGAATTGTCATGACGACTGGTGGTATTGGCACTTGCTTAGCAACCAAGTGCTGTGTGGATTATATGCACATGGGGTGTGTGGTTCTGTTCTCTACAACACAAGCAGGTTGGGCAATCAGTCCCCCTTACTTTGGCAAACTCTGATTGTGCCCCCCATTACTTTGGCAAACTCTGGTTATGCCCCCCATTACTTTGGTAAACTCTGATTATGCCCCCCATTACTTTATCGTGCCCCCCATTACTTTGGTATACTCTGGTTATGCCCCCCATTACTTTGGTAAACTCTGATTATGCCCCCCATTACTTTATCTCTGATTGTGCCCCCCATTACTTTCATATCTCTGATTGTGCCCCCCATTACTTTGGTAAACTCTGATTATGCCCCCCATTACTTTTCGTGCCCCCCCATTACTTTGGTATACTCTGGTTATGCCCCCCATTACTTTGGTAAACTCTGATTATGCCCCCCATTACTTTATCTCTGATTGTGCCCCCATTACTTTCATATCTCTGATTGTGCCCCCCATTACTTTGGTAAACTCTGATTATGCCCCCCATTACTTTAGGCATCTCTGATTGTGCCCCCCATTACTTTGGGCATCTCTGATTGTGCCCCCCATTACTTTGGGCATCTCTGATTATGCCCCCCATTACTTTGGTAAACTCTGGTTATGCCCCCCATTACTTTGGTAACTCTGATTATGCCCCCCTTACTTTGGTAAACACTGATTATGCCCCCCTTACCTTGGTAACTCTGATTATGCCCCCTTGATCCTTCCTCCTGGGGATTTCTGGTGGTGATATTCTACAAAATGTATGATTATCACACGACTTTTTATATCATGTGATTTGATAAACAATTTGATAAACAATTGTAACAAACTAGTTGCTTAGCAACAAACCACTTCTCTGTTAATCTCGTTATGAGAAACAGGAAGTAACAGGAAAGTAACAGGAAGTAAGTTAAAAAAATGTTGTCTCCATCAACTTTTGTTGTTTCTGTCAACTTTTGTTGTTTCTGTCAACTTTTGTTGTTTCTGTCAACTTTTGTTGTTTCTGTCAACTTTTGTTGTTTCTGTCAACTTTTGTTGTTTCTGTCAACTTTTGTTGTTTCCATCAACTTTTGTTGTTTCTCTCAACTTTTTTGTTTCTATCAACTTTTGTTGTTTCTATCAACTTTTGTTGTTTCTATCAACTGTTGTTCTTCGACAGTTGACCATTTCCCACTGAATGTCAGGTTATACATAGCCGATGAGTCAACAAGCGATGTGTGGTTGCTTAGCAACAAACCACATGAATATGAATACCATTATAATCTGCCCGGTGATAAAACCGGCTTTTGTAATGGTTAGTCTCTTATTGAAACCCAGCATGTTTGCCATTGAAGTACTGACAAACAGCAGTTGACCATGTCCCACGGAGGTATTTGACCGGTTGAAGAAATTATGATAAATTTTGGTAGCTTAGCAACAAACCACATAAATATGAATATCATTACAAAAAATTGGAGATTATGACCTTGCCTGATCTATTAGACATGTGATCTATTAGACATGGTTACATGATAGAAGAAAGAAGAAAAACCACAAACCACCCTTGTGTCCAGGCTACTTTTGGTCTCCAACATTTGATCATTGCTTCAGCAATACAAGTTGAGGAATTTCTCCACCTTGAAGCTCTTGCTATGAAGTGTGTGCCAATGTAGATGGACCTGGAGCAATGCCTGGACCATGACCATGACACTGCCCTTGACGAGTATGAGTAACCATGTGCTCTAGAACACTGAAAGAACACCCATATCAGGGGTTCATACAGGATTTACAGTTTGGGGGGGGAAACTCAAAATGTTTGGTGTTTACATGATGGGCGTGCGTAAGCAAGCCCCAAGTAGGGGGTCTGGGGGCATGCCCTCCCAGATTTTTTTTGCAAAATCGATGCTCTCAATTGATTCTTAGACATTTTGAGGGTACTTTCCTATAGTTAAAGTACTAGCACATGGACAGAACATTCTAGATTATGACACAATTACATCTTGCCACAGAATAGTTTTGTGGCAAGATGCAATTGTGTTTGCAATATTTAACACATGATTGAACTGTGACACAGAATATCAGTGTTGCCATAGTGTTGGATTTTATCCAAACTGTTTGTCATCATTAGAAAATTGTTTGACATTTCATGCATATCAGACTATGTGCAGCTTATTTCAAAACCACTCTGTGATATTAGCTGTGAGTGTGGTCATTTTGTGGTCACCTAGTCTGTGCAGAAATATTCATGTAGTCACTTGGTCTGTGCAGGAATATGCCAGAACCCTTTGATCTATATGCATGCTCATGCGCATGAACTATCTGGTTGGGTATTTAAAGCCTGATTTGTGCAAGAGTTAGAATATTTCACAGTGAGTGTCAGAGAGAGTTAGCTATGGCATCTTCAGAACCCAGTACTTCAAGGTTACCAGAAGAAGATTCTTCAGATATGGATTCTGACTCTGATAATGAGGTTTCACAAATTGACATTGACAGTCAAATCTCTACATCTATCAGGTTTCTAAGTCTGCAAAAAAAGCGATTGTGTGTCTATCATAGATAGTATGCAAAGACTTTCCCATGGGCCACAACTTCGAGAAAGGGATCTTCTTTTGCCTTCTGTATGAAGTGCTCTCGTGATATAAACCTTGGAAGAGGTGGTACTAGAGATCTCAGGAGACATCAGGAAACGAAATTACACAAACACTCAGAAAAAGATGGTGTGGGTGTACTGCCTCTACAGTCCTACTTTGGGCCAATAAGAGAGGAGTCTGTAATCCGTGTAGAAGTACTCTTCGCATATTTCCTTGGAGAGCACCATCTTGCCTTTCAATTGAGAGATCATTGTACCAAACTATTCAAGTTGATGTTTCCTGATTCTTCTATTGCTAAAGACTTTAAGTGCAGTCGTACTAAAGCAACAGCTGTGTTGAAAGTTATTGCCCAGGATTGTTGGAAAACCATTTCCGTAGCAGTTAGAGAGACTAAATACTTCAGCCTCCAAACTGATGAGACAACTGATATTACTGTTACACAACAAGCTGCTATTATGCTTCGATTCTTCGATAACACCCAAGGACAGGTGAGATGTGTCTTCTTTGTCCTAGAGAGTGTAGAGAGGGCAACTGCAGAGCTGCTATTTAACACAATCGATAAGCATTTTCAAGAATCCACTACCCTCCTTTATGATAATCTTGTTGGATTAGGTACAGGTGGGGCCAATCTAATGTTGGGAACACAAAATTCAGTGATGTCATGGTTACGATGTAAGCAGCCAGCTTTAGTTGCTCTTCATTGTCATTGTCACATAGCACCACTAATAGCAAATTTATGAGGCCTGCAAAGTCTTGCCTGATGAATTGGAAGATCTGACAACTGATGTATGGTATTATTTCCAGAAAAGCCCAAGGAGGCTGCGACAGTTTGAAGAATTTCAGAGTTTTGTGGAATGCAAGCCACACAAGTTGTTAAAAGCATGCCAAACACGATGGCTCAGCCTTGAAGCTTGTGTAAATTGTCTTATCGAGCAATATGAAGCCTTACTCTCATACTTTCAAAGTACTGAGGATAAGCAGGCAGTAGTGAGAAGAGTAAAAATTGTACTTGAAAAGCCTCTGACCAAAGCTTACTTGCTCTTTCTATGTTCCGCATTACCAATTGTTAATAATTTCAACAGGTACATGTAGCAGCAATCTCCAATTCTTCATGTTCTCTACCAAGAGCTCGAGCTTAATTAATACGAACATTTCTGTTGCGGTTCATGAATTCTGAGTATGGTGTGCTTCTGAACATGTTTCACAAGTGTGTATTGATAATCAGAAGAGTATCTCCCTTTACACGAAGTTTTCGTAGGTCACAACACACTATCATACTTGAAGAAGAGGATGGATTATCATCTGAAGATGTGAGAAAATTTAGGGAGACTATCCAAGAGTGGGAGCAGAAATATCTTTGGGTGTACTGCGATGATCCTAAGCAGGGCATGTTCTGCAAGCTCTGCCAGAAGCGAGGAAATGCACCTTCTACAGCCAGGGGTGCATGGACCACTCGGGGAATTCAGGATTGGAATCACATTACTGAACAACTCAAGGAACACAGCCAGTTAAAATGGCACATAGATGCTGTTATCCATGCTCGAATGGAAGAACAAGGAAAGGAGCAGAGTGTCCTACAACTGCAATGTTCAGCAGCTGCTAAGGAGGCTGAAGAAAGGAGAGCGCTTAAGCTTTTGAGATCGATATATTTTCTTGCCAAAAATTTCCTGCCCCTTACAACCGCATTCGATCCCCTGGTCCAGTTGCAAATTGCAAATGGAGATGAACTTCTCCAGCAACATGTCAAAGAGGGGCCACAAAATGCTCAGTACACATCCAAATTTTATGCAGTGATGCGCCATCAATAGCTGGCTAGATAGGAAGCTAATTGAGAGCTTAAAATCAAGCCCATACTTCTCTGTGTTAGCTGATGAGTGTGTAGATATTAGTACTACAGAACAGCTGTACATATGTTGTCGGTGGATTGTAAATGGAAAACCAGAGGAGCACTTCCTTACAGTGCTCCACATATGTGCCCAGCTACCATTTCAGATGCAATCAGCTCATTCCTTGAGTCGAAGAACCTGGTCTATCGTAAACTAATAGGCCAAGGTTATGATGGAGCAGCCACCTTTGCCGGAGAACGCAATGGAGTTCAAAAAAGGATGCGAACTCTAGCTGCACATTCCTTTTACATCCACTGTGCCTGCCACAGGCTTCAACTAGCAAGCATGCAAGCTGCTAACAGTGTTCCAGAGATCAAGAAGATGTTTGGAACTATGGGAAATATATGGAAGCTCTTCTTCTACTCACCCAAGAAAGCAGAATCTCTCAAAGCAGTCCAGTCTGTCCTCAAGCACCTGAGCTTAAGATTGTGAAGCCTAGTGATACCAGATGGCTCTCACATGAACGCTGTGTGGCTATTTACCGAGAGCTTCCTGCCCTTATCGTCACCCTACAACAGCTGTATGAAACATCAGGTGATGCTGAAGCATACGGTATTGGTGCTCTCCTTGCTACTTACACTGGAGTTGCTAGTATCGTGTTCCTGTCAGAAGTTCTGGATATCCTGGCAAGGATGAATGTTTCGATGCAGCAAAGAAAGCTACTCTATTTGAGCAGGTTACCGGTACTTACTGAAAATCACGACGGATCAACTCGAGCATCTAAAGGACGAAAGAAGTGAGTGGTTGGGTTCAGTCGAGTCTGAGATATCTCTGTTGAAGGAAAAATACAATATAACACTTGCCACACATGGATCTGCACGAAGCCGTTGGTCTTCTATCACAACCACAGCCGAGTAGCGAACTCTAGTTGCAATTCCATACGTCGATTCCCTTCTTCTAAATATTAAGTCGATTTATTGATAAAGCCGTGAAGATTGGTACTGCCATGTCCATATTCAGTCCCTCCCTACTACCCGCGGAAGCATCCTTACCATCATACGGCAGCGAGCAAATTGCCGAGTTCTATGGGAAAAAGCAGAGGTTGAGTATGCGGGGACAATTTACACCTCACCTCCATTGCTTGATGGCGATGAGCTTCTTACAGAGTGGAAAATATTTAGACGGGCTTTGCTAGTGGAGAAAAAGGCAATAATGGAACGTAAAGAAGAGTCGGTATCTCCTAGCATGCTGGACGAGATGAACAAGTCACATACGTACGGAGGAATTTTCCTGAGACGTGGAAGCTATTGAACATTACAATGGCACTTCCTGTTGGCACAGCAATAGTAGAGCGTTCCTTTAGTCAAATGAAGTTGATTAATACTCGCCTACGCAGTCGTCTATCTGACTCGAACCTAGAACATTTAGTATAGTGGGTCCTCCATTGACCGATGTGGACTTTAATGCAATTCTCGACATTTTTAAACAGAAAAATAGATACATTTTACTTCAATTTAGTACTACTGAACTCACTGTATTGTAATTTTCACCATACATTATTGTATATCTTCGCTTATATATTAATAAATTGTTCATGCATAATTATTAATAATTTTATAACTGTTGATCATCTTTGAATTTGCTAAATGCTTCTACGTTCCCTTCTCTGTACTGCTCTTTTTTTCCGTTACTGTATACATAAGAAATATAAATTTTTATTGGGAAAATTCTTGGGGGGGGGGGGGGGAGGGGGGGGGGGGGGAGAAATCGTTTGGGCCCCCCTTCCCCCCCATATGAAACCCTGCATATTATAATAACATGTTGCACTACTACAAAATCATGGAGGGATTTTGCAATGGTAAAGGGTCATCAAACTTGCTGAGTCTACGTGAGTACAGTCTTGTTTCTCTTGTCAATCCAATACAGTTTTTTTGTTTGTTCTGTTTGTTCTGTTCAAATGAGTAATTAACATGGCGAAGGAGTGGTTAGTTCTGGAGTTGTCTTGACAACTGTTGCCAAGTTTGTGAAGGATGCTGCTTTGTGTGAAAGGAAACGAAACAAAATGAACGTAATAATAATAATAATACTAGTAATAATAATAGTAATAATAATAATAATAATAGTAATAATAATAATACTAGTAATAATAATAGTAATAATAATAGTAATAGTAATAATAATCAGCTTTTAAAGGTCGACATTGGTAAATAAAAAATTTCCTTGTTTTTTGAAAAATCAATTCTAACATTCCATTTCTGTATTGTATGAGTGCATGTTTGAACTTCAGCTACTTCCTAATTAAGAACTGCTCTATAATTCAATTCTAACACTTTCTTATGTGAGTGCATGTTTGAACTTCAGCTACTTCCTAATTAAGAACTGCTTTATAATTCTATTCTAACGCTTTCTATTTCAGTCTTGTGTATGTTTGAACTTCAGCTCTTCCCTAATTAAGAACTGCTCTATAATTCAATTCTAACGCATTCTATTTCTGTCTTGTGTGAATGCATGTTTGAACTTGAGCTCTTCCCTAATTAAGAACTGCTCTATAATTCAATTCTAACATTCTATTTCTGTCTTGTGTGAGTGCATGTTTGAACTTCAGCTCTTCCCTAATTAAGAACTGCTCTATAATTCAATTCTAACGCATTCTATTTCTGTCTTGTATGAGTGCATGTTTAAACTTCAGCTCTTCCCTAATTAAGAACTTCTCTATAATTCAATTCTAACGCATTCTATTTCTGTCTTGTCTGAGTGCATGTTTGAACTTCAGCTCTTCCCTGATTAAGAACTGCTCTATAATTCAATTCTAACGCATTCTATTTCTGTCTTGTACGAGTGCATGTTTGAACTTCAGCTCTTCCCTAATTAAGAACTGCTCTATAATTCAATTCTAACGCATTCTATTTCTGTCTTGTGTTTGAACTTCAGCTACTTCCTAATTAAGAACTGCTCTATAATTCAATTCTAACGCATTCTATTTCTGTCTTGTACGAGTGCATGTTTGAACTTCAGCTCTTCCCTAATTAAGAACTGCTCTATAATTCAATTCTAACGCATTCTATTTCTGTCTTGTGTTTGAACTTCAGCTACTTCCTAATTAAGAACTGCTCTATAATTCCACTGACCTTAGATGCAGAGGATTGCTATATAGTGCAACTTCACATGATCAACTTGAGCTTGCCATTAAAGCACGCACCCAGGCACATGTACGATATGCATGTATGTGGTCAGCGTGCACAGGTGTGTAAGTGCTTTTTATTTATGGGATGTTGTTGTTGTTGTTGTTGCAGGCCAGGGGTACAGTAAGCTGACGGGTCTGAGTTGGCACCATAAGTGGGAGAATATCTGTCTGCTGGCAACAGCTGAAGGCAAGCCTTGTTATTAGCTCACACTAGTATGCACACTAGTATAATAGTAGTTGATATTATAAGCTCACTCATCATCTCTGGTTGTTAAGCCACTGTAAACTCTGGTTGTTAAGCCACTGTAAACTCTGGTTGTTAAGCCACTGTAAACTCTGGTTGTTAAGCCACTGTAAACTCTGGTTGTTAAGCCACTGTAAACTCTGGTTGTTAAGGCTACCATAAACTCTGGTTGTTAAGCCACCATAAATAAACTCTGGTTGTTAAGCCACTGTAAACTCTGGTTGTTAAGCCACTGTAAACTCTGGTTGTTAAGCCACTGTAAACTCTGGTTGGTAAGCCACTGTAAACTCTGGTTGTTAAGCCACTGTAAACTCGGGTTGTTAAGCCACTGTAAACTCTGGTTGTTAAGCCACTGTAAACTCTGGTTGTTAAGGCTACCATAAACTCTGGTTGTTAAGCCACTGTAAACTCTGGTTGTTAAGCCACTGTAAACTCTGGTTGTTAAGCCACTGTAAACTCTGGTTGTTAAGGCTACCATAAACTCTGGTTATTAAGCCACTGTAAACTCTGGTTGTTATGCCACTGTAAACTCTGGTTGTTAAGCCACTGTAAACTCTGGTTGTTAAGGCTACCATAAACTCTGGTTGTTAAGCCACTGTAAACTCTGGTTGTTAAGCTACTGTAAACTCTGGTTGTGTTAAGCTACTGTAAACTCTGGTTGTTAAGGCTACCATAAACTCTGGTTGTGTTAAGCTACTGTAAACTCTGGTTGTTAAGGCTACCATAAACTCTGGTTGTTAAGCCACTGTAAACTCTGGTTGTTAAGCTACTGTAAACTGGTTGTAAATCCACTGTAAACTCTGGTTGTTAAGCCACTGTAAACTGGTTGTTAAGGCTACCATAAACTCTGGTTGTTAAGGCTACCATAAACTCTGGTTGTTAAGCCACTGTAAACTCTGGTTGTTAAGCCACTGTAAACTCTGGTTGTTAAGCCACCATAACTCTGGTGGTAAGCCACTGTAAACTCTGGTTGTTAAGCCACTGTAAACTCTGGTTGTTAAGCCACCATAAACTCTGGTGGTAAGCCACTGTAAACTCTGGTTGTTAAGCCACCATAAACTCTGGTTGTTAAGCCACCATAAACTCTGGTGGTAAGCCACTGTAAACTCTGGTGGTTAAGCTACTGTAAACTGGTTGTTAGGGAGGATTAGACCATTTTTGTGTGTTTTTTTCTTCTTAAAAATGCCATAACTGCTTCTTCTAATTTTGGTTTCAAAAGATAGCTCATTCTGTGTGCTTTGCGATGATATTAGCATAGTTTATTGTAATCGACCATGGTCTAATTGCACTGAGGTCATTAATAGTAATCTTTGTACACACTGGGTGGGTCATCAACACTTGCCATTTATGGTGCTAGCAGAGCAACAGTGCATGAATGATAAAAAAAATGATAAAAAAACAACAATTTCTTTCTCATTTCTCCTACTAGTCCATTTTCAAGACTAGCATATGAAGTGAGCAAAACTGGACTCTGTCTCATGAGAAAATGAAAAACTGAACATTTGAACGGTAGAGAAAATAAAGAGCTTTTACATGATATAGAAATTATTTACTAAGGGGGAAATTTTACTGAGTTAGAAACATTTCTGTCGTCAATGTCTTTTTTTGTGTGTGTGGACTGCTATGTCACAGAGGGTATCACTCCACTCACATGGGAGGAACCAGGCATGTGTGTTGTGCGTATAGCCTGGGCTGTGTGGATCAAGTGTGGTCATGGGAGGATCCATGTGTGTTGTGCGTATAGCCTGGGCTGTGTGGATCAAGTGTGGTCATGGGGAGATCCTCACTAATTATCCATTAGGCTTGTATGTGCACGTGTGTAGAGCACATGATGATTTCCTGTCTGGGCGTGATTTCATAAGACCCTCACAAATTTATCATTAATCTCAACAAAAAATATTAATATATAAACTGAGAACTGGAGATAACTGGAAAAAATTTCGGGCACCATCAGGATTTGAACTTGAGCCCTTTTGCTTGGGAAGCCATGTTATTCGTGCTTCTTCTTGTCCATTTCTCAGCCAGTATGTAAAGAAATGGCAGCATAAGAAATATCCTACCTCAAGAATGGTTGACAATAATGAGCTGAGACTTGAAATGAGCTGAGACTTGAAACACTGTTAGTATATCAGTGAAGGTATGGAATAATGAAATTTAAAAAAAATTGCTTTTTTGAAGAAAGCCCCCCAAAATGGTCGGACCCTCCCTGTAAGCCTCTCATGTGTGTTGCTCATATAGGCTGCCAAGTGCACATTTTGTGGTCATTCTAAGCCCTCTTTGTTGGACTTCCTTATGAGATCTCTATGTGTTGTGGTGGTCTTCATTCATTGAGAAAAGCACTGGCTCTGCACATGTGCATTAGCCTCACTGCCTAGGCAACGCATGTCAACAAAACAATGAGGCAAGAATTTAACTAACTAAAATTATCTGTAATTTCCTGATGAGCCTCTTACTGCTTATTTGCAGGAGGCTTGTAGTCCTTTTCCCAGCCTTCTAGTAGCGCAGGTAACTCCTACGACCAATGAAGCTCCAGAACACTTTCCGTCGTCCCCAAAGATAGTCTTCAGGCCGAGTCTGTTGCAAGAATTATTCGGAGCTTTTCGCCATGAAGGGTGTCCAAATAGCTCTTAGATGGATGTGCTTCGGGAGTGAAGCCGGACACCATGTATGCTTACATGGCCATCACTAACTCCTTCTAGTCATCTCAGGGGACTTGCTCCTTCGTAATCTGCCTTGAGAAAGAGAGAGACTGGCTCTTTCTTAGACTGGTTTGAGAAATTAAGGTCCTTTTTCGACAAGCTCTCAAGATTAGCTCCTCTTAGTGCATTATTTAGCAATAGTATATACTATGCTCCTGTTTGACTGTTTTCCTTTACAAGTCGGGCGCTAAGCAACCAGAGTTTATGGTATTAGCACATGCTCTCTTATAAGCTCACACTGATATATCTCGTAAAGAAGTTTAAGCTCATTCTCTGTAAGACCATGTATGTGACCTACATATGATGTGTGTGGACGATGCCCGGCTCGTTAGTTCTTATCCAACCAGCTGGACTTCAAGACTTCGAGGGGGTGTTTTTTCACATTTTCACAAAAACCTTCTCAAGGGCTTATGTCTTCGTAGATGTTAAGATGTGCGAAGTGATCAAAGTGGGTGTGTTTGAACACGTGTCCTCAGGGGGAGGGGAGGGGGGGGGGGGGGGTTCTCAGCATAAATTATAAACATCCAGGAGTCGTTATAAACATCTGGTCATTATAAACACCCAGGAGTCATTATAAACACCCAGGAGTCATTATAAACACCCAGGTGTCATAAACATGCAGTGGTTATTATAAACACCCAGGAGTCATATGAACACCCAGGGATCATAAACATGTAGTGGTCATTATAAACACCCAGGGATCATTATAAACACCCAGGGATAATTATGAACACCCAGGAGTCATTATAGACACCCAGGAGACATTCTAAACACCCGGGAGTCGTTATGAAACCTAGGAGTCATTATAAACACCCAGGAGTCATTATAAATGCCCAGGAGTCATTATAAACACCCAGGAGTCATTATAAACACCCAGGTATTATAAACACCCAGGAGTCATTATAAACTCCCAGGGATCATTATAAACACCCAGGAGTTGTTTAAAACCTATGGATCATTATAAACACCCAGGAGTCATTATAAACACCCAGGAGTCATTATAAACTCCCAGGGATCATTATAAACACCCAGGAGTTGTTATAAAATCTAGGGATCATTATAAACACCCAGGAGTCATTATAAACTCCCAGGGATCATTATAAACACCCAGGAGTCATTATAAACACCCAGGAGTCAGTATAAACTCCCAGGGATCATTATAAACACCCAGGAGTTGTTATAAAACCTAGGGATTATTATAAACACCCAGGAGTGATTATAAATACACCGGAGTTAAACATCCAGGAGTCATTATGGCGCATCATTTGCCATCACCACCAGTGAAAATTAGTTCACTCTAATTATAGGCAATTAGAGCCCGCGCCAACTACAGCGTGTATATATAGTTGGTGGTCATTCTGTAGCCAAGCAGATGCTGTCATGTATGTCCACATCGAGACAAGCTCTTGGCAGAGGAACTCTGACAGCAGGCAATATTTCACGCAGCATGAGGGGCGTGTGTTCTAGACATGTCTTCTTGTTCCCACTTGAAAGGGTTAACACCTGCAGCAAGACATGTGGGAGTGGGTGTGGCTTACTTGAATTTGAATTATTGATGTGTAGGTGGAGTCAAGAAGCTGAATGTCTGTGATAAAATACCTCTGGTTAGTCCACCATCAAAATGCTGTCATGTGATTGGCATGTGATCAGATAAGTTGAGCATGTGTACATCATTCTCATGTCAACTGTTCCCATAGAGCTATTGTCAGACTACTTCAACCTGCCTCAACCCAGTGTGGTGTTGGTCCAGTGTGTGTCCCCATAGAGCCATTGTCAACCTACTTCAACATGCCTCAACCCAGTGTGGTATTGGTCCAGTGTGTGTCCCCATAGAGCTATTGTCAACCTACTTCAACATGCCTCAACCCAGTGTGGTGTTGGTCCAGTGTGTGTCCCCATAGAGCCATTGTCAACCTACTTCAACCTGCCTCAACCCAGTGTGGTGTTGGTCCAGTGTGTGTCCCCATAGAGCTATTGTCAACCTACTTCAACATGCCTCAACCCAGTGTGGTATTGGTCCAGTGTGTGTCCCCATAGAGCTATTGTCAACCTACTTCAACATGCCTCAACCCAGTGTGGTGTTGGTCCAGTGTGTGTCCCCATAGAGCCATTGTCAACCTACTTCAACCTGCCTCAACCCAGTGTGGTGTTGGTCCAGTGTGTGTCCCCATAGAGCTATTGTCAACCTACTTCAACCTGCCTTAACCCAGTGTGATGTTGGTCCAGTGTGTGTCCCCATAGAGCCATTGTCAACCTACTTCAACCTGCCTCAACCCAGTGTGATGTTGGTCCAGTGTGTATCCCCATAGAGCTATTGTCAACCTACTTCAACCTGCCTCAACCCAGTGTGATGTTGGTCCAGTGTGTGTCCTATTGTCAACCTACTTCAACCTGCCTCAACCCAGTGTGGTGTTGGTCCAATTCTTTGGAATATATCTTATGACAGGTGATGTATGCGTGCAATGTCTCCACTGATCGTGTGTGTTCAAGCGATTAGTAATCATGTGATGATCATGTGATTGGTGATCATTATTTCACAGTCTTGGTCGCCACATCAAGACTTGCTCTACTCCAGTTCGTATGCCCTCTGTGTGGGATCAGTGGTGCGAAATAATTAGTGATTGACACGACTGTTTGATTGTAAAGTTGTGGTTGTCTAGGAAACGAGAAGCGAGGGGATAGAAGAAGACATCTCCATCAAGATGAAGAGAAGAGTGAAAGAAGGATATGGCTTTGATGTGATTTTACTGTTGCTGTTTTTAACGGGCGTTAATGTTTTCCTCGAAATATATTCATTCCACAGGCTGAGTCCAATTCCAAACTGCTCCAGAATGATGACGTGCAGCTTTATGAGATGTGGGAGTGGCTAAAATGTGCGTATGTTTGTGCAGGCAGCTCTATTGGATGTGGGAGTGGCTGGAATGTATGTATGAGCATGCAGCTGTATGGGATGTGGGAATGTATGTTTGTGTGTGCATATCTACATAGAAGTCCAAAAATGCCAGGCAGGTAGCCATGAGCCATGTTGGAATAAGGATACTCTCACGTCAACATGCTGGATCAAAGTCCATTGTCTAGCTAACATAAAACAGGGTCAAAGTCCATTGTCTGGCTAACAAACAGGGTCAAAGTTCCATTGTCTGGCTAACAAACAGGGTCAAAGTTCATTGTCTAGCTAACATAAAACAGGGTCAAAGTGCATTGTCTAGCTAACATAAAGACGGTCTAAGTGCAGTCTACAGGGTCATGTTTACCTAACAAAAACAGAGTTAAAGTTAATTCTCTAGCTAACATAAAAACAGGACGGGGGGACTCTCCTTTATTTTCAGACTTTGTGTGGGCTCATCTATAGTTGGTAAAGTAGTGTAGTTAAGCTTCTGCTGTGTGGCCGAGGAGAAGTCTACTGCTTGGCTTGCTAGAAACCTCGGCTCTCTTCTTGGAACTGTTGTTGCATACGTGTATGTTATATATACAGTGAACAAGGGGTTATTGACAAGCAGAGTATATAATACAATGTACAGGGAGTTATGGACAAGGGCATGGTTTAATACAGAGCACATGGGGTTATCGACCAGCATATTCATTATATTATATTAATATAGTGCACATAGGGTTACTGTAATCCAGTAAACAAGAGGTTATTGACAAAGGATATGAATATTATTAAACATTACAAGGGGTTAATGAAGGGATGTATATTATATTAATGCAGTGAACAAGGAGTTAATGAGCAAGGGGGTGCTACCCGTGGACAAGACTTACAAGACCATGCATGGCGTCTGCAGCATATTAGGAGCTGACAACCATAGCCATGGTAACCAGGCTTGTGTGTGGATTACTGAAGTGGGTTTGCTTTGTGGTGTTGATTGCTTTGTGGTGTTGAATATTCACAGCATCGGGTGGGGGGGTAGAATCCAATCTGTGAATGTGTTTGAAGTTTAGAGGTGTTTGAAGTTTAGATACAAAATTATAGAGGGATTGGAACCAGACACAACCAGTGCTCATTGCGTGGAAGTTAGACATGTTACACTCTGCACTGTCTGTTTGTATTAGAATACTGGTAAGGTGTAGATAGTTAAGACATATTACACTCTGTACTGTTAGAACACTGGTAAGGTGTGGATAGTTAGACATATTACACTCTGTACTGTCTGTTTGTATTAGAATACTGGTAAGGTGTGGATAGTTAGACATATTACACTCTGTACTGTTAGAACACTGGTAAGGTGTGGGTAGTTAGACATATTACACTCTGTACTGTCTGTTTATATTAGAACACTGGTAAGGTGTGGTTAGTTAGACATATTACACTCTGTACTGTCTGTTTATACTGGTAAGGTGTGGTTAGTTAGACATGTTACACTCTGTACTGCCTGTTTGTATTAGAATACTGGTAAGGTGTAGATAGACATATTACACTCTGTACTGTTAGAACACTGGTAAGGTGTGGATAGTTAGACATATTACACTCTGTACTGTCTGTTTGTATTAGAATACTGGTAAGGTGTGGATAGTTAGACATATTACACTCTGTACTGTTAGAACACTGGTAAGGTGTGGGTAGTTAGACATATTACACTCTGTACTGTCTGTTTATATTAGAACACTGGTAAGGTGTGGTTAGTTAGACATATTACACTGTACTGTCTGTTTATACTGGTAAGGTGTGGTTAGTTAGACATGTTACACTCTGTACTGTCTGTGGAGATAGCCAGAAGCATCGCTTCTGATGTGTGTGAGTGAGTCCTGACCCAGCCCCCTGACCCAGCCCCCAGCCCTTGGAGGGTGTGGCCATCTACTGTGGTGTGTGAGTGGCATTAGTGATGACTCACTCTGGACCAGCTCATGTGACTCATTTTCTAGTGATAGATGAGCTATTGCATTAGTGGGGGTTATTCCTAGAGTACTGGCAGGGTTGCCTGGACAAAAAATGAGACCGCAACTGTTGGTCACAGTTACATTCCAAAAAAAAGGAACCCGGGGGGGGAGGGGCGGGGGGGGGGAGAGAATGCCCCAAAACTGCCAAAAAGGGCCTAAAATGAGATATTTTCTCCATTCCACAGTTACTATCAAAAGAGAGAACACCCAGCGATACATCTTTTGAGCTATACTTCAAGTTCATACAGAGTGAAGTGTGCAGAATCTATAGAGCTCCCCAAAGTCCTTTAAAAAGACAAATAGAAACCCCCTCTCCCCCTCCCCCCCGAACAACAACCCACCAACCCCCCCCCCCCCCCCCCCCCCCCCCCCCCGTACATATCTTTGCTAAAACTCACATCAACAGCTTCTTAGCTGTCTAAATGTGATGTTTGGCTGTAATTAGCTCCAGAAGGACTCCCTGATTGGCCACCTTGAATCCTTCGCTGAGGAAGTCATCTGACTCGGAAACAGAGCAGTCGGGAAGGACAATGTAGTGAGTAGTTTTGTCGTTGATGCAGTCAAACTAACACGTGTGGTGAGTACAAGCAGAAGGAATGACTCACGCTCAAGTCCGCTGTTCGGATTGTGGAGTTCTCGCTCCTGGGAAATTGTTACCAAATGCAAAGGCGGCTGTAGCTGACCCTCTACCAATTGCAAAGCATCTTCTGTTTGGTTGGTGGAGTTCTCCTGTGCAGCTGCTGCCAAGACTAATGGAGGCTGTAGCTGACCCTCTACCAAAGCATCTGCTGTTTGGTTGGTGGAGTTCTCCTGTGGCAACAGCTACCAAGTCTAATGGAGGCTGTAGCTGACCCTTTACCAAAGCATCTGCTGTTTGGTTGGTGGAGTTCTCCTGTGCAGCTGCTACCAAGTCTAATGGAGGCTGTAGCTGACCGTCTACCAAAGCATCTGCTGTTTGGTTGGCGGAGTTCTCCTGTGCAGCTGCTACCAAGTCTAATGGAGGCTATAGCTGACCCTCTACCAAAGCATCTGCTGTTTGGTTGGTGGGAGTTCTCCTGTGCAGCTGCTACCAAGTCTAATGGTGGCTGTAGCTGACCCTCTACCAAAGCATCTGCTGTTTGGTTGGTGGAGTTCTCCTGTGCAGCTGCTACCAAGTCTAATGGAGGCTGTAGCTGACCCTCTACCAAAGCAACTGCTGTTTGGTTGGTGGAGTTCTCCTGTGCAGCTGCTACCAAGTCTAATGGAGGCTGTAGCTGACCCTCTACCAAAGCATCTGCTGTATGGTTGGTGGAGTTCTCCTGTGCAGCTGCTACCAAGTCTAATGGAGGCTGTAGCTGACCCTCTACCAAAGCATCTGCTGTTTGGTTGGTGGAGTTCTCCTGTGCAGCTGCTACCAAGTCTAATGGAGGCTGTAGCTGACCCTCTACCAAAGCATCTGCTGTTTGGTTGGCGGAGTTCTCCTGTGCAGCTGCTACCAAGTCTAATGGAGGCTATAGCTGACCCTCTACCAAAGCATCTGCTGTTTGGTTGGTGGGAGTTCTCCTGTGCAGCTGCTACCAAGTCTAATGGTGGCTGTAGCTGACCCTCTACCAAAGCATCTGCTGTTTGGTTGGTGGAGTTCTCCTGTGCAGCTGCTACCAAGTCTAATGGAGGCTGTAGCTGACCCTCTACCAAAGCAACTGCTGTTTGGTTGGTGGAGTTCTCCTGTGCAGCTGCTACCAAGTCTAATGGAGGCTGTAGCTGACCCTCTACCAAAGCATCTGCTGTATGGTTGGTGGAGTTCTCCTGTGCAGCTGCTGCCAAGTCTAATGGAGGCTGTAGCTGACCCTCTACCAAAGCATCTGCTGTTTGGTTGGTGGAGTTCTCCTATGCAGCTGCTGCCAAGTATAAGGAGGCTGTAGCTGACCCTCTACCAAAGCATCTGCTGTTTGGTTGGTGGACTTCTCTTATGCAGCTGCTACTAAGTCTAATGGAGGCTGTAGCTGACCCTCTACCAAAGCATCTGCTGTTTGGTTGGTGGAGTTCTCCTGTGCAGCTATAATATATATAAATATAGCAACTTTAAAATGAGGACCTCAGTGGAAGGCTAGGGATTAACTACCTTGAGTGTGGCTGAATTGTAACCTGATAGATCAGGTCCTGAAACCTAGGTAATTACCCCTTACATTAGAGTAGGCTCTAGTTGGAATCTGTTAGTTTACATCTATGGTCTGGTCCATTAAAGCAAGATCTCAAGACCACCACAACTACTCGAATAGCTATTGTCTAGCCTCTAGGAGGACTCAAGAAGAAGTATGTCTATTTGTCTGACCTTACCTGCCATACAATTAGCAATAATCCAGTGACTCCAGATGTTGAACAGTAATGTACATGCATGTGGTAAAGGGTCGTCGCACTGTTTGTGGTCTTTGTGGTTGCTTACCTTCTTTTCAACAGGTCAATCTAATGGAGTTGTTAGTTAAACTTATTCTTGCATTTGAGACACTCTTGAAACTCTCCCTACTCCCTTGTTCTTCTTGGTACCTTGCATTGGAGACACTCTTGAAACTGTCCCTACTCCCTTGTTCTTCTTGGTACCTTATTGGAGACACTCTTGATACTGTCCCTACTCCATTGTTCTTCTTGGTACCTTGCATTGGAGACACTCTTGAAACTGTCCCTACTCCCTTGTTCTTCTTGGTACCTTGCATTGGAGACACTCTTGAAACTGTCCCTACTCCCTTGTTCTTCTTGGGACCTTGCATTGGAGACACTCTTGAAACTGTCCCTACTCCATTGTTCTTCTTGGTACCTTGCATTGGAGACACTCTTGATACTGTCCCTACTCCCTTGTTCTTCTTGGTACCTTGCATTGGAGACACTCTTGAAACTCTCCCTACTCCATTGTTCTTGGTACCTTGCATTGGAGACACTCTTGAAACTGTCCCTACTCCATTGTTCTTCTTGGTACCTTGCATTGGAGACACTCTTGAAACTGTCCCTACTCCATTGTTCTTCTTGGTACCTTGCATTGGAGACACTCTTGAAACTCTCCCTACTCCATTGTTCTTGGTACCTTGCATTGGAGACACTCTTGAAACTGTCCCTACTCCCTTGTTCTTCTTGGTACCTTGCATTGGAGACACTCTTTTGAAACTGTCCCTACTCCATTGTTCTTCTTTACCTTATTGGAAACACTCTTGAAACTGTCCCTAATCCATTGGTCTTCTTGGTACCTTGCATTGGAGACACTCTTGAAACTGTCCCTACTCCATTGTTCTTCTTGGTACCTTATTGGAGACACTCTTGAAACTGTCCCTACTCCATTGTTCATCTTGGTACCTTGCATTGGAGACACTCTTGGAGGCTGGAGCTGCCTGGAGTGAGTTTGAGAGTATCCAGTGGGAACCCCAGAGAAGAGAAGTCCATAGTCCAGTTCATTGTTTTGACCCTTATTTCAAAACTGCAGGCACACACACACGCACGCGCGCAAGTGCACACACACACACATGCACACGCATGCACACATACACACACGAGCGCACACACACACATGCACGCACATGCACACATACAGAGAGAGAGAGCTCATCTCTCCCCTGTACCTCACTTTGGCTTCTTGGCATCGTAAATAGTTTCCAGTACAATTTTAACTTCAAAGACACTTCATCATGCCTTGAATTCTTCTCTAAGTGAACAAGCTACCCACATGTAATGTGTGTCTCTCTTGTAGCTTCCCACATACCGCTAGAGTACTATAAGTGCATTCTTAATAACTTTACTGCCACAAGCCGCCAAAGCATCGCAACTAATCAACTTCTTGATTAAGTGTGGGAGGGGTGGGGGGCACCCAAATGTTGGTAAAGTATCGTCCAACCCATAAACATGCTTTTTGTGTGTATGTAATATTGAGCCTAGCTGAGTCAGCAGCAGCCGGCATGTTTTCTCTGCGGAGAAGTGATCAGTTCATTTCCTCGGAATCGTTATCTCGTGACGATAATAAACGACACAGATTATCAACAGAACCACTTGCCACCCATGCATCTCCATTTTAGAAATTTATGTGGTAAAGGGTTGCCAATGCCATCTGCTAGGGTTGTTACTGAGCAACTTCTTGAAAGATGCTTCTTGTACAAAAACAAGACAAAAATGTTTTATGATATAAGGCTAATCAGGAATGGAAGGAGATGGTAATTTACTAGTGTAGACCACAGGCATTTACTAGAATTATGGGCACCAATATTTATATATATTTATAATATTTCTTTCTTTATTTAAAAAATATATATCTGTATTGTTGTATTTGTATATTTTTATTATGAAAAGGTCACCCTCCTTAAATAACATGGGCGTATGTATTCTTGAAATAGTCGTCATAGTGAAGTGAAAGTTCGAGGGAAAGGCTGATGGTTCAAAGGTCAAGGAAAGATAATGCGCACAGGAATGTGAAAAGGCTGCATGGTTAGTAGCCGTCAGGGAATGGACGCTGGAGTTTTATTCTTATTTTGACACAGCTAGGCACTTCACCACCACCATCACTCTTACTCTGACATAGCTAGTCACTTCACCACCACCATCACTCTTACTCTGACATAGCTAGTCACTTCACCACCACCATCACTCTTACTCTGACATAGCTAGTCACTTCACCACCACCATGCTCTGCCACTCTTACTCTGACATAGCTAGTCACTTCACCACCACCATCACTCTTACTCTGACATAGCTAGTCACTTCACCACCACCATCACTCTTACTCTGACATAGCTAGTCACTTCACCAACACCATGCTCTGCCACTCTTACTCTGACATAGCTAGTCACTTCACCACCACCATCACTCTTACTCTGACATAGCTAGTCACTTCACCACCACCATCACTCTTACTCTGACATAGCTAGTCACTTCACCACCACCATCACTCTTACTCTGACATAGCTAGTCACTTCACCACCACCATCACTCTTACTCTGACATAGCTAGTCACTTCACCACCACCATGCTCTGCCACTCTTACTCTGACATAGCTAGTCACTTCACCACCACCATCACTCTTACTCTGACATAGCTAGTCACTTCACCACCACCATCACTCTTACTCTGACATAGCTAGTCACTTCACCACCACCATGCTCTGCCACTCTTACTCTGACATAGCTAGTCACTTCACCACCACCATCACTCTTACTCTGACATAGCTAGTCACTTCACCACCACCATCACTCTTACTCTGACATAGCTAGTCACTTCACCACCACCATCACTCTTACTCTGACATAGCTAGTCACTTCACCACCACCATCACTCTTACTCTGACATAGCTAGTCACTTCACCACCACCATCACTCTTACTCTGACATAGCTAGTCACTTCACCACCACCATCACTCTTACTCTGACATAGCTAGTCACTTCACCACCACCATCACTCTTACTCTGACATAGCTAGTCACTTCACCACCACCATCACTCTTACTCTGACATAGCTAGTCACTTCACCACCACCATCACTCTTACTCTGACATAGCTAGTCACTTCACCACCACCATGCTCTGCCACTCTTACTCTGACATAGCTAGTCACTTCACCACCACCATCACTCTTACTCTGACATAGCTAGTCACTTCACCACCACCATGCTCTGCCACTCTTACTCTGACATAGCTAGTCACTTCACCACCACCATCACTCTTACTCTGACATAGCTAGTCACTTCACCACCACCATCACTCTTACTCTGACATAGCTAGTCACTTCACCACCACCATCACTCTTACTCTGACATAGCTAGTCACTTCACCACCACCATCACTCTTACTCTGACATAGCTAGTCACTTCACCACCACCATCACTCTTACTCTGACATAGCTAGTCACTTCACCACCACCATGCTCTGCCACTCTTACTCTGACATAGCTAGTCACTTCACCACCACCATCACTCTTACTCTGACATAGCTAGTCACTTCACCACCACCATCACTCTTACTCTGACATAGCTAGTCACTTCACCACCACCATCACTCTTACTCTGACATAGCTAGTCACTTCACCACCACCATCACTCTTACTCTGACATAGCTAGTCACTTCACCACCACCATCACTCTTACTCTGACATAGCTAGTCACTTCACCACCACCATCACTCTTACTCTGACATAGCTAGTCACTTCACCACCACCATCACTCTTACTCTGACATAGCTAGTCACTTCACCACCACCATCACTCTTACTCTGACATAGCTAGTCACTTCACCACCACCATCACTCTTACTCTGACATAGCTAGTCACTTCACCACCACCATCACTCTTACTCTGACATAGCTAGTCACTTCACCACCACCATCACTCTTACTCTGACATAGCTAGTCACTTCACCACCACCATGCTCTGCCACTCTTACTCTGACATAGCTAGTCACTTCACCACCACCATCACTCTTACTCTGACATAGCTAGTCACTTCACCACCACCATGCTCTGCCACTCTTACTCTGACATAGCTAGTCACTTCACCACCACCATCACTCTTACTCTGACATAGCTAGTCACTTCACCACCACCATCACTCTTACTCTGACATAGCTAGTCACTTCACCACCACCATCACTCTTACTCTGACATAGCTAGTCACTTCACCACCACCATCACTCTTACTCTGACATAGCTAGTCACTTCACCACCACCATCACTCTTACTCTGACATAGCTAGTCACTTCACCACCACCATCACTCTTACTCTGACATAGCTAGTCACTTCACCACCACCATGCTCTGCCACTCTTACTCTGAATAGCTAGTCACTTCACCACCACCATCACTCTTACTCTGACATAGCTAGTCACTTCACCACCACCATCACTCTTACTCTGACATAGCTAGTCACTTCACCATCACCATCACTCTTACTCTGACATAGCTAGTCACTTCACCACCACCATCACTCTTACTCTGACATAGCTAGTCACTTCACCACCACCATGCTCTGCCACTCTTACTCTGACATAGCTAGTCACTTTGCTACTCTCCTCTGACATTGGAAGTGGCATACTAACCCTGTGTCTTTTTGTGCAGAGACTATTATCAATCTTGGTAACGAACACATAATACCTCTCATGGTGGGATAGACTCAAGAAGACAGGGAGGAAGACATTAGCTAGCCAGTTATGGCACAACTATTACACAACTTGACTACTAGCTAAGGTGTGCACAACCCTGAACTTCTCTCCTAACTCTGAACTTCTCTCCTAGCTAAGGTGTGCACAACTCTCGTTTTTAACCGAAATAAGCTCTATTTTGCTCCAATTGGGACGTTTTAGAGCGTTTTGAGGAAAAACTGTCTGAAATCGCTCAATTGGCAAATTAGCTTCCTTCTACTCTTTAAATGACAGAAAACGTCTTTTGGTGAGAAATCTCCCTTTTTCTCCATTTTTTCTCTCCTTTTTCCCTTCTTTTCCTTCTTTTTTCCCCTTCCTTTTTCCCTTTTTCCTCCTTTTTTTCATCATTTTTCTTCTTTTTCCCCATTTTTCTTCTTTTCCCCCTTTTTTCTCTCTTTTCCCCCCTTTTTCTCTCTTTTTTCCCCTTTCTCCCCTTCTTTTTACACTCCCTTTTCCCTTTTTCCCTTCTTTTTCTCTCCTTTTTCCCTTTTTTTAATTTTTTCTCTCCTTTTTCCCTTTTCTTCTTTTTTCCCTTCCTTTTCCCCCTTTTTCCTTCCCCCCCCCCCCCTTTCTCTCTTTTTCCCCTTTTTTTCTTCTTTTTCCCCTTTTTTCTCTCCTTTTCCCTTCCCTTCTTTTTTTCCTTCTTTTCCCCCCATTTTTTCTCTCCTTTTCCCTTCTTTTTTTTCCCTTCTTTTTTTTCTCTCCTTTTTTCCTTCTTTTCCCCCCTTCTTTTTTTCTTCCTTTTTCCCTTTTTTTCATTTTTTCTCCTTTTTCCCCTTCCCCCCCTTTTTTTCTTCCCCTTCGTGCGGGGGACTAAAGTTTTGAGGTTTCACAGACTCAATACTAGACACGAAAAATGTGCCCTCGGAAATTATTCCACAAAACAATTCAGTACAGCGTTCCTCGTAACTTGAGCTCCTTGAAAAGCAAGTACTACCGGTTAGTTAAATATCATTCACTTCTGGTGGGGCAGAGGTATAAGGAAGTTGAACGTCGTTACTGTCCGATGACGACGTGATCCGGGACACATTACAGACTGGCTCTTACAGCCAAGGAGAGTATGATGGAAGCTTGGAAGGTTCTCTGGTAAACCAGATGCTGAAAGTGCTGCTCAGAGATACGCAACAGCGTGAGGCAGAGATGGCTGGAGAGAGGACTGCGTCGAGAAGATCTCCTAGCTAAGTAACACGAACTGAAAGAAGAGTGGAAACCACGTGTAGAAGATATATCACATCAGGAGGAGGAACACAAGGACAGGTGTGTGCCTTGCGAGGACTTGTCGGAGGAATCGACAAGCAAAGAGAAGTAGCAGCAGAGAGAGGTAAGGATGTTGGGTCGAAAAATTAGTGGAAGACGAAACGGAGTCATCATTATTGACCACATTTAAGAGGTTAGTAGAAGCACGTGAGGTCCTGCAGGAGACATTGGGATGTGATGGAAGGACACGTTCATATTTGTGGCTTGAAAACCCCAGAATTTGGTCTCAAAAGATAGACAGATCATCCTGTGTGCTGTCCAATGATATTTGCACAGTGTTGTTGCTATTAATTAGAGCCTAATAACTGCAATACCGCTGAGGTCATTAACAAACTACTTTGGTCATATAACAGTGGGTCATCTGACTTGCCATTTATGGGCTCACCATACATCACAACTAGTGATCAGTTTCTTTAAAAAAACAATTTATTTCTCGTAATAGCCATTTTCATTACTGGCAGGAGAGGTGAGCACACAAACTGACTCTATCTCATGAGAAAGGGACATTTTCATTACTGGCAGGAGAGGTGAGTACACAAACTGACTCTATCTCGTGAGAAAGGGGAATTTTCATTACTGGCAGGAGAGGTGAACACACAAACTGACTCTATCTCATGAGAAAGGGACATTTTCATTACTGGCAGGAGAGGTGAGTACACAAACTGACTCTATCTCGTGAGAAAGGGACATTTTCGTTACTGGCAGGAGCAGGAGAGGTGAGCACACAAACAGACTCTATCTCGTGAGAAAGGGACATTTTCATTACTGGCAGCACACAAACTGACTCTATCTCGTGAGAAAGGGGAATTCTCATTACTGACAGGAGAGGTGAGCACACAAACAGACTCTATCTCGTGAAAAAGGGGAATTTTCATTACTGGCAGGAGAGGTGAGCACACAAACTGACTCTATCTCGTGAGAAAGGGACATTTTCATTACTGGCAGGAGAGGTGAGCACACAAACTGACTCTATCTCGTGAAAGGGGAATTTTCATTACGTGCAGGAGAGGTGAGCACACAAACTGACTCTATCTCGTGAGAAAGGGACATTCTCATTACTGGCAGGACAGGTGAGCACACAAACAGACTCTATCTCGTGAGAAAGGGACATTTTCATTACTGGCAGGAGAGGTGAGCACACAAACTGACTCTATCTCGTGAGAAAGGGACATTTTCATTACTGGCAGGAGAGGTGAGCACACAAACTGACTCTATCTCGTGAGAAAGGGACATTTTCATTACTGGCAGGAGAGGTGATCACACAAACTGACTCTATCTCGTGAGAAAGGGACATTTTCATTACTGGCAGTAGAGGTGAGAGGTGAGCACACAAACTGACTCTATCTCATGAGAAAGGGACATTTTCATTACTGCCAGGAGAGGTGAGCACACAAACTGACTCTATCTCATGAGAAAGGGACATTTTCATTACTGGCAGGAGAGGTGAGAGGTGAGCACACAAACTGACTCTATCTCGTGAGAAAGGGACATTCTCATTACTGGCAGGAGAGGTGAGCACACAAACTGACTATCTCTGAGAAAGGGACAGAATTGAAAAACTGATTGTTCAAGGGATAGAGCAAAGAGAGAGCTTTCTGTGATGTAAAAACTATGTAGTGGGTGGGGGGGGGGGGGGGGGGGATGCTCAGCTAGAAACATTTATATGTCGCCAATGTACTTCTATGGGAAGCCATGCAGGAGAGCAAGGAAGAACCAAAAAAGCTGGTTAGTTGCCTGGTGACTATCTACAGGCTAAAGAGCAAGGAAGAACCAAAAAAGCTGGCTAGTTGCCTGGTGACTATCTACAGGCTAGAGAGCAAGGAAGAACCAAAAAAGCTGGCTAGTTAGCTGGTGACTATCTACAGGCTAGAGAGCAAGGAAGAACCTGAGGAGATATTTATTTTTCTAAAAACAAACTACAACCACCATGGGTCGATCTGTCATCAGGGAAGAGGGAACTACTGTATCATGGAAGGAAACCATCCTCTTGGCATGTGCACTGTCGTCAATGTCACGAGCTGGGACATAGTGTAAAGCAGCGGTCCTCAACCTTTTTTGTACCACGGACCGGTTGAATCTCCGACAATATTTTCACGGACCGGCCTCCAAGATGTGAGGGATAAATAGGCCTACAACAGAATAAAATGACGCGACCGGTGTAAAAACTGATTTATTCTAAATGTAGTAATAAACGTAAATCATTCAGCATAATGCACTCAAATTTGTTGATGTGGCAGCCCTCATTAACTGCTTCTGCCCTTCGTGTTCACGTTTTTTTCTTTCAAAATACTCCAAAGGCTTGTCTTTTAAGGCAGAATGTTTGGTCTCCAGGTGGCGAAGTAGTTTTGAAGGTTTCATTGCCTCGTTCGAGAGCCGGTCGCCGCATATTATGCAAAGCGGGCTTGGTGAATCTGAACAACCTGTTGAAATAAATCCATATTTTAAGTAGGACTCCTGGTATTGTCTGGTAAATGCAGCTTTCTTTTTCTTTAAAATCGTAGGCTCTTCTTCTGTTTTCTCTCTATCTCTTTTGCCCCACGCAAAGAAACCTTCGAAAGACGTTTGTTTTTTGCTCATTTTCCTAGCTAATATCCGTGACATCACAGCCCTAAGCTCCTCCCACAAGTGGAGGAGCTTAGGGCTGTGCGGACCGGTACCAACAGAACCACGGACCGGTACCGGGCCGCGGCCCGGGGGTTGGGGACCGCTGGTGTAAAGGACCTTTAGAAACATGAGGAGTGAAGGTGAGGAAGGATTGGGACGTAACGTAAAGGACTGCAGGGATCAGGACCATTGGGGGGCCAGGAGGGAACGCAAGGAGTGGAGATCAAGAAAGACTTTGGCGACATTGAGTGTGGAAACTGCTGAAAGGAAAGGCATTATTCCCCCCGCAAAGCCATTTACTCTGCAGTGCATCTCAGAGGCAATGTCGTGTAAACCAGCTACATAGCCCAGAGAGACCTGACGTTGCCAAGCAGGTTTTGTAGACCAGAAGATTGTGACCGACAATCCCAGATGCAGGCTGCTCAAGTGTGCATCAGGCTTTGTAGCCGAGAAGAGGCAACTGAATGGTGAAGGTGTGGTTATCTAGTGTGCACATGGAATCACTGTGCTGCACCCACTTGCCTGTAGAGCTGATGGTCGTCATGGAAGTTGAAGAAGCTGTACTGGGGACAGTTCCTGTGTCTATGCTTTAGGAACAGTTGTACCAGATAGCAATGCTGCCGGATAAAGATCTGAGCTCAACAGAAGAGGAAGGATCTGCCAAAAGATGCCGCTGTGATGGTTACTACTAGAATATGAGAGGAATGCCATACCAACGAACCAGACGACGAGAGAGGAGTCGGAAGTGGAAGTGAATTCACTGGAGGATCACGTGGATCGGGAGAGACAGAAGATATTCCATGACGAGAGGAAGGAAGTGTTCGACAACAATCCGACAGATTTTGATGATGGCTTGTTCAGGACAGGACCAGCAGGAAGAGTCACGACATGTTCTCCGACATGTCTCTAAGAGTTGGATGGCACTGAAAAAGAGGCATATCCCACTAGCTAGCTACTTCCCTGAGTTACCTTGCTAACTAGATGCGAGATTAGATCCTAATATCCCCTGTGGGGGTGGGAGGGGGGTTGGGGGGATATTAACTGATTAGAGATCTAATCTCGCATCTAAACATTCTGCATGCCCCCCTCCCACCCCACCCCACCCACCACATCGGGACAACACCACAAGCGCATAGACTGATACAGTGGTTCAACATCTGCTTCAGAAGGCAAAGGGATAGAGATTCCCTATCTACTATCTGCATGTAGAGTGTGCTTCAGAAGGCAGAGACAGGGATAGAGATTCCCTATCTACTATCTGCATGTAGGAGAGTGTGCTTCAGAAGGCAGAGACAGGGATAGAGATTCCCCATCTACTATCTGCATGTAGGAGAGTGTGCTTCAGAAGGCAGAGACAGGGATAGAGATTCCCTATCTACTATCTGCATGTAGAGTGTGCTTCAGAAGGCAGAGACAGGGATAGAGATTCCCTATCTACTATCTGCATGTACTGTAGAGTGTGCTTTAGAAGGCAAAGACTGGGATAGATATTCCCTATCTACTATCTGCATGTAGAGTGTGCTTCAGAAGGCAGAGACTGGGATGGAGATTCCCTATCTACTATCTGCATGTAGGAGAGTGTGCTTCAGAAGGCAGAGACTGGGATAGATATTCCCTATCTACTATCTGCATGTAGAGTGTGCTTCAGAAGGCAGAGACAGGGATAGAGATTCCCTATCTACTATCTGCATGTAGGAGAGTGTGCTTTAGAAGGCAAAGACAGGGATAGAGATTCCCTATCTACTATCTGCATGTAGGAGAGTGTGCTTCAGAAGGCAGAGACTGGGATAGAGATTCCCTATCTACTATCTGCATGTAGAGTGTGCTTCAGAAGGCAGAGACAGGGATAGAGATTCCCTATCTACTATCTGCATGTAGGAGAGTGTGCTTCAGAAGGCAGAGACAGGGATAGAGATTCCCTATCTACTATCTGCATGTAGAGTGTGCTTCAGAAGGCAAAGACAGGGATAGAGATTCCCTATCTACTATCTGCATGTAGGAGAGTGTGCTTCAGAAGGCAGAGACTGGGATGGAGATTCCCTATCTACTATCTGCATGTAGAGTGTGCTTCAGAAGGCAGAGACTGGGATAGAGATTCCCTATCTACTATCTGCATGTAGAGTGTGCTTCAGAAGGCAAAGACTTGGATAGAGATTCCTTATCTACTATCTGCATGTAGAGTGTGCTTCAGAAGGCAGAGACAGGGATAGAGATTCCATATCTACTATCTGCATGTAGGAGAGTGTGCTTTAGAAGGCAGAGATGGGATAGAGATTCCATATCTACTATCTTCATGTAGGAGAGTGTGCTTTAGAAGGCAGAGATGGGATAGAGATTCCATATCTACTATCTGCATGTAGGAGAGTGTGCTTTAGAAGGCAGAGATGGGATAGAGATTCCCTATCTACTATCTGCATGTAGAGTGTGCTTCAGAAGGCAAAGACAGGGATGGAGATTCCATATCTACTATCTGCATGTAGAGTGTGCTTCAGAAGGCAGAGACAGGGATAGAGATTCCCTATCTACTATCTGCATGTAGAGTGTGCTTCAGAAGGCAAAGACAGGGATGGAGATTCCATATCTACTATCTGCATGTAGGAGAGTGTGCTTCAGAAGGCAGAGACAGGGATAGAGATTCCCTATCTACTATCTGCATGTAGAGTGTGCTTCAGAAGGCAAAGACTTGGATAGAGATTCCCTATCTACTATCTGCATGTAGGAGAGTGTGCTTCAGAAGGCAGAGACAGGGATAGAGATTCCCTATCTACTATCTGCATGTAGGAGAGTGTGCTTCAGAAGGCAGAGACAGGGATAGAGATTCCCTATCTACTATCTGCATGTAGAGTGTGCTTCAGAAGGCAAAGACAGGGATGGAGATTCCATATCTACTACAGTGTATCTGCATGTAGGAGAGTGTGCTTCAGAAGGCAGAGACTGGGATAGAGATTCCCTATCTACTATCTGCATGTAGAGTGTGCTTCAGAAGGCAAAGATTGGGATAGAGATTCCATATCTACTATCTGCATGTAGAGTGTGCTTCAGAAGGCAGAGACTGGGATAGAGATTCCCTATCTACTATCTGCATGTAGGAGAGTGTGCTTCAGAAGGCAGAGACTGGGATAGAGATTCCATATCTACTATCTGCATGTAGAGTGTGCTTCAGAAGGCAGAGACTGGGATGGAGATTCCCTATCTACTATCTGCATGTAGAGTGTGCTTCAGAAGGCAGAGACAGGGATAGAGATTCCCTATCTACTATCTGCATGTAGAGTGTGCTTCAGAAGGCAGAGACAGGGATAGAGATTCCATATCTACTATCTGCATGTAGAGTGTGCTTCAGAAGGCAAAGACTTGGATAGAGATTCCCTATCTACTATCTGCATGTAGGAGAGTGTGCTTCAGAAGGCAAAGACTGGGATAGAGATTCCCTATCTACTATCTGCATGTAGAGTGTGCTTCAGAAGGCAAAGAGATAGAGATTCCCTATCTACTATCTGCATGTAGGAGAGTGTGCTTCAGAAGGCAGAGACAGGGATAGAGATTCCCTATCTACTATCTGCATGTAGGAGAGTGTGCTTCAGAAGGCAGAGACAGGGATAGAGATTCCCTATCTACTATCTGCATGTAGAGTGTGCTTCAGAAGGCAGAGACTGGGATAGAGATTCCCTATCTACTATCTGCATGTAGGAGAGTGTGCTTCAGAAGGCAGAGACAGGGATAGAGATTCCCTATCTACTATCTGCATGTAGAGTGTGCTTCAGAAGGCAGAGACTGGGATAGAGATTCCCTATCTACTATCTGCATGTAGGAGAGTGTGCTTCAGAAGGCAAAGATTGGGATAGAGATTCCATATCTACTATCTGCATGTAGAGTGTGCTTCAGAAGGCAGAGACTGGGATGGAGATTCCCTATCTACTATCTGCATGTAGAGTGTGCTTCAGAAGGCAGAGACAGGGATAGAGATTCCCTATCTACTATCTGCATGTAGAGTGTGCTTCAGAAGGCAAAGACTGGGATAGAGATTCCCTATCTACTATCTGCATGTAGGAGAGTGTGCTTCAGAAGGCAGAGATTGGGATAGAGATTCCCTATCTACTATCTGCATGTAGGAGAGTGTGCTTCAGAAGGCAAAGACTGGGATTTAGATTCCATATCTACTATCTGCATGTAGAGTGTGCTTCAGAAGGCAGAGACAGGGATAGAGATTCCCTATCTACTATCTGCATGTAGAGTGTGCTTCAGAAGGCAGAGACAGGGATGGAGATTCCCTATCTACTATCTGCATGTAAGGAGGTGTTCCAGGCATCATCTGGATTCTCTCCCTTTGGGCTGCTACATGGGTGGTCTGTGAGGAGACAGTTAGACATTCTGAAGCAGTGATGGAAACAGGAGCCGGTGAATAGTGAATAATGAGAGTATAATGTCACACACAGTATCGATCAAAGGGAAAATTGAGAAGATATCTGAGCTTGTTTCCGGGAATTTGAAAGAGAATTTGAAAGATGCACGAAAGCGAAGGAAAAATGGTGTGCCAGCAATACCAGCGGAAGAGCTTTAGCAGGCACAGTCTTACTTCGGCCATTACTGGAGGTTTATTCCTCGCCACTCCATGTTGGCCAATCCTCTCACCAACCTCACCGGAACGTCTCTGTCCGGCCATCACATGGGAGAGGATAGCAATTCAGAAGTTGAAGTCTCTGTGTAGTTCTAAACATTTCCAGATGCTTCTGCCTGAGGAATAAGGTGTTGCTGAGACAGTTATCCAGACATGCAGTGGCCTATTGCAGCAGGTACTTACTTCAAAGAGAGCAGAGGTGATCAATTATTGGAAAAGTGTGTCTTTCAAGCTTGGGGTACAAGCTTTTAAGGTGTGTCTTCTAGGGAGGCCATTTACTATCTGGACAGACCACAGATCCCAGGAATGCTATTATCCTGCTACCTACATACATGTAGTTAGCTAGCTACTTGCCTTGCTACCTAATTAGCTAGCTGCTTGCTTGAGTTACCTTGCCACCTAGCTAGCTAGCTACTTGCCTGAGTTAGCTTGCTACCTAGTTAGTTAGCTACTTGCCTGAGTTACCTTGCTACCTATACTTGCCTGAGTTACCTTGCCACCTAATTAGCTAACTACTTGCCTGAGTTACCTTGCTACCTAGTTAGTTAGCTACTTGCCTGAGTTACCTTGCTACCTAGTTAGCTAGCTACTTGCCTGAGTTACCTTGCTACCTAGTTAGCTGATTCGGTTCGGCTCATGACCCTCCATAATGGGAAGGGGCTTGAGTTTACCCTTACCTTTATTGTGGGGATGGAGGAGGATCTTTCCCCCCATATTAACTCCAAGGATTCTATAGAAGCGCTCGAAGAGGAGCGCCGCCTTTGTTATGTCGGGATGACCCGCGCCAAACGGTCCTTATATATGGAATCAAAGCGATCGAAAATGCCCTTCCCCATCTTTCTGAAATCGCCCTTGGGGGAACCGCCGTCGGAACAAGGCTCAACACCCCACCTGGATTTTCTGTAAGAGTTGCCGAAGTGATTACTGCTAGCTACTTGCCTGAGTTATCTTGCCACCTAGTTAGCTAGCTACTTGCCTGAGTTACCTTGCTACCTAGTTAGCTAACTACTTGCTTGAGTTACCTTGCTACCTAGTTAGCTAACTACTTACCTGAGTTACCTTGCTACCTAGTTAGCTAGCTACTTGCCTGAGTTACCTTGCTACCTAGTTAGTTAGCTACTTGCCTGAGTTACCTTGCTACCTAGTTAGCTAGCTACTTGCCTGAGTTACCTTGCTACCTAGTTAGCTAGCTAC
Organism: Cladorhizidae sp. MBARI D1340-BT2; assembly: GCA_028752905.1. Lineage (NCBI taxonomy): Eukaryota > Metazoa > Porifera > Demospongiae > Poecilosclerida > Cladorhizidae > Cladorhizidae sp. MBARI D1340-BT2. The sequence continues at coordinate 6,194,402 of JAQNBH010000004.1, read as the reverse complement.
TTGCCTGAGTTACCTTGCTACCTAGTTAGCTAGCTACTTGCCTGAGTTACCTTGCCACCTAGTTAGCTAGCTACTTGCCTGGGTTACCTTGCTACCTAGTTAGCTAACTACTTGCTTGAGTTACCTTGCTACCTAGTTAGCTAGCTACTTGCCTGAGTTACCTTGCTACCTAGTTAGCTAGCTACTTGCCTGAGTTACCTTGCTACCTAGTTAGCTAACTACTTGCCTGAGTTACCTTGCTACCTAGTTAGCTAACTACTTGCTTGAGTTACCTTGCCACCTAATTAGCTAACAACTTGCCTGAGTTACCTTGCTACCTAGTTAGCTAGCTAATTATCCTAAAGCTATAAGTGCTCGTAGGTCCACAGGGTTCACGGCCGACTGCCTCTCTCTCTCGGACAGCGAGTACATGAGAGGACTGGCTACATAGTAGTAGGGACATATGTAGGACTAGAGCAACCAATCAAAACTATGCGAAGAATTTGTAATAAATAAATAAAAATATATATACATTATTACATTGATACGGGGAAATATCACGAGTCTGTGGCTAGTATTTCCACGAGTGCCGCAGGCACGAGTGAAAATACCGGCCAATCAGACGAGTGATATTTCACCGTATCAATTTAATAATGTATTTATCATGGGACTGAGGATGCGCAAACCTTTACTGAGCATGCGCATATCGGGTAGGTAATAACAAGTAGGTAATAACAAGTAGGTAATAACAAGTACGCGATATGGTAAAATATCACAGTAGTTCTATTTGTACTATTCTCTATGAGTGGAGTAGATAGCTACATGATAAATATAATTTTCGCGCACACACCAGTCCCCTCCAGGGCATCAGGCTATAAAACACAAATGATTTTTCCCCACTAATTAATTATTTGATTTTTTTCCTTTTTTTCCTTTTTTCTCGCTTGCACCCTCACTCACCGACCCAATGCACTGCATTCTCTTCAAGTACTTGAAACATAAACCTGTTTTTGGTCTACATTTTTAAAATTCTTCGACCAGTATTAGCTCTTAAATGAAGCATGTGCCTATCACATGTACACATATGTATGATGTGCTCAGCACCTCTAGGAGTAAACTTCCCTCAACAATGAAGCTATCTAAAGCTCACGGTTCTCACTTTCCTCCGGACAAACTTGCCAAGTGTCTGCTGTCTCTGATCCCTCATAGTTGATGGAGGGCGTGGTTTTCCCATCACCAAGGCAACCACTAGTCCGCTATCCCATCCTTACCTATTTTGGCAGGTGCAAATATGTTTCTATCGATATCTACGCGTCATCCTTGCAGCTATCGGCTAAATTCACACAAAGAATTTCCAATTTGCAATCACCTGCCTCTTTTTCACTGATGGCACTCCGAGCACCAGAACAGGGTGTGGCTTCCACTATGCACTACACAGTCCACGAGTAGTTCCCCCGTGCAGCTTCTTCGGTTAGTCACCCTCTATGAATATTATAACCCCTTCTCTACAGTATGTTGCGTGTATATAAATATAGGCTCACTCAGGGTTAAAGCCTTTGTTTCTGCCGACGGCAGGACTGTTGTAATCTTTCTCCCTCTTGCGTATATAGCTAGTGATTAGCAGGTGTGGCGTGCACAAGATGCTTCGTAAGTGGTGGTGATGGCGGCGATGAAGAGTTCCTAGATGTTTGTACTCTGGGTTAGGTGTGTCCATGGAGAAGCGGACTGCATGGTGGTCTTGCTCCACCATTATGCCTACTCAATGTGCACGGCATGTTGACAGACTTCAACATAACCAGCTTGTCCCCTTCCCCCTGGCCCATCATATTTTATTCCTGCCTTCTCCCCCCATTACTGTTAATGCCCCAGCCACTGAGGCACAACAATGAGAACAGTATACCCACTATACTCTCCAGCAGGTATTGTTCTCCGGTAATGCTACCACCAGAGTTCCCTCTCAATCCTAGCACAAGCTAAACAGTAAGGTTCTTAGGCTTAAGTTAACTTTAATCAAGTCAAACTAAACACAATAGAAGTAGACTGAAATGCAGTAGCAGAAGGGAACTCCTGAGTTGGGATTGCAGAGAGGTTTAAATACCCTTGCAATCCTGCCCTTACAAGAAAGGTGATGAATGTATAGACAATTGTAAAGTAATTATAAGATGAATAGGTGTTGATGAGTTTGTTGTGATGTGATTAGAATATATGTGTTTATGAGTCTATTGTGATGTGATGAACAAGTCATTGTAGCATGTTTATTAATATTAGCCATTAGGGCTTCTTATTGTTTGATGTTCCCAGTTTCTCAGGGCTGTCTTCAGCCAGTCAGGGCTGCTGGGACCTGATAATTACCAGCTTGTTCCCTTCCCCCTGGCCTGTCATATTTCATTCCTGCCTTCTCCCCCTCAACATTACCAGCATGTTCCCTTCCCCCTGGCCCATCATATTTCATTCCTGCCTTCTCCCCCTCAACATTACCAGCTTGTTCCCTTCCCCCTGGCCCATCATATTTTATTCCTGCCTTCTCCCCCTCAACATTACCAGCTTGTTCCCTTCCCCCTGGCCTGTCATATTTCATTCCTGCCTTCTCCCCCTCAACATTACCAGCTTGTTCCCTTCCCCCTGGCCCATCATATTTCATTCCTGCCTTCTCCCCCTCAACATTACCAGCTTGTTCCCTTCCCCCTGGCCTGTCATATTTCATTCCTGCCTTCTCCCCCTCAACATTACCAGCTTGTTCCCTTCCCCCTGGCCTGTCATATTTTATTCCTGCTTTCTCCCCCTCAACATTACCACCTTGTTCCCTTCCCCCTGGCCTGTCATATTTCATTCCTGCCTTCTCCCCCTCAACATTACCAGCTTGTTCCCTTCACCCTGGCCTGTCATATTTAATTCCTGCCTTCACCCCCTCAACATTACCAGCTTGTTCCCTTCCCCCTGGCCCATCATATTTTATTCCTGCCTTCTCCCCCACAACTTTACCAGCTTGTTCCCTTCCCCCTGGCCCATCATATTTTATTCCTGCCTTCTCCCCCTCAACATTACCAGCTTGTTCCCTTCCCCCTGGCCTGTCATATTTCATTCCTGCCTTCTCCCCCTCAACATTACCAGCTTGTTCCCTTCCCCCTGGCCCATCATATTTCATTCCTGCCTTCTCCCCCTCAACATTACCAGCTTGTTCCCTTCCCCCTGGCCTGTCATATTTCATTCTTGCCTTCTCCCCCTCAACATTACCAGCTTGTTCCCTTCCCCCTGGCCTGTCATATTTCATTCCTGCCTTCTCCCCCTCAACATTACCAGCATGTTCCCTTCCCCCTGGCCTGTCATATTTCATTCTTGCCTTCTCTCCCTCAACATTACCAGCTTGTTCCCTTCCCCCTGGCCTGTCATATTTCATTCCTGCCTACTCCCCCTCAACATTACCAGCATGTTCCCTTCCCCCTGGCCTGTCATATTCATTCCTGCCTACTCCCCCTCAACATTACCAGCTTGTTCCCTTCCCCCTGGCCTGTCATATTTCATTCCTGCCTTCTCCCCCTCAACATTACCAGCTTGTTCCCTTCCCCCTGGCCTGTCATATTTCATTCCTGCCTTCTCCCCCTCAACATTACCAGCTTGTTCCCTTCTGTCATATTTCATTCCTGCCTTCTCCCCCTCAACATTACCAGCATGTTCCCTTCCCCCTGGCCCATCATATTTCATTCCTACCTTCTCCCCCTCAACATTACCAGCTTGTTCCCTTCCCCCTGGCCTGTCATATTTCATTCCTGCCTTCTCCCCCTCAACATTACCGGCTTGTTCCCTTCCCCCTGGCCCATCATATTTCATTCCTGCCTTCTCCCCCTCAACATTACCAGCTTGTTCCCTTCCCCCTGGCTGTCATATTTCATTCCTGCCTTCTCCCCCTCAACATTACCAGCTTGTTCCGTTCCCCATGGCCTGTCATATTTCATTCCTGCCTTCTCCCCCTCAACATTACCAGCTTGTTCCCTTCCCCCTGGCCTGTCATATTTCATTCCTGCCTTCTCCCCCTCAACATTACCAGCATGTTCCCTTCCCCCTGGCCTGTCATATTTAATTCCTGCCTTCTCCCCCTCAACATTACCAGCTTGTTCCCTTCCCCCTGGCATGTCATATTTCATTCCTGCCTTCTCCCCCTCAACATTACCAGCTTGTTCCCTTCCCCCTGGCCCATCATATTTCATTCCTGCCTTCTCCCCCTCAACATTACCAGCTTGTTCCCTTCCCCCTGGCCTGTCATATTTCATTCCCCCTCAACATTACCAGCTTGTTCCCTTCCCCCTGGTCTGTCATATTTCATTCCTGCCTTCTCCCCCTCGACATTACCAGCTTGTTCCCTTCCCCCTGGCCTGTCATATTTCATTCCTGCCTTCTCCCCCTCAACATTACCAGCATGTTCCCTTCCCTGGCCTGTCATATTTCATTCCTGCCTTCTCCCCCTCAACATTACCAGCTTGTTCCCTTCCCCCTGGCCTGTCATATTTCATTCCTGCCTTCTCCCCCTCAACATTACCAGCTTGTTCCCTTCCCCCTGGCCCATCATATTTCATTCCTGCCTTCACCCCCTCAACATTACCAGCTTGTTCCCTTCCCCCTGGCCCGTCATATTTTATTCCTGCCTTCTCCCCCTCAACATAACCAGCTTGTTCCCTTCCCCCTCGCTGTCATATTTCATTCCTGCCTTCTCCCCCTCAACATAACGAGCTTGTTCCCTTCCCCCTGGCCCATCATATTTCATTCCTGCCTTCTCCCCCTCAACATTACCAGCTTGTTCCCTTCCCCCTGGCCTGTCATATTTCATTCCTGCCTTCTCCCCCTCAACATAACCAGCTTGTTCCCTTCCCCCTGGCCCATCATATTTCATTCCTGCCTTCTCCCCCTCAACATTACCAGCATGTTCCCTTCCCCTTGGCTGCCTTCTCCTTCCTTTCCCTTCTCTCTTCTCCTTCTGTTGTCATCTCCTCTTCCTTCTCTCCCACAAACCTCCTCTTTGGTACTTCCCTCTCTCCCCACGTGGCACATGTCATCCTCTTTTCTGTCTCAATTCATCTCATTCCCTTTACTGTTTTCTCCTCTTCTCTTTCTCCTCCACCTCCTTCTCTCCCACCAGATCCAGCCACCATTTCTCTCTTCTCCAAGCGCAGCAGCTGGCATGATCAATCAGCCTCACCCACAACAGAACTGCCTCCATTTCCAACATTTTCAAACTCTGAACGAACAATTGCTCTCCAGCTATGTGGGTGGAGCTTTAGTGGTGACTCCACCCAAAACCTAGAAAGTTACCTTAAAAAGTGAGTATGGGTGTGAGAGTGTGGACCAGTGTCTCTCTAGAAGACTGTGTGTGATAGTGTGGACCAGTGTCTCTCTAGGAGACTGTGAGTGTATGTGTGATAGTGTGGACCAGTGTCTCTCTAGGAGACTGTGAGTATGTGTGTGATAGTGTGGACCAGTGTCTCTCTAGGAGACTGTGAGTGTGTGTGTGATAGTGTGGACCAGTGTCTCTCTAGGAGACTGTGAGTGAGTGTATGTGTGATAGTGTGGACCAGTGTCTCTCTAGGAGACTGTGAGTGAGTGTATGTGTGATAGTGTGGACCAGTGTCTCTCTAGGAGACTGTGAGTGTGTGTATGTGTGATAGTGTGGACCAGTGTCTCTCTAGGAGACTGTGAGTGTGTGTGTGATAGTGTGGACCAGTGTCTCTCTAGGAGACTGTGAGTGTATGTGTGATAGTGTGGACCAGTGTCTCTCTAGGAGACTGTGAGTGTGTGTGTGATAGTGTGGACCAGTGTCTCTCTAGGAGACTGTGAGTGTGTGTATGTGTGATAGTGTGGACCAGTGTCTCTCTAGGAGACTGTGAGTGTATGTGTGATAGTGTGGACCAGTGTCTCTCTAGGAGACTGTGAGTGTGTGTGTGTGTGATAGTGTGGACCAGTGTCTCTCTAGGAGACTGTGAGTGTGTGTATGTGTGATAGTGTGGACCAGTGTCTCTCTAGGAGACTGTGAGTGAGTGTATGTGTGATAGTGTGGACCAGTGTCTCTCTAGGAGACTGTGAGTGTATGTGTGATAGTGTGGACCAGTGTCTCTCTAGGAGACTGTGAGTGTATGTGTGATAGTGTGGACCAGTGTCTCTCTAGGAGACTGTGAGTGTGTGTATGTGTGATAGTGTGGACCAGTGTCTCTCTAGGAGACTGTGAGTGTATGTGTGATAGTGTGGACCAGTGTGTCACTAGGAGACTGTGAGTGAGTGTATGTGTGATAGTGTGGACCAGTGTGTTACTAGGAGACTGTGAGTGTGTGTATGTGTGATAGTGTGGACCAGTGTCTCTCTAGGAGACTGTGAGTGTGTGTATGTGTGATAGTGTGGACCAGTGTCTCTCTAGGAGACTGTGAGTGTATGTGTGATAGTGTGGACCAGTGTCTCTCTAGGAGACTGTGAGTGTGTGTATGTGTGATAGTGTGGACCAGTGTCTCTCTAGGAGACTGTGAGTGTATGTGTGATAGTGTGGACCAGTGTCTCTCTAGGAGACTGTGAGTGTGTGTGTGTGTGATAGTGTGGACCAGTGTCTCTCTAGGAGACTGTGAGTGTGTGTATGTGTGCTAGTGTGGACCAGTGTCTCTCTAGGAGACTGTGAGTGTGTGTATGTGTGATAGTGTGGACCAGTGTCTCTCTAGGAGACTGTGAGTGTATGTGTGATAGTGTGGACCAGTGTCTCTCTAGGAGACTGTGAGTGAGTGTATGTGTGATAGTGTGGACCAGTGTCTCTCTAGGAGACTGTGAGTGTGTATGTGTGATAGTGTGGACCAGTGTCTCTCTAGGAGACTGTGAGTGAGTGTATGTGTGATAGTGTGGACCAGTGTTTCTCTAGGAGACTGTGAGTGTGTGTATGTGTGATAGTGTGGACCAGTGTCTCTCTAGGAGACTGTGAGTGTGTGTATGTGTGATAGTGTGGACCAGTGTCTCTCTAGGAGACTGTGAGTGTATGTGTGATAGTGTGGACCAGTGTCTCTCTAGGAGACTGTGAGTGTATGTGTGATAGTGTGGACCAGTGCCTCTCTAGGAGACTGTGAGTGTATGTGTGATAGTGTGGACCAGTGTCTCTCTAGGAGACTGTGAGTGTGTGTGTGTGTGATAGTGTGGACCAGTGTCTCGTGTCTCTCTAGGAGACTGTGAGTGTATGTGTGATAGTGTGGACCAGTGTCTCTCTAGGAGACTGTGAGTGAGTGTGTGTGTGATAGTGTGGACCAGTGTCTCTCTAGGAGACTGTGAGTGTATGTGTGATAGTGTGGACCAGTGTCTCTCTAGGAGACTGTGAGTGTATGTGTGATAGTGTGGACCAGTGTCTCTCTAGGAGACTGTGAGTGAGTGTGTGTGTGATAGTGTGGACCAGTGTCTCTCTAGGAGACTGTGAGTGTGTGTGTGTGTGATAGTGTGGACCAGTGTCTCTCTAGGAGACTGTGAGTGTATGTGTGATAGTGTGGACCAGTGTCTCTCTAGGAGACTGTGAGTGTGTGTATGTGTGATAGTGTGGACCAGTGTCTCTCTAGGAGACTGTGTATGTGTGATAGTGTGGACCAGTGTCTCTCTAGGAGACTGTGAGTGTGTATGTGTGATAGTGTGGACCAGTGTCTCTCTAGGAGACTGTGAGTGTGTATGTGTGTGATAGTGTGGACCAGTGTCTCTCTAGGAGACTGTGAGTGTGTGTATGTGTGATAGTGTGGACCAGTGTCTCTCTAGGAGACTGTGAGTGTGTGTGTGATAGTGTGGACCAGTGTCTCTCTAGGAGACTGTGAGTGTGTATGTGTGTGATAGTGTGGACCAGTGTCTCTCTAGGAGACTGTGAGTGTATGTGTGATAGTGTGGACCAGTGTCTCTCTAGGAGACTGTGAGTGTGTGTATGTGTGATAGTGTGGACCAGTGTCTCTCTAGGAGACTGTGAGTGTGTGTGTGTGTGATAGTGTGGACCAGTGTCTCTCTAGGAGACTGTGAGTGTGTGTATGTGTGATAGTGTGGACCAGTGTCTCTCTAGGAGACTGTGAGTGTGTATGTGTGTGATAGTTTGGACCAGTGTCTCTCTAGGAGACTGTGAGTGTGTGTGTGATAGTGTGGACCAGTGTCTCTCTAGGAGACTGTGTGTGTATGTGTGATAGTGTGGACCAGTGTCTCTCTAGGAGACTGTGAGTGTGTGTATGTGTGATAGTGTGGACCAGTGTCTCTCTAGGAGACTGTGAGTGTATGTGTGATAGTGTGGACCAGTGTCTCTCTAGGAGACTGTGTGTGTATGTGTGATAGTGTGGACCAGTGTCTCTCTAGGAGACTGTGAGTGTATGTGTGTGATAGTGTGGACCAGTGTCTCTCTAGGAGACTGTGTGTGTATGTGTGATAGTGTGGACCAGTGTCTCTCTAGGAGACTGTGTGTGTATGTGTGATAGTGTGGACAAGTGTCTCTCTAGGAGACAGTGAGTGTGTGTGTGTATGTGTGGTAGTGTGGACCAGTGTCTCTAGGAGACTGTGAGTGTGTGTATGTGTGATAGTGTGGACAAGTGTCTCTCTAGGAGACTGTGAGTGTGTGTGTGTGTGATAGTGTGGACCAGTGTCTCTCTAGGAGACTGTGAGTGTATGTGTGATAGTGTGGACCAGTGTTTCTCTAGGAGACTGTGAGTGTGTGTATGTGTGATAGTGTGGACCAGTGTCTCTCTAGGAGACTGTGAGTGTGTGTGTGTGATAGTGTGGACCAGTGTCTCTCTAGGAGACTGTGAGTGTATGTGTGATAGTGTGGACCAGTGTCTCTCTAGGAGACTGTGAGTGTATGTATGTGTGATAGTGTGGACCAGTGCCTCTCTAGGAGACTGTGAGTGTGTGTGTGATAGTGTGGACCAGTGTCTCTCTAGGAGACTGTGAGTGTGTGTGATTGTGATAGTGTGGACCAGTGTCTCTCTAGGAGACTGTGAGTGTATGTGTGATAGTGTGGACCAGTGTCTCTCTAGGAGACTGTGAGTGTGTGTGTGTGTGTGATAGTGTGGACCAGTGCCTCTCTAGGAGACTGTGAGTGTGTGTATGTGTGATAGTGTGGACCAGTGTCTCTCTAGGAGACTGTGAGTGTGTGTATGTGTGATAGTGTGGACCAGTGTCTCTCTAGGAGACTGTGAGTGTATGTGTGATAGTGTGGACCAGTGTCTCTCTAGGAGACTGTGAGTGTATGTGTGATAGTGTGGACCAGTGTCTCTCTAGGAGACTGTGAGTGTATGTGTGATAGTGTGGACCAGTGTCTCTCTAGGAGACTGTGAGTGTATGTATGTGTGATAGTGTGGACCAGTGTCTCTCTAGGAGACTGTGAGTGTATGTGTGATAGTGTGGACCAGTGTCTCTCTAGGAGACTGTGAGTGTGTGTGTGTGTGATAGTGTGGACCAGTGTCTCTCTAGGAGACTGTGTGTGTGTGTATGTGTGATAGTGTGGACCAGTGTCTCTCTAGGAGACTGTGAGTGTGTGTGTGTGTGATAGTGTGGACCAGTGTCTCTCTAGGAGACTGTGAGTGTGTGTGTGTGTGATAGTGTGGACCAGTGTCTCTCTAGGAGACTGTGAGTGTATGTGTGATAGTGTGGACCAGTGTCTCTCTAGGAGACTGTGAGTGTGTGTATGTGTGATAGTGTGGACCAGTGTCTCTCTAGGAGACTGTGAGTGTGTGTATGTGTGATAGTGTGGACCAGTGTCTCTCTAGGAGACTGTGAGTGTGTGTATGTGTGATAGTGTGGACCAGTGTCTCTCTAGGAGACTGTGAGTGTATGTATGTGTGATAGTGTGGACCAGTGTCTCTCTAGGAGACTGTGAGTGTATGTGTGATAGTGTGGACCAGTGTGTCACTAGGAGACTGTGAGTGAGTGTATGTGTGATAGTGTGGACCAGTGTGTTACTAGGAGACTGTGAGTGTGTGTATGTGATAGTGTGGACCAGTGTCTCTCTAGGAGACTGTGAGTGTGTGTATGTGTGATAGTGTGGACCAGTGTCTCTCTAGGAGACTGTGAGTGTATGTGTGATAGTGTGGACCAGTGTCTCTCTAGGAGACTGTGAGTGTATGTATGTGTGATAGTGTGGACCAGTGTCTCTCTAGGAGACTGTGAGTGTATGTGTGATAGTGTGGACCAGTGTGTCACTAGGAGACTGTGAGTGAGTGTATGTGTGATAGTGTGGACCAGTGTGTTACTAGGAGACTGTGAGTGTGTGTATGTGATAGTGTGGACCAGTGTCTCTCTAGGAGACTGTGAGTGTGTGTATGTGTGATAGTGTGGACCAGTGTCTCTCTAGGAGACTGTGAGTGTGTGTATGTGTGATAGTGTGGACCAGTGTCTCTCTAGGAGACTGTGAGTGTATGTGTGATAGTGTGGACCAGTGTCTCTCTAGGAGACTGTGAGTGTGTGTATGTGTGATAGTGTGGACCAGTGTCTCTCTAGGAGACTGTGAGTGTATGTGTGATAGTGTGGACCAGTGTCTCTCTAGGAGACTGTGAGTGTGTGTGTGTGTGATAGTGTGGACCAGTGTCTCTCTAGGAGACTGTGAGTGTGTGTATGTGTGATAGTGTGGACCAGTGTCTCTCTAGGAGACTGTGAGTGTGTGTATGTGTGCTAGTGTGGACCAGTGTCTCTCTAGGAGACTGTGAGTGAGTGTATGTGTGATAGTGTGGACCAGTGTCTCTCTAGGAGACTGTGAGTGTGTATGTGTGATAGTGTGGACCAGTGTCTCTCTAGGAGACTGTGAGTGAGTGTATGTGTGATAGTGTGGACCAGTGTCTCTCTAGGAGACTGTGAGTGTATGTGTGATAGTGTGGACCAGTGTTTCTCTAGGAGACTGTGAGTGTGTGTATGTGTGATAGTGTGGACCAGTGTCTCTCTAGGAGACTGTGAGTGTATGTGTGATAGTGTGGACCAGTGTCTCTCTAGGAGACTGTGAGTGTATGTGTGATAGTGTGGACCAGTGCCTCTCTAGGAGACTGTGAGTGTATGTGTGATAGTGTGGACCAGTGTCTCTCTAGGAGACTGTGAGTGTGTGTGTGTGTGATAGTGTGGACCAGTGTCTCTCTAGGAGACTGTGAGTGTATGTGTGATAGTGTGGACCAGTGTCTCTCTAGGAGACTGTGAGTGTGTGTGTGTGTGATAGTGTGGACCAGTGTCTCTCTAGGAGACTGTGAGTGTATGTGTGATAGTGTGGACCAGTGTCTCTCTAGGAGACTGTGAGTGTATGTGTGATAGTGTGGACCAGTGTCTCTCTAGGAGACTGTGAGTGTATGTGTGATAGTGTGGACCAGTGTCTCTCTAGGAGACTGTGTGTGTGTGTGTGATAGTGTGGACCAGTGTCTCTCTAGGAGACTGTGAGTGTGTGTATGTGTGATAGTGTGGACCAGTGTCTCTCTAGGAGACTGTGAGTGTATGTGTGATAGTGTGGACCAGTGTCTCTCTAGGAGACTGTGAGTGTGTGTGTGTGTGATAGTGTGGACCAGTGTCTCTCTAGGAGACTGTGAGTGTATGTGTGATAGTGTGGACCAGTGTCTCTCTAGGAGACTGTGTGTGTGTGTGTGATAGTGTGGACCAGTGTCTCTCTAGGAGACTGTGAGTGTGTGTATGTGTGATAGTGTGGACCAGTGTCTCTCTAGGAGACTGTGAGTGTATGTGTGATAGTGTGGACCAGTGTCTCTCTAGGAGACTGTGAGTGTGTGTGTGTGTGATAGTGTGGACCAGTGTCTCTCTAGGAGACTGTGAGTGTGTGTATGTGTGATAGTGTGGACCAGTGTCTCTCTAGGAGACTGTGAGTGTGTGTATGTGTGATAGTGTGGACCAGTGTCTCTCTAGGCGACTGTGAGTGTGTGTATGTGTGATAGTGTGGACCAGTGTCTCTCTAGGAGACTGTGAGTGTGTGTATGTGTGATAGTGTGGACCAGTGTCTCTCTAGGAGACTGTGAGTGTATGTGTATGTGTGATAGTGTGGACCAGTGTCTCTCTAGGAGACTGTGAGTATGTGTGTGATAGTGTGGACCAGTGTCTCTCTAGGAGACTGTGAGTGTGTGTGTGATAGTGTGGACCAGTGTCTCTCTATGGGAGTGTGTGTGTATGTGTGATAGTGTGGACCAGTGTCTCTCTAGGAGACTGTGAGTGTGTGTGTGTGTGATAGTGTGGACCAGTGTCTCTCTAGGAGACTGTGAGTGTATGTGTGATAGTGTGGACCAGTGTCTCTCTAGGAGACTGTGAGTGTATGTGTGATAGTGTGGACCAGTGTCTCTCTAGGAGACTGTGAGTGTGTGTGTGATAGTGTGGACCAGTGTCTCTCTAGAAGACTGTGAGTGTGTGTATGTGTGATAGTGTGGACCAGTGTCTCTCTAGGAGACTGTGAGTGTATGTGTGATAGTGTGGACCAGTGTCTCTCTAGGAGACTGTGAGTGTGTGTATGTGTGATAGTGTGGACCAGTGTCTCTCTAGGAGACTGTGAGTGAGTGTATGTGTGATAGTGTGGACCAGTGTCTCTCTAGGAGACTGTGAGTGTGTGTATGTGTGATAGTGTGGACCAGTGTCTCTCTAGGAGACTGTGAGTGTGTGTATGTGTGATAGTGTGGACCAGTGTCTCTCTAGGAGACTGTGAGTGTATGTGTGATAGTGTGGACCAGTGTCTCTCTAGGAGACTGTGAGTGTATGTGTGATAGTGTGGACCAGTGTCTCTCTAGGAGACTGTGAGTGTATGTGTGATAGTGTGGACCAGTGTCTCTCTAGGAGACTGTGAGTGTATGTGTGATAGTGTGGACCAGTGCCTCTCTAGAAGACTGTGTGTGTATGTGTGATAGTGTGGACCAGTGTCTCTCTAGGAGACTGTGAGTGTGTGTATGTGTGATAGTGTGGACCAGTGTCTCTCTAGGAGACTGTGAGTGTGTGTATGTGTGATAGTGTGGACCAGTGTCTCTCTAGGAGACTGTGAGTGTGTGTATGTGTGATAGTGTGGACCAGTGTCTCTCTAGGAGACTGTGAGTGTGTGTATGTGTGATAGTGTGGACCAGTGTCTCTCTAGGAGACTGTGAGTGTGTGTGTGATAGTGTGGACCAGTGTCTCTCTAGGAGACTGTGAGTGAGTGTATGTGTGATAGTGTGGACCAGTGTCTCTCTAGGAGACTGTGAGTGTGTATGTGTGATAGTGTGGACCAGTGTCTCTCTAGGAGACTGTGAGTGTGTGTGTGTGTGATAGTGTGGACCAGTGTCTCTCTAGGAGACTGTGAGTGAGTGTATGTGTGATAGTGTGGACCAGTGTCTCTCTAGGAGACTGTGAGTGTGTGTGTGTGTGATAGTGTGGACCAGTGTCTCTCTAGGAGACTGTGAGTGTATGTGTGATAGTGTGGACCAGTGTCTCTCTAGGAGACTGTGAGTGTGTGTATGTGTGATAGTGTGGACCAGTGTCTCTCTAGGAGACTGTGAGTGTATGTGTGATAGTGTGGACCAGTGTCTCTCTAGGAGACTGTGAGTGTGTGTGTGTGTGATAGTGTGGACCAGTGTCTCTCTAGGAGACTGTGAGTGAGTGTATGTGTGATAGTGTGGACCAGTGTCTCTCTAGGAGACTGTGAGTGTGTGTATGTGTGATAGTGTGGACCATTGTCTCTCTAGGAGACTGTGAGTGTATGTGTGATAGTGTGGACCAGTGTCTCTCTAGGAGACTGTGAGTGTATGTGTGATAGTGTGGACCAGTGTCTCTCTAGGAGACTGTGTGTGTGTGTGTGATAGTGTGGACCAGTGTCTCTCTAGGAGACTGTGAGTGTGTGTGTGATAGTGTGGACCAGTGTCTCTCTAGGAGACTGTGAGTGTGTGTATGTGTGATAGTGTGGACCAGTGTCTCTCTAGGAGACTGTGAGTGTATGTGTGATAGTGTGGACCAGTGTCTCTCTAGGAGACTGTGAGTGTATGTGTGATAGTGTGGACCAGTGTCTCTCTAGGAGACTGTGAGTGTATGTGTGATAGTGTGGACCAGTGTCTCTCTAGGAGACTGTGAGTGTATGTGTGATAGTGTGGACCAGTGTCTCTCTAGGAGACTGTGAGTGTGTGTGTGTGTGATAGTGTGGACCAGTGTCTCTCTAGGAGACTGTGAGTGTATGTGTGATAGTGTGGACCAGTGTCTCTCTAGGAGACTGTGAGTGTATGTGTGATAGTGTGGACCAGTGTCTCTCTAGGAGACTGTGAGTGTATATGTGATAGTGTGGACCAGTGCCTCTCTAGGAGACTGTGAGTGAGTGTATGTGTGATAGTGTGGACCAGTGTCTCTCTAGGAGACTGTGAGTGTATGTGTGATAGTGTGGACCAGTGTCTCTCTAGGAGACTGTGAGTGTGTGTATGTGTGATAGTGTGGACCAGTGTCTCTCTAGGAGACTGTGAGTGTGTATGTGTGTGATAGTGTGGACCAGTGTCTCTCTAGGAGACTGTGAGTGTATGTGTGATAGTGTGGACCAGTGTCTCTCTAGGAGACTGTGAGTGTGTATGTGTGTGATAGTGTGGACCAGTGTCTCTCTAGGAGACTGTGAGTGTGTGTATGTGTGATAGTGTGGACCAGTGTCTCTCTAGGAGACTGTGAGTGTGTGTATGTGTGATAGTGTGGACCAGTGTTTCTCTATGAGACTGTGAGTGTGTGTATGTGTGATAGTGTGGACCAGTGTCTCTCTAGGAGACTGTGTGTGTATGTGTGATAGTGTGGACCAGTGTCTCTCTAGGAGACTGTGAGTGTGTGTGTGTGATAGTGTGGACCAGTGTCTCTCTAGGAGACTGTGAGTGTGTATGTGTGATAGTGTGGACCAGTGTCTCTCTAGGAGACTGTGAGTGTATGTGTGATAGTGTGGACCAGTGCCTCTCTAGGAGACTGTGAGTGTATGTGTGATAGTGTGGACCAGTGCCTCTCTAGGAGACTGTGAGTGTATGTGTGATAGTGTGGACCAGTGTCTCTCTAGGAGACTGTGAGTGTATGTGTGATAGTGTGGACCAGTGTCTCTCTAGGAGACTGTGTGTGTATGTGTGATAGTGTGGACCAGTGTCTCTCTAGGAGACTGTGAGTGTATGTGTGATAGTGTGGACCAGTGTCTCTCTAGGAGACTGTGAGTGTGTGTATGTGTGATAGTGTGGACCAGTGTCTCTCTAGGAGACTGTGAGTGTATGTGTGATAGTGTGGACCAGTGTCTCTCTAGGAGACTGTGAGTGTGTGTGTGTGATAGTGTGGACCAGTGT
>JAQNBH010000004.1:6024172-6176672 GCA_028752905.1 Cladorhizidae sp. MBARI D1340-BT2 | reverse complement strand
CTATGTGAACTTGATATATAGCTCAAATGATAGATCTCTCTGTGTTCTCTCTCTTGATACTAAAAATGTTGCATAGGTACAGCTCCATAGATTCTACACACTTCACTGTGTGGACTTGATATATAGCTTAAAAGATAGGTCTCTCTGTGTGCTCTCTCTTGATACTAAAAATGTTGCATAGGTATAGCTCCATAGATTCTGCACACTTCACTGTGTGGACTTGATATATAGCTCAAAAGATAGGTCTCTCTGTGTGCTCTCTCTTGAAAAATGTTGCATAGGTATAGCTCCATAGATTCTACACACTTCACTGTGTGGACTTGATATATAGCTCAAAAGATAGGTCTCTCTGTGTGCTCACTTATGCTAAAGTTATATGCAGCCAAAGTGGAGGTTCTCAAAATCTGAGTGCCTGAATCGGAAGTTTCTGGTTCCTGATTTGGAAAGTGCTAGCCAGTTGTCTGTGGTTAGAGGAAGCCTGTTCGCCAACTTGCCGGGTTGATTTAGGCGCCACACAACTAATTAGGCAAGTGTTGGGAAACATACCATTGAAATAAAATTCCAGCACCTGCGCTTGCCTAGTTAGTCTCGTGGTTTAGCACCTAATAATAAGCTCGTTTTGTAGAGGAGGTCAGTTCAGGCTCACAGATTTTGAGGACTCCCACTTGGGCTGCATGTAACTTTAGCATAGGCAACATTTTTAATATCAAACGAGAGCACACCGAGAGATCTATCTTTTGAGCTATACATCAAGTCCATACATAGAAGTATGTGGAATCTATGGAGCTACAACATTTTTAGTATCAAGAGAGAGCACATAGAGAGACCTATCGTTTGAGCTATACATCAAGTCCATGCAGTGAAGTGTGCAGAATCTATGGAGCTCCAAAGAGTAACCACAAAGGGTTTTATTGTGTGTGATTTTAGATCCCCTTCACATGAACATAAGTCCACTTAAAAAATATATATATATATAAAATATCTCTACAAAGGTTGTAGTGTTTACACAGCTCTATCAATCACAGTTGTTCAAGACTTGATGCTGATAAGTTATTTACTTAACGGATTTGGAACACTGACATTACTTCACATTCCAACTTGCAGTTCCAAAAGATAAACATGTATGGCAGAGCTAAAACTACCACCAGAAAGCATCTGCACTGGCTAAATTTTGGTATATAAATCATGACCATAGCATGAATGTGTGCAAAGACTTTAAGGGGGACCGAAATCAAGGCCCTCAATTTTCCATCCGCGTGCTTGACCACGTACTAAAATTTTAACGCTTTTTGAAAAAGGTCATTGCATGCGCTAGAGCTTCCTCTAGCCACTCGTACCTATTTGGCACTCGTACCAATTCAATTTTTTTGCAGTTAGCAATCTGGAGTTATTTTGGACGGCGATTTGGGGATGCAGGTTTTTGAGGTCCCTCCACTTTAGGGTCTAGTAACTTGCCTATAGTTATACCTATGAAACATATTTTAGTATCAAAAGAGAGCACACAGAGAGACCTATCTTTTGAGCTATATATCAAGTCCATACCATGAAGTTTGCAGAATCTACTGAGCTCTAAAGTTGTAACCACAAGTAAAAGTAAAAAAATACCATCGCCCCCCCCCCCTTTTAATAAATGGTAACCCACAGGTTTTCAAACTTGTTCCCCCCTTAACCATTGACTTTAATTTGTGATTTTTAAAATATTACTTATAGCTATTATATTTTCAGGACAAACTTCTCAGACTGTTCATGTAATTAGAAGCAAATGCAGTAAGCTGCAGTTTGGTACAAGCATCAGCTCTTTAGCATCGCTACATCACCCTCTGTCCCACAGCAGAACTTACAGGATATTCATCTGGAAGCACTTCCTCTCTTAAAGGCGAAGGGACTTGAAGCAACCCCAGGTAACCATAGCCACCTCCTCAGATTAAGGAAGGGACTTGAAGCAACCCCAGGTAAGCATAGCCACCTCCTCAGATTAAGGAAGGGACTTGAAGCAACCCCAGGTAAGCATAGTCACCTCCTCAGATTAAGGAAGGGACTTGAAGCAGCCCCAGGTAAGCATAGTCACCTGTGCAGATTAAGGAAGGGACTTGAAGCAGCCCCAGGTAAGCATAGCCACCTCCTCAGATTAAGTGAAGGGACTTGAAGCAGCCCCAGGTAAGCATAGTCGCCTCCTCAGATTAAGGAAGGGACTTGAAGCAACCCCAGGTAACCATAGCCACCTCCTCAGATTAAGAGAAGGGACTTGAAGCAACCCCAGGTAACCATAGCCACCTGTGCAGATTAAGGAAGGGACTTGAAGCAGCCCCAGGTAAGCATGGCCACCTCCTCAGATTAAGGAAGGGACTTGAAGCAGCCCCAGGTAAGCATAGCCACCTCCTCAGATTAAGGTGAAGGGACTTGAAGCAACCCCAGGTAACCATAGCCACCTGTGCAGATTAAGGAAGGGACTTGAAGCAACCCCAGGTAAGCATGGCCACCTCCTCAGATTAAGGAAGGGACATGAAGCAGCCCCAGGTAAGCATATCCACCTCCTCAGATTAAGGAAGGGACTTGAAGCAGCCCCAGGTAAGCATAGCCACCTCCTCAGATTAAGGTGAAGGGACTTGAAGCAACCCCAGGTAACCATAGCCACCTGTGCAGATTAAGGAAGGGACTTGAAGCAACCCCAGGTAAGCATAGTCACCTCCTCAGATTAAGGAAGGGACTTGAAGCAGCCCCAGGTAAGCATAGCCACCTGTGCAGATTAAGGAAGGGACTTGAAGCAACCCCAGGTAACCATAGCCACCTGTGCAGATTAAGGAAGGGACTTGAAGCAACCCCAGGTAAGCATAGTCACCTCCTCAGATTAAGGAAGGGACTTGAAGCAGCCCCAGGTAAGCATAGCCACCTGTGCAGATTAAGGAAGGGACTTGAAGCAACCCCAGGTAAGCATAGTCACCTCCTCAGATTAAGGAAAGGACTTGAAGCAGCCCCAGGTAAGCATATCCACCTCCTCAGATTAAGGAAGGGACTTGAAGCAGCCCCAGGTAAGCATAGCCACCTCCTCAGATTAAGGTGAAGGGACTTGAAGCAACCCCAGGTAACCATAGCCACCTGTGCAGATTAAGGAAGGGACTTGAAGCAACCCCAGGTAAGCATAGTCACCTCCTCAGATTAAGGAAGGGACTTGAAGCAGCCCCAGGTAAGCATAGTCGCCTGTGCAGATTAAGGAAGGGACTTGAAGCAACCCCAAGTAACCATAGCCACCTGTGCAGGTTAAGGAAGGAAGGGACTTGAAGCAACCCCAGGTAACCATAGCCACCTCCTCAGATTAAGGAAGGGACTTGAAGCAGCCCCAGGTAAGCATAGCCACCTCCTCAGATTAAGGAAGGGACTTGAAGCAACCCCAGGTAAGCATGGCCGCCTCCTCAGATTAAGGAAGGGACTTGAAGCAACCCCAGGTAAGCATATCCACCTCCTCAGATTAAGGAAGGGACTTGAAGCAGCCCCAGGTAAGCATAGCCACCTCCTCAGATTAAGGTGAAGGGACTTGAAGCAACCCCAGGTAACCATAGCCACCTGTGCAGATTAAGGAAGGGACTTGAAGCAGCCCCAGGTAAGCATGGCCGCCTGTGCAGATTAAGTGAAGGGACTTGAAGCAGCCCCAGGTAAGCATAGCCACCTCCTCAGATTAAGGAAGGGACTTGAAGCAGCCCCAGGTAAGCATGGCCGCCTCCTCAGATTAAGGAAGGGACTTGAAGCAACCCCAGGTAAGCATAGTCACCTGTGCAGATTTCCTTGAGATTCCAGAAACAGCAGTGGAGGCCACAAAGATTTCTTGGCAGTTACCAGCAGTTACCATCATCCGCAATTTTTAACTCTTTTCCCCCCCCCCCTTTTTTTCTTTTCTTTTTTTCTTCCCCCCTCGCTTGCCCCATCAGTCGGAAGTAAAAGTTCTGACTATTTTATGTCTACTGGGCATGTGCAGATAATATATCCCATGTAGAGCACGAATGATTCATTATTCATATTTTTGTTTGTGCATGAAGAATGTCCGAGTTTGTGCCGAGGCACCAATGGTGGCCAATGGATTAACTTTCATGTATTAGTGTGTATGTAGTATTGTAATCTCTCTGTATACTCTTAGTAAACTAACCTGGTCTGAATGTGTGTATGTAGTATATCATATTTCAGTAATCTTATGTAAACTCTCGGTATACTCTTTAGTAAACTAACTTGTGTGTAGTAATGATTGTATGTGTGTATGTATATATAGTATATTTCAGTAATCTTATGTAAACTCTCAGTATACTCATTAGTAAACTAACCCATGTGTAGTAATGATTGTGTGTGTGTATGTATGTACATACACAGAGTTGTGATGGCGTACTGTAGGGCTGGGTTGTGTTCAGCTGCCCTCCCCCCCAACACACACACACCCACACCCAGGGTTGTGATATCTCCCTGCGAGACCGGGTTGCTTTCGCCTGCACGTACCTAGATGACACAAAACTCATCACCTACGTGCAGATGCTCACCGCAGATGTGGTGGACAAGGGGTTAATCCTAGGCCTGTTTCTCACTGGCCTCAGTGACTCTGGCGTCAAGCTGCTCACCAATTATGTGAATGAGGTGTGGCCATCTCCTCCTCTCTTGTCTGCTCTTCTCGGGATTGTTTTAGTGTTCCTTCTGTTAGTTGTCTTCTCTGCTAATCATCTCCAACAATGGCTTCATTTCTCCTCCTGCATGTTCTCCTTGTCCCTCCTCTCCCTACTTCTTCTCCCTTCACTTCCTCTTCTCACTTCCTCCCCTCCTCACTATTCTCCACTTCCTCCCCTCCTCACTATTCTCCTCTTCTCACTTCCTCCCCTCCTCACTATTCTCCTCTCCTCACTTACTCCCTCTTTTCACTTCTTCCTCTCTTTACTTCCTCATATTTTCACTTCCTCCCTCCTCACTTCCTCATCCTCCATCATCACTCTTCCTATCCTCACCTCCCCTCCCATCACTCTTCCTTTCCTCACTTCCTCCTTTCCTCACTTCCTCCTTCCCTTGCTTCCTCATCTCCTCACTTTCTCATCTCCTCACTTTCTCATCTCCTCACTTTCTCATCTCCTCACTTTCTCATCTCCTCACTTCCTCACTTCCTCACTTTCTCATCTCCTCATCCTCCTCTCTCCTCTCTCTCCCGGGGAAAATCTTCATTGAGTTGCAAGTGTTCAAGTACAAACAGAACATGAGAAGCTGAGTGGTCCAGGATCTGCTTGCCAGTGTGCTCCATCAAATATGACCTCTCTCCATCTACTCTCTCCATCCCCTCTCCATCTCCTCTCCGCCTCCTCTCTCCACCTCCTCTCCACCTCTCCACCTCCTCTCCACTCCTCTCTCCACCTCCTCTTCACCACCTCCTCTTCACCACCTCTCCACCTCCTCTCCACCTCTCCACCTCCTCTCTCCATCCCTCTCTCCCTTCCGCTCTCTCTCTCCCTAGGTGGGAGACATACAGACGGCTAGTCTGATGGCTGGACAAGTGATGCCTTTCGCCATTAAATACAAGGAAGTCCAAGCCTGGTTTCAAGGGTCAGTCATGTCTCATTCCCATATTCCATAATCTGTAATTACTTGATCACCCACTAAACTTAGAATTCCCATACTCCACACTAACTTTCATATTTTCATTCCTCACTCCATGCCATATGTATTATTGATCCTTGATCTATTCTGGTTCCAGATACAGGGATCTGCTGGACATCTGGCAATTTTGGCACGAGAGGTACATAATAATGATAGAGGTTTGTAATAATGAAGATGGTATGTAATAATGAGAGAGGTATGAATTAATGAAGAGGGGTATGTAGATGAGGAGATAATAAGTAGGTGTGATGTAGGTGTGATAATGAGGAATAGGTGTGTGATAATGAGGAATAGGTGTGTGATAATGAGGAATAGGTGTGTGATAATGAGGAATAGGTGTGTGATAATGAGGAATAGGCGTGTGATAATGAGGAATAGGCGTGTGATAATGAGGAATAGGCGTGTGATACTGAGGAATAGATGTGTGATAATGAGGAATGTGTGTGATAATGAGGAATAGGTGTGTGATAATGAGGAATAGGTGTTTAATAATGAGGAATATGCGTGTGATAATGAGGAATAGGTGTGTGATAATGAGGAATAGGTGTGTGATAATGAGGAATAGGTGTGTGATAATGAGGAATAGGCGTGTAATAATGAGGAATAGGCGTGTGATAATGAGGAATAGGCGAGGAATAGGTGTTTAATAATGAGGAATAGGTGTGTGATAATGAGGAATAGCATAGGCTCCAACCGGCAAGGAACTTCCTTGACAGTCAAGGTATGTCAAGGGTCAAGGATGGAGCCCTATTGTTTGTCAAGGAAGTGGTCATATGTAGCCTGATGATTAGACAGCAACTAAATATGGCCTCCAGTTCTAGCTCTTCAAGTGACCTTCTGAATCTATGCATCCTTCTACGTCTAAAAGGCACAAACGGATGAGTCACTTTGATCCTAAGTGGGTGCATGAATTTCCAGGAATAGGGAAAAGTTCCAAAGGTTTGTAGATCTAAGTACAGCAAAGTTGTTGAATTACAAGTACAGTGGTCCCTCCCTATTAAGACCACCTAGGGAGCACTTCCAACTGGTCTTATTAGAGAGGTGGTCTTACTTGGGAATATCGCTCTCGGGCATGGCAGGGGTCTCACCAAGCATTGCTCAATTTATTTTATTGTGTAGTGTAGTGTACACGCATTCATAATATTAAACCAACTGCAAGCTCCCCAGATAAGATACTGTATTCTCATTTGGAATTATGGGTGTGTCTTGAGAAAGACATTGCTTATCATTGTATACATGTATGTATTGGACATTAGACTCATGCAGTGTCCTTAGGACACAGAAAGTCTGAGATACTGGACTGGACAGTCCACTCCATCCTGTTCTGGATGACCATCTGATCGACAGAATCAGCACATGCCACAAGCTTGGGAATGCCTCGATGAGTGGCAAAGTCACGCAGCTTGCACACCATCTCAAACACCTCTGACATAGTCACAGGAGTGGGCATGGGGCCATCCTCCTCATCATCTGACTCAGGCTCCTCAGGGGAGGAGTCAGCAGGGGTGGCGAGGGCGTGGTCGAGGGCAGGATCATAGTGGTCCTCACTGGTGTGCACCTCGCTGTCGATGTTGGCATAGCCCTCCAGTATCACACCCTCCGGCAGCTGTGCATTGATGACTGACTGTATCCTCAGCAGAGATGGTGAGCTCCTCAACCTCAGCAGCAGGGGCAGTGGTGGTCGTGAAGCCATACCACTTCTTGATGGTGGACATGTGGAGGTCATCCCAGGCCTTCTTGAGCCAGAGGATCGCCATCAGAACATCCACCTTCTTGACAAGTGAGCTCATTTTCTCAGTGCAACCACTATCGGCATTCACAGTGTCGTTCATGAGCCGGAGAATGTAGCGGATCATCTGCCTCCAGTAGACCAGCTTCATGGCCTGGATGATGCCAGCGTCCATAGGCTGAATTGGAGGTGATGTTGGTGGGCAGGAAGACCAGCTTGAGGTTTCTGAGGTTGATATGTGAGTGCGCTGAGCAGTTGTCAATGAAGATGATGATCTCAAGCATCTTATTGTTGGTGCGCTTGGCTTCCAGATGGGAGCGCTCATCCACTCCTTGGCTTGTGCCTCATACTCGATGCCGAGGTTCCTCTTTGGATCAATGCAGATGTAAATATGTACCAGTTCCTGATCTTTCACTACCTTCCATTTTTTTAATGGAAGGTAGATCTTCAAACATAAAACAAAATTCACTGTATTCTTGGGTGCTTGGTCTTATTTGGGAGGGTATTGACCCAGCCAAGTGGTCTTATAAGAGAGGTGGACTTATCTTAGAGGGTCTTATTTGGGAGGGGCAAAATAATGCCAACCAACCGGGAGCAAGCTAAAGTGGTCTTATAATGGAGGTGGTCTTACTTGGGAGGGTCTTAATACGGAGGGACCACTGTATATGTAACCTCTGTATAGGTGATACCTACGCAAGATGCTCAATATGTTCCTCTGATTTCGGCGTATATAATTGTGGACGACATGATGTAGTCACACATGTACAAGGAAAACGCCATATTGATATGGCTAAGGCCGCATCTTCGTCCAGGTCAGTAGCATCTTACTTTAAGCCTCAAACCGCTCAGGCTACTATAGAAGCTGAGTCTCTTTGGTGCAAGTTTGTGGCTGAGCACAATCTTTCTTTTCAAATTAGCGACCATGCCACGAAATTGTTTAATCGGATGTTGCCAGACTCAGAAGTTGCAAAAAAGTTTGCTTGTGGCCATACTAAAACTGCAGCAGTCATTAAGGAAGCTTTAGCTCCCCACTATCTTCAAAGTACCCTTCACAGCATGTCTAGTTTTTTCTCTGTCATGATGGACGAGTCAAATGATAAGACGGACAAATCCTGTATAATACTTGTTCGTGTGTTCGATTCTAGTGTAGGAGTCGTTCGCACCAGATTTCTGGACATGCCAGTAGTTAATATAGGCACAGCAATAAACCTCTTTTCTGCTCTTAAGCAGTCACTTGGTAGTCATGGTTTGGACTTCAGCAAATGTTTGTCTTTCATGTCTGACAACACGAACGTGATGAAAGGGGCCCGTTCTGGTATCCAGAAACTGATGAGGAAGGAGTGCCCTGATGTTTTAGATGTAGGCTGTATTTGTCATCTCGCTGATCTAACTGCAAAAGCTGGTATGCAAGCCCTTCCTGTAGATATTGATCAGCTTTTCGTTGAGGAGGTGTTCTATTACTTCTTTCATAGCAGTAAGAGAAACAAGATTTTTTGCGATCTTTGGACTTCCTTGTTTACTTCTGAGCCTCAGACGATTCTGAAGCACTGTACAACTCGTTGGTTGAGTCTGTTAAGGTGTGTTGGGCGATATCTTGCTCAGTATGACGGCTTATTGTCCTACTTTCTCTCTTGTAAAGAGGCAGAAAGTGCTAAAGTCAAAAGCATTATAGGGCGACTTCAAAAAACCCTTACAAGACCTATCCTCCTTTTCCTTTCTTATATTCTGCTATATATTCTGCCATCTATGGACAGGTTTAACCGCTTCACCGTCGTAAGCGCATAGAAGCGCGAGATTGAGTGACCACCGCGTAAATAATTCTTAAAAATCAACCGTTGATTTAATTGCTTCAAAACTTACCGTAAATGTGCACTAAGGACTGTTCTATTTCACTAAAAAAATTAAGATCCGTAGCACGTAGGTAACTATGACGACAAACAATTTTGATTTCAAGCAAAATATGGCTGAAAGATTTGACCGTGATCGTGTGTTAGAGCTCTTGTTTGATGACTGTTTCGACCTCTCTGACTGTGATAGCAATGAAGATGATGAAGATCAAGTGTCTTCATTCCTTGGTGATGAAGCATTAGACCCTGAGGAGTTGGCAGCTTGGTCCAGAGCTTTAACTTCAAGTCCTCAGGATGTTAGACCAAACACTTTGAGTGCCAGTGCTTCTGGTGGAGCTTTTATGACTCCTGATTAAGAGCTTGGTAAGTATGAGTAGATATCTATAGAATGGAATATAAAATTTTAGCTAGCAAACAGTGAGACATAATAAGCCAGAATGTATATTATATATCACTAGGTAATAAAGTTCATAATAATAATCTTTTATATAGGTTTAGCCACTGATCTTATATCTGCTGAACCTCTGAGTGATCTTGCAAACTCTCCTCCGAGTGGTCCTGCAAACTCTCCCCCAAGTGCTCCTACAATCTCTCCTTCACCATCTTCTCCTTCATTTGATTTATTTCCATCTTCTGACTCAGACGTATCACTACCTTCTGATCGCCGAATCAGGGGGCGTGTTGGATGCCGAGGCCGAGGAAAAGGCCAAGAAAGAGGAAAAGGCCAAGGAAGAGGAAAAGGCAGAGGAAGAGGAAAAGGCCAAGGAAGAGGAAAAGGCAGAGGAATAGGAAAAGGCAGAGGAAGAGGAAAAGGCCAAGGAAGAGGAAAAGGCCAAGGAAGAAGTCGAGGCCAAGACAGATCTCATGGCCAAGGCAGTCTGCCAACCAGTGTTCCTGGTCCATCCACTGCTGGAGGTTCTTCAGGTCTTGATCCTCTAGGTGGTTATTGGAGTAGAGTAGAGCCAGTCCACAATGTCTATGAGTATAGGTTCACTCCTGGACCTACTTCACCTGATGTTTGTTCAGGTGCTACTCTCTCTTGTGCTGACCTGTTCAACAGATTCTTTACTAATAATGTTTGGGACTTACTCGTGGTGGAGACGAATCGATTTGCAGCACAATCTGTTATTAGTTCTCCCCAACCTCGTCCATGGCATGATGTCACTATTCCCGAGATGAATCTTAACAGGCAGTCTCTTGTGATCAGACCAGGTCTGCACATCACTTCTGATCCCAAGACTGCCTGATATTAACAGACAGAGTCTCTTATGATAAGTCGGGATGCTGCACAACACGCTCAGTCAACCAGGACAAGCTTTTCCGTGCGAAGGCTTTCATCGGTGTCCTAATTACCATAGGAATTTTGAAACTTCCGCGTCTTGAAATGTATTGGACGACAAAGCACCCTCGCATCCGGACACCAGGCATTTCCGAAATCATCTCAAAGACCAGGTTTGAGCAGCTCTTCAGGTTTCTCCACCTCAATGACAGTTCTCTGCAAAAGCCTGTTGGGCATCCTCAGTATTGCCGCCTTTTCAAGGTGAGGAAACTTTTAGATTTCATTGAAGATAATTTTGAAAAAGAGTACAATATGCACCAACAGTGTACTGTTGATGAGGCCATGATTCCCTTCAAAGGTCGGCTTGACTTCAAGCAGTACTTGAAGGATAAGCCAACTAAGTGGGAGATCAAGGTCTGGGTACTAGCAGATTCCATCAATGGATACGTGAAGAAGTTGCAAGTATATACTGGCAAGAGTGATTGTGAGAGTGGAGGGGTAGGTTTGTGTTCCAGGGTAGTTTTACACCTGATGAAAGGATTGGAGGATAGTGGTTTGCATTTGTATACTGATAATTATTATACAAGTCCAACACTATTCAACCACCTATACACTCGTGGCATCAATGCCTGTGGAACAGCACCTTACAATCGCCGGCACTTCCCCCAAGACCTGGTCACCAAGGTTACCTCAAGTAATCGAGGTTTTTCTGACTACCGTGCAAATGGTCCTTTACTTTCTGCTGTCTGGGTGGACAAACGACCTATCTATTTTGTTTCTACCCTGCACCCTTCCAAATGTCCAGTTGGAATGAAACCTTCAACTGTAAAGAGGCGCAAGCTGGATGGCACACAAGAGGATGTTTCTTGTCCACCTCTCCTGCCTGATTATCAAAAATATATGAGAGGAGTGGACCGAGGAGATCAGTTGCAATCATACTACAACATAGGTCGGAGGTCACGCAAATGGTGGAAAAGAATATTCTTTTACATCATTGATGTTTGTATTTTGAATGCTTATGTCCTGGACAGTTATGTTCGGCCATCCCAGCATGCTGTCTCAGGAAGAGGGAAGAGAGATATGCTTGATTTTCGTCTTGATCTAATTGATGATCTGATTGATAGCTTTTGTTCACGGCAAAGAATTGGACGGCCTCGTAGTTTGGCCCTGGCTCAGTTGGACCGCTTGAACTCCTCCTTTGACCATTGGCCAGACTTTATGGACTTCAGGGCGAGGTGTGTAGTATGTGCCGCCAGAGGTAAGAGACATGAGACCTTTTGTCACTGCTCTCATTGTGGTGTTAGCCTTTGTGCTGTGCGTGGAAGGACATGCTTCAGGGAATTCCACACACTCTCTGACTACTCACACTAGCTTCCTTTTCTCTTCGATATTTTCTTTGTAATGCTTTTGTAGTATGTACATATGTTAGGCATGTACATGTATACTTCTTTTCTTTATCATTTCTGCATACAGACATGTGTAGTACACGTATGTTTTTTTAATGAGTCTTTGCTTTATTGTAACTTTCTGCAACATCTTGAACCTTTCAACTTTCTATATCAAGCAATACAGCCAGACCTCATGGTGCCTGATAGGCAACAGTCAGTACTGTTATAGACTGGCAAACACGGCTATATCCTGCAGGCAAAATAGAAAAATTAGGGGATTGAATATTCATAATTTTTTTACATTTTTCAGATTATATGCTGTTTGCAGTTCGATAAGCAACCATATTTTAGTATTTGATCTAAAAAACCATGAAATATACTTGTAATAGGCGATAAACGCAGAGATAAAAAGTATTCTAATCAAAAAACGGCTTGTGGTTTGGTTGCTAGGCAACATATTTATCACCAAGTTGATCAGTAACTCTTTGGCAATCATGTGATATGCGGTTGCCGGGGACTTTTCTGAACCAATGATCAGATACAAAAATTAAAGTAAAAATAGGTCAAAATCGCAAAATTAAGTCGGCGGTGAAAGGGTTAATAAGACTTTTCAAAAGTCAACTCAAAATACCACCTGCCAGTTGTACTCGGAAATGAATCGGCTTGTCCGTCTTTATGCCAGTAACATCTTGAAGCCTGAGGTTATTCTTGCTGCTTCAGCTAATCTTGGTCGTCTCAGCCTAGACAGTACAGGGCAACTACCTGACGAGAATCTAGGGCTAGGAGACAGTACTTGGGCGTACATCTCTGCACTCGAGGAAGAGCAGGATCTCAAACCAATTTTCAGTGCCATCCGTAGTTTCTATGTGGCGACACTTCAGAAAATGTTGAAGAAGTTCCCCTTTAGTAACACTATACTGAAGGACTTGGGCATCATCAATCCCCTTCAAGTCAGCTCTTACTCCTTCAGCACCGTAGCTTCTCTTGCTAAGAGGTTTAAGCAATTAGGTTTAGCTGACTCGAGCTCAGTTGATAGATTTGCGGGAACAGAGTTCATGGATTTCACTCTTTCACCAGATGATCTCCCTGATCTCTCTCTTGACAGCTTCTATTATAAGTCCGAGAAGAAACCTAGAGCAGGCAAGTACTGGAATGAAGTAAGCAAGATCAAGACCCTAGATGGGGAGCAGAGATTTCCTAGCTTGTCTCGGCTGATGACTAGTCTATTGACAATTCCAGTGTCCAATGCTGACTCTGAACGTGGATTTTCGATTCTTCGAAAGACCCACACTGATCAGCGTCCCAGTTTGAAGCCTTCCATTATTGCTTCTATTATGAGTGTGAAGTTTAACAGTGAGGAGCGCTGTTACGACACCAAACTTCCTTCTGAGCTACTTTCTAAATGCAAAAAGGCTACTCTTCAGTCATTAAATCAGTATCAATAGCTAGCTACTTGCAATCCCGACACCCCCACCCCCTGACCTGAATCCGAGTTGCTGACTTGATAGATTAATGTTGTTTTGTTTTGTTTAATTGCTTGTCTTGCTCAGAGTTCGGGCGTAAATAAAACTTTCATTCAATATTGTATTGTAAACAATAATTTTTTGGTCAAGTATATATGGGTGTAGTTGGTGGGTGTGGCTGTAATTAGTGGTGGGTGTGGTTTTGGTCAAGGATGCCATTTTCAGAAAGTTGGAATGTGTGTGATAATGAGGAATAGGTGTGTGATAATGAGGAATAGGTGTGTGATAATGAGGAATAGGTGTGTGATAATGAGGAATAGGTGAGTGATAATGAGGAATAGGTGTGTGATAATGAGGAATAGGCGTGTGATAATGAGGAATAGGCGTGTGATAATGAGGAATAGGTGTGTGATAATGAGGAATAGGTGTGTGATAATGAGGAATAGGTGTGTGATAATGAGGAATAGGTGTGCGATAATGAGGAATAGGTGTGTGATAATGAGGAATAGGCGTGTGATAATGAGGAATAGGCGTGTGATAATGAGGAATAGGCGTGTGATAATGAGGAATAGGTGTGTGATAATGAGGATGTGTGATGATGAGGAATAGGTGTGTGATAATGAGGAATAGCATAGGCTCCAACCGGCAAGGAACTTCCTTGACAGTCAAGGTATGTCAAGGGTCAAGGATGGAGCCCTATTGTTTGTCAAGGAAGTGGTCATATGTAGCCTGATGATTAGACAGCAACTAAATATGGCCTCCAGTTCTAGCTCTTCAAGTGACCTTCTGAATCTATGCATCCTTCTACGTCTAAAAGGCACAAACGGATGAGTCACTTTGATCCTAAGTGGGTGCATGAATTTCCAGGAATAGGGAAAAGTTCCAAAGGTTTGTAGATCTAAGTACAGCAAAGTTGTTGAATTACAAGTACAGTGGTCCCTCCCTATTAAGACCACCTAGGGAGCACTTCCAACTGGTCTTATTAGAGAGGTGGTCTTACTTGGGAATATCGCTCTCGGGCATGGCAGGGGTCTCACCAAGCATTGCTCAATTTATTTTATTGTGTAGTGTACACACATTCATAATATTAAACCAACTGCAAGCTCCCCAGATAAGATACTGTATTCTCATTTGGAATTATGGGTGTGTCTTGAGAAAGACATTGCTTATCATTGTATACATGTATGTATTGGACATTAGACTCATGCAGTGTCCTTAGGACACAGAAAGTCTGAGATACTGGACTGGACAGTCCACTCCATCCTGTTCTGGATGACCATCTGATCGACAGAATCAGCACATGCCACAAGCTTGGGAATGCCTCGATGAGTGGCAAAGTCACGCAGCTTGCACACCATCTCAAACACCTCTGACATAGTCACAGGAGTGGGCATGGGGCCATCCTCCTCATCATCTGACTCAGGCTCCTCAGGGGAGGAGTCAGCAGGGGTGGCGAGGGCGTGGTCGAGGGCAGGATCATAGTGGTCCTCACTGGTGTGCACCTCGCTGTCGATGTTGGCATAGCCCTCCAGTATCACACCCTCCGGCAGCTGTGCATTGATGACTGACTGTATCCTCAGCAGAGATGGTGAGCTCCTCAACCTCAGCAGCAGGGGCAGTGGTGGTCGTGAAGCCATACCACTTCTTGATGGTGGACATGTGGAGGTCATCCCAGGCCTTCTTGAGCCAGAGGATCGCCATCAGAACATCCACCTTCTTGACAAGTGAGCTCATTTTCTCAGTGCAACCACTATCGGCATTCACAGTGTCGTTCATGAGCCGGAGAATGTAGCGGATCATCTGCCTCCAGTAGACCAGCTTCATGGCCTGGATGATGCCAGCGTCCATAGGCTGAATTGGAGGTGATGTTGGTGGGCAGGAAGACCAGCTTGAGGTTTCTGAGGTTGATATGTGAGTGCGCTGAGCAGTTGTCAATGAAGATGATGATCTCAAGCATCTTATTGTTGGTGCGCTTGGCTTCCAGATGGGAGCGCTCATCCACTCCTTGGCTTGTGCCTCATACTCGATGCCGAGGTTCCTCTTTGGATCAATGCAGATGTAAATATGTACCAGTTCCTGATCTTTCACTACCTTCCATTTTTTTAATGGAAGGTAGATCTTCAAACATAAAACAAAATTCACTGTATTCTTGGGTGCTTGGTCTTATTTGGGAGGGTATTGACCCAGCCAAGTGGTCTTATAAGAGAGGTGGACTTATCTTAGAGGGTCTTATTTGGGAGGGGCAAAATAATGCCAACCAACCGGGAGCAAGCTAAAGTGGTCTTATAATGGAGGTGGTCTTACTTGGGAGGGTCTTAATACGGAGGGACCACTGTATATGTAACCTCTGTATAGGTGATACCTACGCAAGATGCTCAATATGTTCCTCTGATTTCGGCGTATATAATTGTGGACGACATGATGTAGTCACACATGTACAAGGAAAACGCCATATTGATATGGCTAAGGCCGCATCTTCGTCCAGGTCAGTAGCATCTTACTTTAAGCCTCAAACCGCTCAGGCTACTATAGAAGCTGAGTCTCTTTGGTGCAAGTTTGTGGCTGAGCACAATCTTTCTTTTCAAATTAGCGACCATGCCACGAAATTGTTTAATCGGATGTTGCCAGACTCAGAAGTTGCAAAAAAGTTTGCTTGTGGCCATACTAAAACTGCAGCAGTCATTAAGGAAGCTTTAGCTCCCCACTATCTTCAAAGTACCCTTCACAGCATGTCTAGTTGTTTCTCTGTCATGATGGATGAGTCAAATGATAAGACGGACAAATCCTGTATAATACTTGTTCGTGTGTTCGATTCTAGTGTAGGAGACGTTCGCACCAGATTTCTGGACATGCCAGTAGTTAATATAGGCACAGCAATAAACCTCTTTTCTGCTCTTAAGCAGTCACTTGGTAGTCATGGTTTGGACTTCAGCAAATGTTTGTCTTTCATGTCTGACAACACGAACGTGATGAAAGGGGCCCGTTCTGGTGTCCAGAAACTGATGAGGAAGGAGTGCCCTGATGTTTTAGATGTAGGCTGTATTTGTCATCTCGCTGATCTAACTGTAAAAGCTGGTATGCAAGCCCTTCCTGTAGATATTGATCAGCTTTTCGTTGAGGTGTTCTATTACTTCTTTCATAGCAGTAAGAGAAACAAGATTTTTTGCGATCTTTGGACTTCCTTGTTTACTTCTGAGCCTCAGACGATTCTGAAGCACTGTACAACTCGTTGGTTGAGTCTGTTAAGGTGTGTTGGGCGATATTTTGCTCAGTATGACTGCTTATTGTCCTACTTTCTCTCTTGTAAAGAGGCAGAAAGTGCTAAAGTCAAAAGCATTATAGGGCGACTTCAAAAAACCCTTACAAGACCTATCCTCCTTTTCCTTTCTTATATTCTGCCATATATTCTGCCATCTATGGACAGGTTTAATAAGACTTTTCAAAAGTCAACTCAAAATACCACCTGCCAGTTGTACTCGGAAATGAATCGGCTTGTCCGTCTTTATGCCAGTAACATCTTGAAGCCTGAGGTTATTCTTGCTGCTTCAGCTAATCTTGGTCGTCTCAGCCTAGACAGTACAGGGCAACTACCTGACGAGAATCTAGGGCTAGGAGACAGTACTTGGGCGTACATCTCTGCACTCAAGGAAGAGCAGGATCTCAAACCAATTTTCAGTGCCATCCGTAGTTTCTATATGGCGACACTTCAGAAAATGTTGAAGAAGTTCCCCTTTAGTGACACTATACTGAAGGACTTGGGCATCATCAATCCCCTTCAAGTCAGCTCTTACTCCTTCAGCACCGTAGCTTCTCTTGCTAAGAGGTTTAAGCAATTAGGTTTAGCTGACTCGAGCTCAGTTGATAGATTTGCGGGAAGAGTTCATGGATTTCACTCTTTCACCAGATGATCTCCCTGATCTCTCTCTTGACAGCTTCTATTATAAGTCCGAGAAGAAACCTAGAGCAGGCAAGTACTGGAATGAAGTAAGCAAGATCAAGACCCTAGATGGGGAGCAGAGATTTCCTAGCTTGTCTCGGCTGATGACTAGTCTATTGACAATTCCAGTGTCCAATGCTGACTCTGAACGTGGATTTTCGATTCTTCGAAAGACCCACACTGATCAGCGTCCCAGTTTGAAGCCTTCCATTATTGCTTCTATTATGAGTGTGAAGTTTAACAGTGAGGAGCGCTGTTACGACACCAAACTTCCTTCTGAGCTACTTTCTAAATGCAAAAAGGCTACTCTTCAGTCATTAAATCAGTATCAATAGCTAGCTACTTGCAATCCCGACACCCCCACCCCCTGACCTGAATCCGAGTTGCTGACTTGATAGATTAATGTTGTTTTGTTTTGTTTAAATTGCTTGTCTGGCTCAGAGTTCGAGCGTAAATAAAACTTTCATTCAATATTGTATTGTAAACAATAATTTTGTGGGGGTGTAGTTGGTGGTTGTGGCTTTAATTAGTGGTGTGTGGTTTTGGTCAAGGATGCGATTTTCAGAAAGTTGGAGCCTATGGAATGTGTGTGATAATGAGGAATAGGTGTGTGATAATGAGGAATAGGTGTGTGATAATGAGGAATAGGCATGTGATAATGAGGAATAGGTGTGTGATAATGAGGAATAGGTGTGTGATAATGAGGAATAGGCATGTGATAATGAGGAATAGGTGTGTGATAATGAGGAATAGGTGTGTGATAATGAGGAATAGGCATGTGATAATGAGGAATAGGTGTGTGATAATGAGGAATAGGTGTGTGATAATGAGGAATAGGCATGTGATAATGAGGATGTGTGATAATGAGGAATAGGTGTGTGATAATGAGGAATAGGTGTGTGATGATGAGGAATAGGTATGTGATAATGAGGAATAGGTGTGTGATAATGAGGAATAGGCGTGTGATAATGAGGAATAGGTGTGTGATGATGAGGAATAGGTGTGTGATAATGAGGAATAGGTGTGTGATAATGAGGAATAGGTGTGTGATAATGAGGAATAGGTGTGTGATAATGAGGAATAGGTGTGTGATAATGAGGAATAGGTGTGTGATAATGAGGAATAGGTGTGTGATAATGAGGAATAGGTGTGTGATAATGAGGAATAGGTGTGTGATAATGACGAATAGGTGTGTGATAATGAGGAATAGGTGTGTGATAATGAGGAATAGGTGTGTGATAATGAGGAATAGGTGTGTGATAATGAGGAATAGTTGTGTGATAATGAGGAATGAGGAATAGGTGTGTGATAATGAGGAATAGGCGTGTGATAATGAGGAATAGGCGTGTGATACTGAGGAATAGGTGTGTGATAATGAGGAATATGTGTGTGATAATGAGGAATAGGTGTGTGATAATGAGGAATAGGTGTGTGATAATGAGGAATAGGCGTGTGATAATGAGGAATAGGTGTGTGATAATGAGGAATAGGCATGTGATAATGAGGAATAGGTGTGTGATAATGAGGAATAGGTGTGTGATAATGAGGATGTGTGATAATGAGGAACAGGTTTGTGATAATGAGGAATAGGTGTGTGATAATGAGGAATAGGTGTGTGATAATGAGGAGAGGAATATGTAATGCGATTAGTGACTGCAAATACCGACAACATTAGTAACACCTAGTATGGTATGGTAAAAGGTCAACACATCACATGTGTTCACCTACACTAACTTGTTTATGGTTGAGTTTACAAAATATTTATTTTTGTGTTTGAAAATAGTCAAACTCTACAATAACCTTCTCAATAATCATTTGAAACTGTACTAGCTCGACGTTTCTACTAGATGTCTAGCCTTCATCAGGAATAATGACTAGATGTCTAGCCTTCATCAGGAATAATGACTAGATGTCTAGCCTTCATCAGGAATAATGACTAGATGTCTAGCCTTCATCAGGAATAATGACTAGATGTCTAGCCTTCATCAGGAATAATGACTAGATGTCTAGCCTTCATCAGGAATAATGACTAGATGTCTAGCCTTCATCAGGAATAATGACTAGATGTCTAGCCTTCATCAGGAATAATGACTAGATGTCTAGCCTTCATCAGGAATAATGACTAGATGCTCTAGCCTTCATCAGGAATAATGACTAGATCCTCTAGCCTTCATCAGGAATAATGACTAGATGTCTAGCCTTCATCAGGAAAAATGACTAGATGTCTAGCCTTCATCAGGAATAATGACTAGATGTCTAGCCTTCATCAAGAAGAATGACTAGATGCTCTAGCCTTCATCAGGAATAATGTCTAGATGCTCTAGCCTTCATCAGGAATAATGACTAGATGCTCTAGCCTTCATCAAGAATAATGACTAGATGCCCTAGCCTTCATCAGCAATAATGACTAGATGCTCTACCTTTCATCAGGAATAATGACTAGATGCTCTAGCCTTCATCGGGAATAATGATTAGATGCCCTAGCCTTGATCAGGAATAATGACTAGATGCTCTACCTTTCATCAGGAATAATGACTAGATGCTCTAGCCTTCATCGGGAATAATGATTAGATGCCCTAGCCTTGGTCAGGAATAATGACTACCCTTCATCAGGAATAATGACTAGATGCCCTTGCCTTCATCAGGAATAATGACTAGATGCTCTAGCCTTCATCAGGAATAATGACTAGATGCTCTAGCCTTCATCAAGAATAATGACTAGATGCCCTAGCCTTCATCAGGAATAATGACTAGATGCCCTAGCCTTCATCAGGAATAAAGACTAGATGCTCTACCTTTCATCAGGAATAATGACTAGATGCTCTAGCCTTCATCGGGAATAATGATTAGATGCCCTAGCCTTGGTCAGGAATAATGACTAGATGTCTAGCCTTGATCAGGAATAATGACTAGATGCCCTACCCTTCATCAGGAATAATGACTAGATGCTCTAGCCTTCATCAGGAATAATGACTAGATGCTCTAGCCTTAATCAGGAATAATGACTAGATGTCTAGCCTTCATCAGGAAAAATGACTAGATGTCTAGCCTTCATCAGGAAAAATGACTAGATGTCTAGCCTTCATCAGGAATAATGACTAGATGTCTAGCCTTCATCAAGAATAATGACTAGATGCCCTAGCCTTCATCAGGAATAATGACTAGATGCCCTAGCCTTCATCAGGAATAAAGACTAGATGCTCTACCTTTCATCAGGAATAATGACTAGATGCTCTAGCCTTCATCGGGAATAATGATTAGATGCCCTAGCCTTGGTCAGGAATAATGACTACCCTTCATCAGGAATAATGACTAGATGCTCTAGCCTTCATCAGGAATATTGATTAGATGCTCTAGCCTTCATCAGGAATAATGACTAGATGTCTAGCCTTGATCAGGAATAATGACTAGATGCCCTACCCTTCATCAGGAATAATGACTAGATGCCCTAGCCTTCATCAGGAATAATGACTAGATGCTCTAGCCTTCATCAGGAATAATGACTAGATGCTCTAGCCTTCATCAGGAATAAAGACTAGATGCTCTAGCTTTCATCAGGAATAATGACTAGATGCTCTAGCCTTCATCGGGAATAATGACTAGATGCCCTAGCCTTCATCAGGAATAATGACTTGATGCCCTAGCCTTCATCAGGAGCAATGATTAGATGCTCTAGCCTTCATCAGGAATATTGATTAGATGCTCTAGCCTTCATCAGGAAGAATGACTAGATGCTCTAGCCTTCATCAGCAATAATGACTAATGCTCTAGGAATAAACGTCAAGAGAGTACAAGTTGATTACACATTATTGACGAAATTCATTTTCCAATCAGGCGCTTGACAACGTACTCAAGTTTTAGTGTCTATTGAACCATAGAGTAGGCCACTGGTGCTAATTTCAGCCCTCTAGCACTTGGCAATCTGTGGAAAACGTGTTCCTAACTCAGGTTCTGAGGTACCCCCACTTTAGCTCTAGTAACTTGGGTATAGTTATAGCGATGACTTTTTTTTTAGTATCAGTGGAGAGCACACAGAGAGACCTATCTTTTTAGCTATATATCAAGTCCATACCATGAAATTTGCAGAATCTACAGAGCTATAAAGCGGTAACCACAAATTTGTTTTAAACTTGACTACTAAAATGGTTTCATCCCCCCTTTAGTGCTCAGAGGATTCCTGCTAAAATTACTTCCTGATGGACTCACTCTTAGTGTAGTGTGCCGCCCTATCTTCAAGGGAAGCTGCATGGATAATGCACAGATCAGTGCTGTATTATTCAACTATGAATAATGTACAGATCAGTGCTGACTATGAATTATGTACAGATCAGTGCTGTATTATTCAACTATGAATTATGTACAGATCAGGGCTGTATTATTCAACTATGAAGATCAGTGCCGACTATGAGATCAGTACTGTATTATTCAACTATGAATAATGTACAGATCAGTACTGTATTATTCAACTATGAATAATGTACAGATCAGTACTGTATTATTCAACTATGAATAATGTACAGATCGGTGCTATATTATTCAGCCATGAATAATAATTTAATGACAGATCAGTACTGTATTATTCAACTATGAATAATGTACAGATCAGTACTGTATTATTCAACTATGAATAATGTACAGATCGGTGCTATATTCAGCCATGAATAATAATTTAATGACAGATCAGTGCTGTATTATTCAGCATGTACAGATCAGTACTGACTATGAATAATGTACAGATCAGTACTGTATTATTCTTGAATAATGTACAGATCAGTGCTGTATTATTCAGCTATGAATAATGCCAGTACTGTATTATTCAACTATGAATAATGTACAGATCAGTGCTGTATTATTCAACTATGAATTATGTACAGATCAGTGCTGTATTATTCAACTATGAAGATCAGTGCCAACTATGAGATCAGTACTGTATTATTCAACTATGAATAATGTACAGATCAGTACTGTATTATTCAACTATGAATAATGTACAGATCGGTGCTATATTATTCAGCCATGAATAATTAATGACAGATCAGTGCTGTATTATTCAGGCTGAATAATGTACAGATCAGTGCTGTATTATTCAACTATGAATAATGTACAGATCAGTGCTGTATTAACTATGAATAATGTACAGATCAGTGCTGTATTATTCAACTATGAATAATGTACAGATCAGTACTGTATTATTCAACTATGAATAATGTACAGATCAGTACTGTATTATTCAACTATGAATAATGTACAGATCAGTGCTGTATTATTCAACTATGAATAATGTACAGATCAGTGCTGTATTATCGACTATGAATAATGTACAGATCAGTGCTTATTATTCAACTATGAATAATGTACAGATCAGTGCTGTATTATTCAACTATGAATAATGTACAGATCAGTGCTGTATTATTCAACTATGAATAACGTACAGATCAGTGCTGTATTATTCAACTATGAATAACGTACAGATCAGTGCTGTATTATTCAACTATGAATAACGTACAGATCAGTGCTGTATTATACAACTATGAATAACGTACAGATCAGTGCCAACTATGAATAACGCACAGATCAGTGCTGTATTATTCAACTATGAATAATGTACAGATCAGTGCTGTATTATTCAACTATGAATAATGTACAGATCAGTGCTGTATTATTCAACTATGAATAATGTACAGATCAGTGCTGTATTATTCAGCTATGAATAATGTACAGATCAGTGCTGTATTATTCAGCTATGAATAATGCACAGATCAGTGCTGTATTATTCAACTATGAATAATGTACAGATCAGTCCTGTACTATGAATAATCTACAGAACATTGCTGTATTATTGGATGGGGCTAGGACTAGAGCTACATGTCCGAGTAATCATTTCAGGCTAATAATAGGGAGAAGTTTTATTTGCGTCTCAACTCTCTCTCATCGTACTTCACTCTCCACTCATTGCCCAGCCTAATCCTAGATGAAGGATTCAGAGGAGTGGGTGCTTGCTACATGTGCCCAGTCTAATCCTAGATGGAAAGATTCAGAGGGATGGGTGCTTGCTACATGTGCCCAGCCGCATAATGCTAGATGAAGGATTCAGAGGGATGGGTGCTTGCTACGTGTGCCCAGCCGCCTAATGCTAGATGAAGGATTGAGAGGGGTGGGTGCTTGCTATATATTTCTTGCTCTTATGGTGAGAGATCAGGGGAACTTTGCTAGAAGACCTTTTATCAATATGACTGCAGAGGTAATTGTTTCAGTGTGCCACTCCCAGAAGTTGGGAGAAATGTCCAGTGCTCAACTTTTCCTAAGGAGTACTCTTCAACCTTTCCTGAGGAGAGATGTCCAGTACTCCTCAACCTTTCCTGAGGAGATATGTCCAGTACTTCTCAACCTTTCCTGAGGAGAGATGTCCAGTACTCCTCAACCTTTCCTGAGGAGAGATGTCCAGTACTCCTCAACCTTTCCTGAGGAGAGATGTCCAGTACTTCTCAACCTTTCCTGAGGAGAGATGTCCAGTACTCCTCAACCTTTCCTGAGGAGAGATGTCCAGTACTTCTCAACCTTTCCTGAGGAGAGATGTCCAGTTGCCTCCTGGGATGTCCCGAGCCTAAAATACCCTAACTCTAGCCCTATAATACCCTTAGCCATAGTCTTAGTATGCCACTAGCCCTAAACCTAGGAAATCCTAGCCCTAGCCCTAGTTCCAGCCCTTCCTAAAATACCCTTGCCATAGACCTACCTCCACTTTCATGACCCATGCTGTATGGTCAGTTAATGGATAGGATACAAGAATTCCAGGGTTCATTGATTATGGTCAGTCACCCACATAGGGACATCCTGGACCAGTCCCTAACATCTCATTAGGATGTTCTAGGAAATGTTGTGACAGATTTAGAATGCGGGCGTGAGTCTGCACAGGGACTTCTGTGACGCCCTTAGCTCCACCAATGATGTCGCTAAGTTGTGCCAATTGACTGGCAAGTCCTTTCAAGTACACAGAACCTCATCGTTTATTATAATTGATTTTCAAAACCAAATGTTTACGTTAATTAATAACAGGAAATAGTGTTTCTATGAGGTCACCTTTTATCTCTACCCCAATCCCTGAATTCTGATGCAATTCAAGGGCAGTCTAGATCACTACTACTGGCCTCTCCCCACCCATACCACTACAAAGCATCAAGCAGCACAGGAAATGTTCATGGATCAATGTGCTACGCCCCTTTCTACATAATGCCTTTTATCACCTCAGCACCTGTTGCATATTCATTAACTTATGATCAAGTTGCCCTTGTGTGTGTGTGTGTGTGTGTGCATACGTAATGGGCAGGATCTACTCCCCATGAAGCAGAGCCTAGGCACCCAGTAGCTGAGCTCCCCATGAAGCAGAGCCTAGGCACCCATTAGCTAAGCTCCCCATGAAGCAGAGCCTAGGCACCCAGTAGCTGAGCTCCCCATGAAGCAGGGCCTAGGGCACCCAGTAGCTGAGCTCCCCATGAAGCAGGGCCTAGGGCAACCAGTAGCTGCGCTCCCCATGAAGCAGAGTCTAGGCACCCAGTAGCTGAGCTCCCCATGAAATAGGGTCTAGGCACCCAGCAGGGCCTAGGGCACCCAGTAGCTGAGCTTCCCATGAGAGTCTAGGAACCCAGTAGCTGAGCTCCCCATGAAGCATGGCCTAGGGCACCCAGTAGCTGAGCTCCCCATGAAGCAGAGTCTAGGCACCCAGTAGCTGAGCTCCCCATGAAATAGGATCTGGGCACCCAGTAGCTGAGCTCCCCATGAAGCAGAGCCTAGACACCCAGTAGCTGAGCTCCCCATGAAGCAGAGCCTAGGCACCCAGTAGCTGAGCTCCCCATGAAGCAGAGGCTAGGCACCCAGTAGCTGAGCTCCCCATGAAGCAGGGCCTAGGGCACCCAGTAGCTGAGCTCCCCATGAAGCAGAGCCTAGGCACCCAGTAGCTGAGCTCCCCATGAAGCAGAGCCCAGTAGCTGGGCTCCCCATGAAACAGGGCCTAGCTGTGCTCCCCATGAAATAGGGCCTAGGCACCCAGTAGCTGGGCTCTCCATGAAGCAGTGCCTAGGGCACCCAGTAACTGAGCTCCCCATGAAGCAGAGTCTAGGTACCCAGTAGCTGGGCTCCCCATGAAACAGAGTCTAGGCACCCAGTAGCTGGGCTCCCCATGAAATAGGTCCTAGGCACCCAGTAGCTGGGCTCTCCATGAAGCAGGGCCTAGGGCACCCAGTAGCTGGGCTCCCCATGAAACAGGGCCTAGGCACCCAGTAGCTGAGCTCCCCATGAAGCAAAGTCTATGCACCCAGTAGCTGGGCTCCCCATGAAGCAGGGCCTAGGCACCCAGTAGCTGGGCTCTCCATGAAGCAGGGCCTAGGGTACCCAGTAGCTGAGCTCTCCATGAAGCAGTGCCTAGGGCACCCAGTAGCTGGGCTCCCCATGAAACAGGGCCTAGGCACCCAGTAGCTGAGCTCCCCATGAAGCAGAGTCTATGCACCCAGTAGCTGGGCTCCCCATGAAGCAGGGCCTAGGCACCCAGT
Source organism: Cladorhizidae sp. MBARI D1340-BT2 (assembly GCA_028752905.1). Taxonomy (NCBI): domain Eukaryota; kingdom Metazoa; phylum Porifera; class Demospongiae; order Poecilosclerida; family Cladorhizidae; species Cladorhizidae sp. MBARI D1340-BT2. The sequence continues at coordinate 6,150,867 of JAQNBH010000004.1, read as the reverse complement.
AGCTGGGCTCCCCATGAAATAGGATCTAGGAACCCAGTAGCTAAGCTCCCCATGAAGCAGGGCCTAGGGCACCCAGTAGCTGAGCTCCCCATGAAGCAGGGCCTAGGCACCCAGTAGCTGGGCTCCCCATGAAACAGGGCCTAGGCACCCAGTAGCTGAGCTCCCCATGAAGCAGAGTCTAGGTACCCAGTAGCTGGGCTCTCCATGAAGCAGTGCCTAGGGCACCCAGTAACTGAGCTCCCCATGAAGCAGAGTCTAGGTACCCAGTAGCTGGGCTCCCCATGAAACAGAGTCTAGGCACCCAGTAGCTGGGCTCCCCATGAAATAGGTCCTAGGCACCCAGTAGCTGGGCTCTCCATGAAGCAGGGCCTAGGGCACCCAGTAGCTGGGCTCCCCATGAAACAGGGCCTAGGCACCCAGTAGCTGAGCTCCCCATGAAGCAAAGTCTATGCACCCAGTAGCTGGGCTCCCCATGAAGCAGGGCCTAGGCACCCAGTAGCTGGGCTCTCCATGAAGCAGGGCCTAGGGTACCCAGTAGCTGAGCTCTCCATGAAGCAGTGCCTAGGGCACCCAGTAGCTGGGCTCCCCATGAAACAGGGCCTAGGCACCCAGTAGCTGAGCTCCCCATGAAGCAGAGTCTATGCACCCAGTAGCTGGGCTCCCCATGAAGCAGGGCCTAGGCACCCAGTAGCTGGGCTCCCCATGAAATAGGATCTAGGAACCCAGTAGCTAAGCTCCCCATGAAGCAGGGCCTAGGGCACCCAGTAGCTGAGCTCCCCATGAAGCAGGGCCTAGGCACCCAGTAGCTGGGCTCCCCATAAAACAGGGCCTAGGCACCCAGTAGCTGAGCTCCCCATGAAGCAGAGTCTAGGTACCCAGTAGCTGGGCTCCCCATGAAACAGGGCCTAGGCACCCAGTAGCTGAGTTCCCCATGAAGCAGGGCCTAGGGCACCCAGTAGCTGAGCTCCCCATGAAGCAGAGTCTAGGCACCCAGTAGCTGAGCTCCCCATGAAATAGGATCTAGGCACCCAGTAGCTGAGCTCCCCATGAAGGGCACCCAGTAGCTGGGCTCCCCATGAAGCAGAGTCTAGGCACCCAGTAGCTGGGCTCCCCGTGAAGCAGAGCCTAGGCACCCAGTAGCTGAGCTCCCCATGAAACAGGGCCTAGGCATCCAGTAGCTGGGCTCCCCATGAAACAGGGCCTAGGCATCCAGTAGCTGAGCTCCCCATGAAACAGGGCCTAGGCATCCAGTAGCTGGGCTCCCCATGAAGCAGGGCCTAGCTGGGCTCCCCATGAAACAGGGCCTAGGCACCTTATCTATTATTTTATTATTCATCAATGGTGACGCTGCCCTCGGTAAATCTTGCCACTTCAGCAACTGCAGAGTTTTGGCAGGGCTAGAGGCTGCCTTGCGAGAAAATAGCTCGTATTGTGCGAGCTTAAAGTAGCTAGCATAGTTAGTCCCTAACGCAACCGTGTTGCATTATGCTATCATCGGAATGTGGCAAGATGCATCGACTGGTAATTATTTTATAAACAGCCGTGGTCAGTTACATATAGCTTAATTAAAATGAGGTATTTCCTCTGGTCCCCCAAAGCAAACTTACCTTTGGTTCGTAATTAAAGTGTAATATGTGGAGGGGGGGGGGCACTTCCTTTGATCACCCATGGTTACTAACTAGACCCTTCTACCTGCACTTGGTGTTCCTCTGTAGCTGTTGGGATAATTAATTGGGAACATGTCATGTGCATAGTATAATTGACTCGAGGGTTACAAGTCTTGATTATTTATCATTTGTGGGATGAAATTGAACGCACCCTCCAGCACTCAGAGGGTTAAAGCATCCGTATGCACGTGGAGGAAAGAGAGGGCGGGTTCAGCCCCTCCGGGAGCCAAGAAGGCCAAGGGAAGTGCACCTGTTAGCAGAGGAACGTACCCAGCTGCTCCAGGAGGACCAGCGTCTTTGTCTTTTGCACTTATTTTCATGAAGATGATTTTGATGGCTTTTTTTTTTAAAGCGTAAAATTATGTCTGCCTTAGAAATGCCACACAAAGCTTAGTCAGCTGCCCATGGATTCATGGATTCCTGAGTTATAAGCTACCTGCAAACAGATGATTGACCACCCACAGTGTCACCTGACCACTCAGTGTCATCACCTGACCATGCATAGTGTCGCCTGACCACCTATAGTGTAACCCGACCACACATAGTGTCACCCGACCACCCATAGTGTCACCTTGACCACCCATAGTGTAACACGACCACCCATAGTGTCACCTGACCTCTTGCTATGCTCTCAAGTGTGCATTACACTGCTCTATGTATGTAACATGATATGACCAGCTGATTGAGTGTAGGTCATGTGAGCACTAAGAGGGTCAGTTGGTTAGTCACTAACACGTGTTCTATGTGGTTCACGAAACTTTGGCTGAGGAGCTTGAGGGGACCTTACCTGAACCTTTGGCCGAGGAGCTTGAGGTGACCTTACCTGAACCTTTGGCGGAGGTGCTTGAGGTGACCTCTGAACCTTTGGTGGAGGAGCTTGAGGTGACCTTACCTGAACCTTTGGCTGAGGAGCTTGAGGTGACCTTACCTGAACCTTTGGCTGAGGAGCTTGAGGGGACCTTACCTGAACCTTTGGCGGAGGAGCTTGAGGTGACCTTACCTGAACCTTTGGCCGAGGAGCTTGAGGTGACTACCTGAACCTTTGGCTGAGGAGCTTGAGGTGACCTTACCTGAACCTTTGGCTGAGGAGCTTGAGGTGACCTTACCTGAACCTTTGGCGGAGGAGCTTGAGGTGACCTTACCTGAACCTTTGGCGGAGGAGCTTGAGGTGACCTTACCTGAACCTTTGGCTGAGGAGCTTGAGGTGACCTTACCTGAACCTTTGGCTGAGGAGCTTGAGGTGACCTTACCTGAACCTTTGGCTGATGAGCTTGAGGTGACCTTACCTGAACCTTTGGCTGAGGAGCTTGAAGTGACCTTACCTGAACCTTTGCCGGAGGAGCTTGAAGTGACCTTACCTGAACCTTTGGCTGAGGAGCTTGAGGTGACCTTACCTGAACCTTTGCCGGAGGAGCTTGAGGTGACCTTACCTGAACCTTTGGCCGAGGAGCTTGAGGTGACTACCTGAACCTTTGGCTGAGGAGCTTGAGGGGACCTTACCTGAACCTTTGGCTGAGGAGCCTTACCTGAACCTTTGGCCGAGGAGCTTGAGGTGACTACCTGAACCTTTGGCTGAGGAGCTTGAGGGGACCTTACCTGAACCTTTGGCTGGAGCTTGAGATGACCTTACCTGAACCTTTGGCTGAGGAGCTTGAGGTGACCTTACCTGAACCTTTGGCGGAGGAGCTTGAGGTGACCTTACCTGAACCTTTGGAGGAGGAGCTTGAGGTGACCTTACCTGAACCTTTGGCTGAGGAGCTTGAGGTGACCTTACCTGAACCTTTGGTGGAGGAGCTTGAGGGGACCTTACCTGAACCTTTGGCTGAGGAGCTTGAGGTGACCTTAACTGAACCTTTGGCGGAGGAGCTTGAGGTGACCTCTGAACCTTTGGTGGAGGAGCTTGAGGTGACCTTACCTGAACCTTTGGTTGAGGAGCTTGAGGTGACCTTACCTGAACCTTTGGCGGAGGAGTTTGGGCACCGAGACTCCACCCTGGCTGTCACTGTCAATCCCACCAAACCTACTTAGTAGCTGTCAACAACTTGTAGAATACAATGACCTTATCATAATCCACTTAAGGTTTAATCATTGCTACTCAGTGTGAGTGGATTTTAAGTTGATTATTGAGAAAGTGATTATGTCTGTACTGGTTCATTAAGAGTTTGTTGTGAACTCATATAATTTGCACAACATCTCGTTCTGAACTCTTCAAAGCTGCTGCATATAGCCGGAACTCTTGCTGGCATCAGAGCTGTGCATATAGCCTGAACTCTTGCTGGCATCAGAGCTGTGCATATAGTCTGAACTCTTGCTGACATCAGAGCTGTGCATATAGTCTGAACTCTTGCTGGCATCAGAGCTGTGCATATAGTCTGAACTCTTGCTGGCATCAGAGCTGTGCATATAGTCTGAACTCTTGCTGGCATCAGAGCTGTGCATATAGTCTGAACTCTTGCTGACATCAGAGCTGTGCATATAGTCTGAACTCTTGCTGGCATCACAGCTGTGCATATAGTCTGAACTCTTGCTGACATCAGAGCTGTGCATATAGTCTGAACTCTTGCTGACATCAGAGCTGTGCATATAGTCTGAACTCTTGCTGCTGTGCATATAGTCTGAACTCTTGCTGGCATCAGAGCTGTGCATATAGCCTGAACTCTTGCTGGCATCAGAGCTGTACATATAGTCTGAACTCTTGCTGACATCAGAGCTGTGCATATAGTCTGAACTCTTGCTGGCATCAGAGCTGTGCATATAGTCTGAACTCTTGCTGGCATCAGAGCTGTGCATATAGTCTGAACTCTTGCTGACATCAGAGCTGTGCATATACTCTGAACTCTTGCTGGCATCAGAGCTGTGCATATAGTCTGAACTCTTGCTGGCATCAGAGCTGTGCATATAGTCTGAACTCTTGCTGGCATCAGAGCTGTGCATATAGTCTGAACTCTTGCTGGCATCAGAGCTGTGCATATAGCCTGAACTCTTGCTGACATCAGAGCTGTGCATATAGTCTGAACTCTTGCTGACATCAGAGCTGTGCATATAGTTTGAACTCTTGCTGGCATCAGAGCTGTGCGTATAGTCTGAACTCTTGCTGACATCAGAGCTGTGCATATAGTCTGAACTCTTGCTGGCATCAGAGCTGCTGCATATAGTCTGAACTCTTGCTGACATCAGAGCTGTGCATATAGTCTGAACTCTTGCTGACATCAGAGCTGTGCATATAGTCTGAACTCTTGCTGACATCAGAGCTGTGCATATATAGTCTGAACTCTTGCTGGCATCAGAGCTGTGCATATAGTCTGAACTCTTGCTGGCATCAGAGCTGTGCATATAGTCTAAACTCTTGCTGGCATCAGAGCTGTGCATATAGCCTGAACTCTTGCTGGCATCAGAGCTCTGCATATAGTCTGAACTCTTGCTGACATCAGAGCTGTGCATATAGTCTGAACTCTTGCTGACATCAGAGCTGTGCATATAGTCTGAACTCTTGCTGGCATCAGAGCTGTGCATATAGTCTGAACTCTTGCTGGCATCAGAGCTGTGCATATAGCCTGAACTCTTGCTGGCATCAGAGCTGTGCATATAGCCTGAACTCTTGCTGGCATCAGAGCTGTGCATATAGTCTAAACTCTTGCTGGCATCAGAGCTGTGCATATAGTCTCAACTCTTGCTGGCATCAGAGCTGTACATATAGTGTGAACTCTTGCTGGCATCAGAGCTGTGCATATAGTCTGAACTCTTGCTGGCATCAGAGCTGTGCATATAGTCTGAACTCTTGCTGGCATCAGAGCTGTGCATATAGTCTGAACTCTTGCTGGCATCAGAGCTGTGCATATAGCCTGAACTCTTGCTGGCATCAGAGCTGTGCATATAGTCTGAACTCTTGCTGGCATCAGAGCTGTGCATATAGTCTGAACTCTTGCTGGCATCAGAGCTGAGCATATAGTCTGAACTCTTGCTGGCATCAGAGCTGTGCATATAGTCTGAACTCTTGCTGACATCAGAGCTGTGCATATAGTCTGAACTCTTGCTGGCATCAGAGCTGTGCATATAGTCTGAACTCTTGCTGGCATCAGAGCTGTGCATATAGTCTGAACTCTTGCTGGCATCAGAGCTGTGCATATAGTCTGAACTCTTGCTGGCATCAGAGCTGTGCATATAGTCTGAACTCTTGCTGGCATCAGAGCTGTGCATATAGCCTGAACTCTCGCTGGCATCAGAGCTGTGCATATAGTCTGAACTCTTGCTGACATCAGAGCTGTGCATATAGTCTGAACTCTTGCTGGCATCAGAGCTGTGCATATAGCCTGAACTCTTCCTGACATCAGAGCTGCTGTATATAGTCTGAACTCTTGCTGACATCAGAGCTGTGCATATAGTCTGAACTCTTGCTGGCATCAGAGCTGTGCATATAGTCTGAACTCTTGCTGGCATCAGAGCTGTGCATATAGTCTGAACTCTTGCTGACATCAGAGCTGTGCATATAGCCTGAACTCTTGCTGACATCAGAGCTGTGCATATAGTCTGAACTCTTGCTGGCATCAGAGCTGTGCATATAGTCTGAACTCTTGCTGGCATCAGAGCTGTGCATATAGTCTGAACTCTTGCTGACATCAGAGCTTTGCATATAGTCTGAACTCTTGCTGGCATCAGAGCTGTGCATATAGTCTGAACTCTTGCTGGCATCAGAGCTGTGCATATAGTCTGAACTCTTGCTGGCATCAGAGCTGTGCATATAGTCTGAACTCTTGCTGACATCAGAGCTGTGCATATAGTCTGAACTCTTGCTGACATCAGAGCTGTGCATATAGTCTGAACTCTTGCTGACATCAGAGCTGTGCATATAGCCTGAACTCTTGCTGACATCAGAGCTTTGCATATAGTCTGAACTCTTGCTGGCATCAGAGCTGTGCATATAGTCTGAACTCTTGCTGGCATCAGAGCTGTGCATATAGTCTGAACTCTTGCTGACATCAGAGCTGTGCATATAGTCTGAACTCTTGCTGACATCAGAGCTGTGCATATAGTCTGAACTCTTGCTGACATCAGAGCTGTGCATATAGTCTGAACTCTTGCTGGCATCAGAGCTGTGCATATAGCCTGAACTCTTGCTGACATCAGAGCTGTGCATATAGTCTGAACTCTTGCTGACATCAGAGCTGCTGCATATAGTCAAGAAGATACCATGCCTACCAGTAGTACAATGCTATGACTATGTATCCTGGGATGTGGTGACTAAATTCCACACGCATTTCTGTTTTGCATCCAAACAGCTCATTGTGTTGCAGGGCATCTAGTTGTGCAGCCATGCATGAGTTGGGCACCTATAAAGAGCAGCCATGCATGAGTTGGGCACCTGTAAAGCGAAGCCATGCATGAGTTGGGCACCTGTAAAGAGCATGCATGTGCACTTATACTACTTACTAGTAACAAATGCAAGGCATTGAGTGCTAAGCAAATGTGCAATGGAGGCACACACGCACACAACACACACACACACACACACCTCACATAGTACTGATCTGTACATTGTTAATGTCCCATATGTTGTAAGGGAAATGTATTGAATTACTTCCAGATTCCAAATTCGTAAGGTTGGGTGACCTGATACACCCAGAAACATAATGCATAATGGGATGGCAAATTTGAAGCGGAAAAGAGCACATGTGTTATGTTGACAGTGAGAGGAGGTTTGCTACAGATCCCCTTGTAGATGGACACTAAGAATGAGATCATGTGGAAGTGATTCCTAGAATTCTAAGGGGAAAACCCTGCAGAACCGCAGGAACTTAAGAGGGATTGTTGGCGCTCTTGAACACACCTCTCCTCTATTGATTGTACACATCAGTTATCCTTCCTAAAGATGCCAACTATGTGGCCAGTTCTCTCTGTCCATAGAGAAGCAGTGCGTGTGTTTTCCTTACCAAGATTTCTGCATCATTACAAAAGTAGGTCTTGCACCTTCATAGCTAGAGTACGTTGATGAGCCGAGTAGATATGTCAGAACGAAACCCCAGCCTCCTTCCCTGTCATCCATTAACCATGCAGCTCATTCTCGCTTGCCTGTGCAGCCAGTTTCCTTTCCTCTGGAGTGGCTTCCTTTTCTAGAACCTTCTCTTTACCATGACAACCATTCCTGGATGTTTGGTGACCCGTTCAGTTATTTTTTATTGTACGGTAAATACAAATATGCATACGCTGTGCGGCAATACCAAGTTATCCATCCAACTTCCCTGAGGGCTCACTTTGCTCGCCACCATAGAAATATGATGGGAAACACAAGACTAGGCAAGGTCCTCACCCACCAGGCAAGACTAGGCAAGGTCCTCACTCACCACACAAGACTAGGCAAGGTCCTCACTCTCCACACATGACTAGGCAAGGTCCTCACCCTCCACACAAGACTAGGCAAGGTCCTCACCCTCCACACATGACTAGACAAGGTCCTCACCCTCCACACAAGGCTAGGCAAGGTCCTCACCCTCCACACAAGACTAGGCAAGGTCCTCACCCTCCACACATGACTAGGCAAGGTCCTCACCCTCCACACATGACTAGGCAAGGTCCTCACTCTCCACACATGACTAGGCAAGGTCCTCACCTCCACACATGACTAGGCAAGGTCCTCACCCTCCACACAAGACTAGGCAAGGTCCTCACCCTCCACACATGACTAGGCAAGGTCCTCACCCTCCACACAAGACTAGGCAAGGTCCTCACTCACCACACATGACTAGACAAGGTCCTCACCCTCCACACATGACTAGGCAAGGTCCTCACCCTCCACACAAGGCTAGGCAAGGTCCTCACCCTCCACACATGACTAGGCAAGGTCCTCACCCTCCACACATGACTAGGCAAGGTCCTCACCCTCCACACATGACTAGGCAAGGTCCTCACCCTCCACACATGACTAGGCAAGGTCCTCACTCTCCACACATGACTAGGCAAGGTCCTCACTCACCACACATGACTAGGCAAGGTCCTCACCTCCACACATGACTAGGCAAGGTCCTCACCCTCCACACATGACTAGGCAAGGTCCTCACCCTCCACACATGACTAGGCAAGGTCCTCACCTCCACACATGACTAGGCAAGGTCCTCACCCTCCACACATGACTAGGCAAGGTCCTCACCCTCCACACATGACTAGGCAAGGTCCTCACCTCCACACATGACTAGGCAAGGTCCTCACTCACCAGGCAAGGTCCTCACTCACCACACATGACTAGGCAAGGTCCTCACTCACCAGGCAAGACTAGGCAAGGTCCTCACACATGACTAGGCAAGGTCCTCACCCTCCACACATGACTAGGCAAGGTCCTCACCCTCCACACATGACTAGGCAAGGTCCTCACTCACCACACAAGACTAGGCAAGGTCCTCACCCTCCACACATGACTAGGCAAGGTCCTCACCCTCCACACATGACTAGGCAAGGTCCTCACCCTCCACACATGACTAGGCAAGGTCCTCACCCTCCACACAAGACTAGGCAAGGTCCTCACCCTCCACACATGACTAGGCAAGGTCCTCACCCTCCACACATGACCAGGCAAGGTCCTCACCTCCACACAAGACTAGGCAAGGTCCTCACCCTCCACACAAGACTAGGCAAGGTCCTCACTCACCACACATGACTAGGCAAGGTCCTCACTCTCCACACAAGACTAGGCAAGGTCCTCACTCACCACACATGACTAGGCAAGGTCCTCACTCACCACACAAGACTAGGCAAGGTCCTCACCCTCCACACATGACTAGGCAAGGTCCTCACCCTCCACACAAGACTAGGCAAGGTCCTCACCTCCACACAAGACTAGGCAAGGTCCTCACTCCCCACACATGACTAGGCAAGGTCCTCACTCACCACACATGACTAGGCAAGGTCCTCACCGCCACACATGACTAGGCAAGGTCCTCACTCTCCACACAAGACTAGGCAAGGTCCTCACCCTCCACACATGACTAGGCAAGGTCCTCACCCTCCACACATGACTAGGCAAGGTCCTCACCCTCCACACATGACTAGGCAAGGTCCTCACCCTCCACACATGACTAGGCAAGGTCCTCACCCTCCACACATGACTAGGCAAGGTCCTCACCCTCCACACAAGACTAGGCAAGGTCCTCACTCACCACACATGACTAGGCAAGGTCCTCACCCTCCACACAAGACTAGGCAAGGTCCTCACCCTCCACACATGACTAGGTAAGGTCCTCACCCTCCACACAAGACTAGGCAAGGTCCTCACTCACCACACAAGACTAGGCAAGGTCCTCACCCTCCACACATGACTAGGCAAGGTCCTCACTCTCTACACAAGACTAGGCAAGGTCCTCACTCTCCACACATGACTAGGCAAGGTCCTCACTCCCCACACAACACTAGGCAAGGTCCTCACCCTCCACACAAGACTAGGCAAGGTCCTCACCCTCCACACATGACTAGGCAAGGTCCTCACCCTCCACACAAGACTAGGCAAGGTCCTCACTCACCACACATGACTAGGCAAGGTCCTCACCCTCCACACAAGACTAGGCAAGGTCCTCACCCTCCACACATGACTAGGCAAGGTCCTCACTCTCTACACATGACTAGGCAAGGTCCTCACCCTCCACACAAGACTAGGCAAGGTCCTCACTCTCTACACATGACTAGGCAAGGTCCTCACCCTCCACACATGACTAGGCAAGGTCCTCACCCTCCACACATGACTAGGCAAGGTCCTCACCCTCCACACATGACTAGGCAAGGTCCTCACTCACCACACATGACTAGGCAAGGTCCTCACCCTCCACACATGACTAGGCAAGGTCCTCACTCTCCACACAAGACTAGGCAAGGTCCTCACCCTCCACACATGACTAGGCAAGGTCCTCACCTCCACACATGACTAGGCAAGGTCCTCACTCACCACACAAGACTAGGCAAGGTCCTCACTCTCCACACAAGACTAGGCAAGGTCCTCACCCTCCACACATGACTAGGCAAGGTCCTCACCCTCCACACATGACTAGGCAAGGTCCTCACTCTCCACACAAGACTAGGCAAGGTCCTCACTCTCCACACATGACTAGGCAAGGTCCTCACCCTCCACACAAGACTAGGCAAGGTCCTCACCCTCCACACAAGACTAGGCAAGGTCCTCACCCTCCACACATGACTAGGCAAGGTCCTCACCCTCCACACAAGACTAGGCAAGGTCCTCACCCTCCACACATGACTAGGCAAGGTCCTCACCCTCCACACAAGACTAGGCAAGGTCCTCACTCTCCACACATGACTAGGCAAGGTCCTCACTCACCACACATGACTAGGCAAGGTCCTCACCCTCCACACATGACTAGGCAAGGTCCTCACCCTCCACACAAGACTAGGCAAGGTCCTCACTCTCCACACAAGACTAGGCAAGGTCCTCACCCTCCACACATGACTAGGCAAGGTCCTCACCCTCCACACATGACTAGGCAAGGTCCTCACCCTCCACACATGACTAGGCAAGGTCCTCACTCACCACACAAGACTAGGCAAGGTCCTCACCCTCCACACATGACTAGGCAAGGTCCTCACCTCCACACATGACTAGGCAAGGTCCTCACCTCCACACAAGACTAGGCAAGGTCCTCACCCTCCACACATGACTAGGCAAGGTCCTCACCCTCCACACATGACTAGGCAAGGTCCTCACCTCCACACAAGGCTAGGCAAGGTCCTCACCCTCCACACAAGACTAGGCAAGGTCCTCACCCTCCAAACAAGACTAGGCAAGGTCCTCACCTCCACACATGACTAGGCAAGGTCCTCACTCACCACACAAGACTAGGCAAGGTCCTCACCCTCCACACATGACTAGGCAAGGTCCTCACCCTCCACACAAGACTAGGCAAGGTCCTCACCTCCACACATGACTAGGCAAGGTCCTCACCCTCCACACAAGACTAGGCAAGGTCCTCACCTCCACACAAGACTAGGCAAGGTCCTCACTCCCCACACATGACTAGGCAAGGTCCTCACTCACCACACATGACTAGGCAAGGTCCTCACCGCCACACATGACTAGGCAAGGTCCTCACTCTCCACACAAGACTAGGCAAGGTCCTCACCCTCCACACATGACTAGGCAAGGTCCTCACCCTCCACACATGACTAGGCAAGGTCCTCACCCTCCACACATGACTAGGCAAGGTCCTCACCCTCCACACATGACTAGGCAAGGTCCTCACCCTCCACACATGACTAGGCAAGGTCCTCACCCTCCACACAAGACTAGGCAAGGTCCTCACTCACCACACATGACTAGGCAAGGTCCTCACCCTCCACACAAGACTAGGCAAGGTCCTCACCCTCCACACATGACTAGGTAAGGTCCTCACCCTCCACACAAGACTAGGCAAGGTCCTCACTCACCACACAAGACTAGGCAAGGTCCTCACCCTCCACACATGACTAGGCAAGGTCCTCACTCTCTACACAAGACTAGGCAAGGTCCTCACTCTCCACACATGACTAGGCAAGGTCCTCACTCCCCACACAACACTAGGCAAGGTCCTCACCCTCCACACAAGACTAGGCAAGGTCCTCACCCTCCACACATGACTAGGCAAGGTCCTCACCCTCCACACAAGACTAGGCAAGGTCCTCACTCACCACACATGACTAGGCAAGGTCCTCACCCTCCACACAAGACTAGGCAAGGTCCTCACCCTCCACACATGACTAGGCAAGGTCCTCACTCTCTACACATGACTAGGCAAGGTCCTCACCCTCCACACAAGACTAGGCAAGGTCCTCACTCTCTACACATGACTAGGCAAGGTCCTCACCCTCCACACATGACTAGGCAAGGTCCTCACCCTCCACACATGACTAGGCAAGGTCCTCACCCTCCACACATGACTAGGCAAGGTCCTCACTCACCACACATGACTAGGCAAGGTCCTCACCCTCCACACATGACTAGGCAAGGTCCTCACTCTCCACACAAGACTAGGCAAGGTCCTCACCCTCCACACATGACTAGGCAAGGTCCTCACCTCCACACATGACTAGGCAAGGTCCTCACTCACCACACAAGACTAGGCAAGGTCCTCACTCTCCACACAAGACTAGGCAAGGTCCTCACCCTCCACACATGACTAGGCAAGGTCCTCACCCTCCACACATGACTAGGCAAGGTCCTCACTCTCCACACAAGACTAGGCAAGGTCCTCACTCTCCACACATGACTAGGCAAGGTCCTCACCCTCCACACAAGACTAGGCAAGGTCCTCACCCTCCACACAAGACTAGGCAAGGTCCTCACCCTCCACACATGACTAGGCAAGGTCCTCACCCTCCACACAAGACTAGGCAAGGTCCTCACCCTCCACACATGACTAGGCAAGGTCCTCACCCTCCACACAAGACTAGGCAAGGTCCTCACTCTCCACACATGACTAGGCAAGGTCCTCACTCACCACACATGACTAGGCAAGGTCCTCACCCTCCACACATGACTAGGCAAGGTCCTCACCCTCCACACAAGACTAGGCAAGGTCCTCACTCTCCACACAAGACTAGGCAAGGTCCTCACCCTCCACACATGACTAGGCAAGGTCCTCACCCTCCACACATGACTAGGCAAGGTCCTCACCCTCCACACATGACTAGGCAAGGTCCTCACTCACCACACAAGACTAGGCAAGGTCCTCACCCTCCACACATGACTAGGCAAGGTCCTCACCTCCACACATGACTAGGCAAGGTCCTCACCTCCACACAAGACTAGGCAAGGTCCTCACCCTCCACACATGACTAGGCAAGGTCCTCACCCTCCACACATGACTAGGCAAGGTCCTCACCTCCACACAAGGCTAGGCAAGGTCCTCACCCTCCACACAAGACTAGGCAAGGTCCTCACCCTCCAAACAAGACTAGGCAAGGTCCTCACCTCCACACATGACTAGGCAAGGTCCTCACTCACCACACAAGACTAGGCAAGGTCCTCACCCTCCACACATGACTAGGCAAGGTCCTCACCCTCCACACAAGACTAGGCAAGGTCCTCACCTCCACACAAGACTAGGCAAGGTCCTCACTCCCCACACATGACTAGGCAAGGTCCTCACTCACCACACATGACTAGGCAAGGTCCTCACTCTCCACACAAGACTAGGCAAGGTCCTCACTCTCCACACATGACTAGGCAAGGTCCTCACCCTCCACACATGACTAGGCAAGGTCCTCACCCTCCACACAAGACTAGGCAAGGTCCTCACCCTCCACACATGACTAGGCAAGGTCCTCACTCACCACACATGACTAGGCAAGGTCCTCACCGCCACACATGACTAGGCAAGGTCCTCACTCTCCACACAAGACTAGGCAAGGTCCTCACCCTCCACACAAGACTAGGCAAGGTCCTCACCCTCCACACATGACTAGGCAAGGTCCTCACCCTCCACACATGACTAGGCAAGGTCCTCACCCTCCACACAAGACTAGGCAAGGTCCTCACTCACCACACATGACTAGGCAAGGTCCTCACCCTCCACACAAGACTAGGCAAGGTCCTCACCCTCCACACATGACTAGGCAAGGTCCTCACCCTCCACACAAGACTAGGCAAGGTCCTCACTCACCACACAAGACTAGGCAAGGTCCTCACCCTCCACACATGACTAGGCAAGGTCCTCACTCTCTACACAAGACTAGGCAAGGTCCTCACCCTCCACACATGACTAGGCAAGGTCCTCACTCCCCACACAACACTAGGCAAGGTCCTCACCCTCCACACAAGACTAGGCAAGGTCCTCACCCTCCACACATGACTAGGCAAGGTCCTCACCCTCCACACAAGACTAGGCAAGGTCCTCACTCACCACACATGACTAGGCAAGGTCCTCACCCTCCACACAAGACTAGGCAAGGTCCTCACCCTCCACACATGACTAGGCAAGGTCCTCACCCTCCACACATGACTAGGCAAGGTCCTCACCCTCCACACAAGACTAGGCAAGGTCCTCACTCTCTACACATGACTAGGCAAGGTCCTCACCCTCCACACATGACTAGGCAAGGTCCTCACCCTCCACACAAGACTAGGTAAGGTCCTCACTCTCTACACATGACTAGGCAAGGTCCTCACCCTCCACACATGACTAGGCAAGGTCCTCACCCTCCACACATGACTAGGCAAGGTCCTCACCCTCCACACATGACTAGGCAAGGTCCTCACTCACCACACATGACTAGGCAAGGTCCTCACCCTCCACACATGACTAGGCAAGGTCCTCACTCTCCACACAAGACTAGGCAAGGTCCTCACCCTCCACACATGACTAGGCAAGGTCCTCACCTCCACACATGACTAGGCAAGGTCCTCACTCACCACACAAGACTAGGCAAGGTCCTCACTCTCCACACAAGACTAGGCAAGGTCCTCACCCTCCACACATGACTAGGCAAGGTCCTCACCCTCCACACATGACTAGGCAAGGTCCTCACTCTCCACACAAGACTAGGCAAGGTCCTCACTCTCCACACATGACTAGGCAAGGTCCTCACCCTCCACACAAGACTAGGCAAGGTCCTCACCCTCCACACAAGACTAGGCAAGGTCCTCACCCTCCACACATGACTAGGCAAGGTCCTCACCCTCCACACAAGACTAGGCAAGGTCCTCACCCTCCACACATGACTAGGCAAGGTCCTCACCCTCCACACATGACTAGGCAAGGTCCTCACCCTCCACACAAGACTAGGCAAGGTCCTCACTCTCCACACATGACTAGGCAAGGTCCTCACTCACCACACATGACTAGGCAAGGTCCTCACCCTCCACACATGACTAGGCAAGGTCCTCACCCTCCACACAAGACTAGGCAAGGTCCTCACTCTCCACACAAGACTAGGCAAGGTCCTCACTCACCACACAAGACTAGGCAAGGTCCTCACCCTCCACACATGACTAGGCAAGGTCCTCACCTCCACACATGACTAGGCAAGGTCCTCACCTCCACACAAGACTAGGCAAGGTCCTCACCCTCCACACATGACTAGGCAAGGTCCTCACCCTCCACACATGACTAGGCAAGGTCCTCACCTCCACACAAGGCTAGGCAAGGTCCTCACCCTCCACACAAGACTAGGCAAGGTCCTCACCCTCCAAACAAGACTAGGCAAGGTCCTCACCTCCACACATGACTAGGCAAGGTCCTCACCCTCCACACATGACTAGGCAAGGTCCTCACTCACCACACATGACTAGGCAAGGTCCTCACCCTCCACACATGACTAGGCAAGGTCCTCACTCTCCACACAAGACTAGGCAAGGTCCTCACCCTCCACACAAGACTAGGCAAGGTCCTCACCCTCCACACATGACTAGGCAAGGTCCTCACCCTCCACACATGACTAGGCAAGGTCCTCACTCTCCACACATGACTAGGCAAGGTCCTCACTCTCCACACATGACTAGGCAAGGTCCTTACTCTCCACACAAGACTAGGCAAGGTCCTCACTCACCAGGCAAGACTAGGCAAGGTCCTCACCCTCCACACAAGACTAGGCAAGGTCCTCACCTCCACACATGACTAGCCAAGGTCCTCACCTCCACACATGACTAGGCAAGGTCCTCACTCTCCACACAAGACTAGGCAAGGTCCTCACTCACCACACATGACTAGGCAAGGTCCTCACCTCCACACATGACTAGGCAAGGTCCTCACCCTCCACACATGACTAGGCAAGGTCCTCACCCTCCACACAAGACTAGGCAAGGTCCTCACCTCCACACATGACTAGGCAAGGTCCTCACTCTCCACACATGACTAGGCAAGGTCCTCACCCTCCACACATGACTAGGCAAGGTCCTCACCCTCCACACATGACTAGGCAAGGTCCTCACTCTCCACACAAGACTAGGCAAGGTCCTCACCCTCCACACATGAAGGCAAGGTCCTCACCCTCCACACAAGACTAGGCAAGGTCCTCACTCACTACACATGACTAGGCAAGGTCCTCACCTCCACACAAGACTAGGCAAGGTCCTCACCCTCCACACATGACTAGGCAAGGTCCTCACCCTCCACACAAGACTAGGCAAGGTCCTCACTCTCCAGGCAAGACTAGGCAAGGTCCTCACTCACCACACATGACTAGGCAAGGTCCTCACCCTCCACACATGACTAGGCAAGGTCCTCACCCTCCACACATGACTAGGCAAGGTCCTCACCTCCACACATGACTAGGCAAGGTCCTCACTCACCACACAAGACTAGGCAAGGTCCTCACCCTCCACACATGACTAGGCAAGGTCCTCACCCTCCACACATGACTAGGCAAGGTCCTCACCCTCCACACATGACTAGGCAAGGTCCTCACTCTCCACACATGACTAGGCAAGGTCCTCACCCTCCACACATGACTAGGCAAGGTCCTCACCCTCCACACATGACTAGGCAAGGTCCTCACTCTCCACACATGACTAGGCAAGGTCCTCACTCTCCACACATGACTAGGCAAGGTCCTTACTCTCCACACAAGACTAGGCAAGGTCCTCACTCACCAGGCAAGACTAGGCAAGGTCCTCACCCTCCACACAAGACTAGGCAAGGTCCTCACCTCCACACATGACTAGGCAAGGTCCTCACCCTCCACACATGACTAGGCAAGGTCCTCACCCTCCACACAAGACTAGGCAAGGTCCTCACCTCCACACATGACTAGGCAAGGTCCTCACCTCCACACAAGACTAGGCAAGGTCCTCACTCTCTACACATGACTAGGCAAGGTCCTCACCCTCCACACATGACTAGGCAAGGTCCTCACCTCCACACATGACTAGGCAAGGTCCTCACCCTCCACACATGACTAGGCAAGGTCCTCACCCTCCACACAAGACTAGGCAAGGTCCTCACCTCCACACATGACTAGGCAAGGTCCTCACTCTCCACACATGACTAGGCAAGGTCCTCACCCTCCACACATGACTAGGCAAGGTCCTCACCCTCCACACATGACTAGGCAAGGTCCTCACTCTCCACACAAGACTAGGCAAGGTCCTCACCCTCCACACATGACTAGGCAAGGTCCTCACCCTCCACACAAGACTAGGCAAGGTCCTCACCCTCCACACATGACTAGGCAAGGTCCTCACCCTCCACACATGACTAGGCAAGGTCCTCACCCTCCACACAAGACTAGGCAAGGTCCTCACCCTCCACACATGACTAGGCAAGGTCCTCACCCTCCACACAAGACTAGGCAAGGTCCTCACTCTCCAGGCAAGACTAGGCAAGGTCCTCACTCACCACACATGACTAGGCAAGGTCCTCACCCTCCACACATGACTAGGCAAGGTCCTCACCCTCCACACATGACTAGGCAAGGTCCTCACCTCCACACATGACTAGGCAAGGTCCTCACTCACCACACAAGACTAGGCAAGGTCCTCACCCTCCACACATGACTAGGCAAGGTCCTCACCCTCCACACATGACTAGGCAAGGTCCTCACCCTCCACACATGACTAGGCAAGGTCCTCACTCTCCACACATGACTAGGCAAGGTCCTCACCCTCCACACATGACTAGGCAAGGTCCTCACTCTCCATACAAGACTAGGCAAGGTCCTCACTCACCACACATGACTAGGCAAGGTCCTCACTCACCACACATGACTAGGCAAGGTCCTCACCCTCCACACATGACTAGGCAAGGTCCTCACCCTCCACACATGACTAGGCAAGGTGCTTCAATTCAGGCAAGCTGTAGTTATTGGCTGCTATACTACACTAATACAGATATTCAGCCTGTCTATCTTCACCATCACAATGCAGCCGGGCAAGCTGCAGCCATTCTTTTCTCGTGTTGCTATATACACTGAAAATGTAAGAGCAAGTTAAAAGGATATGAGGTTTTGCTGACAGTGTGTGTAGTGCCTGACATTGGCCCTGCCTCAACAAGCACCTGCTACTAAACATGACAAGCACCAAGTCAGTAGTGCCTGCATGATCCTGTACTGTGTACATATGTACACTACTTAATATTCTATAGCTATAGGGTTCTCAGGTCAGCCTGGTGGGACGATATCCTAGCTGTGTGTGGGCCACTATAGGGTGCTCAGGTCAGCCTGGTGGGACAATATCCTAGCTGTGTGGGGGCCACTATAGGGTGCTCAGGTCAGCCTGGTGGGACAATATCCTAGCTGTGTGGGGGCCACTATAGGGTCAGCCTGGTGGGACAATATCCTAGCTGTGTGGACCACTATACGGTGCTTAGGTCAGCCTGGAGGGGACAATATCCTAGCTGTGTGTAGGCCACTATAGGGTGCTCAGGTCAGCCTGGTGGGACAATATCCTAGCTGTGTGGGGGCCACTATAGGGTGCTCAGGTCAGCCTGGTGGGACAATATCCTAGCTGTGTGGCGGCCATTATAGGGTGCTCAGGTCAGCCTGGTGGGACAATATCCTAGCTGTGTGGGGGCCACTATAGGGTGCTCAGGTCAGCCTGGTGGGACAATATCCTAGCTGTGTGGCGGCCATTATAGGGTGCTCAGGTCAGCCTGGTGGGACAGTATCCTAGCTGTGTGGTGGCCATTATAGGGTGCTCAGGTCAGCCTGGTGGGACAATATCCTAGCCGTGTGGGGGCCACTATAGGGTGCTCAGGTCAGCCTGGTGGGACAATATCCTAGCTGTGTGGGGGCCACTATAGGGTGCTCAGGTCAGCCTGGTGGGACAATATCCTAGCTGTGTGGGGGCCACTATAGGGTCAGCCTGGTGGGACAATATCCTAGTTGTGTGGGGGCCACTATAGGGTGCTCAGGTCAGCCTGGTGGGACAATATCCTAGCTGTGTGGTGGGCACTATAGGGTCAGCCTGGTGGGACAATATCCTAGCTGTGTGGTGGGCACTATAGGGTCAGCCTGGTGGGACAATATCCTAGCTGTGTGTGGGCACTATAGGGTCAGCCTGGTGGGACAATATCCTAGCTGTGTGGTGGGCACTATAGGGTCAGCCTGGTGGGACAATACATTATAGGTGTTTCTAGGGTGTTCTCCAGACATACCCTAGGGGGTGGGGGGGGGGGGGGGTGGGTGAGGGGGGCAGCACTCTCTAGAAACACCCATTCCTGGGTGGTTCTCCAGACACACCCTATTCCTCTCTAACACGTGCTTTAAAGAAGCTCAGGTTGTCTTTCCCACACAAACTGAAAGTCTTCTGTGTCACCCTGACTCCAGTCAGCTAATCTGCTTGGCAAGACCTAGCAACCTCACAAGGGCCTATGCCAACAGCCTCTACTCCGCTCTCTCATACACACACCCACACACCACACACCCACACACACCTACCGTCTTCCTTCTCACCTTATGAGGAGATGAGCTAATGAATGGAATGATTTTTTTAAACCTAAAACCTTCCACACTAGTTATCATTGTGTGTGTGTGTGTGTGTGTGTGGTCAAGTATTGAGACTGCTACTACATGGTAGGGAGGGGCCCAGGGGTGTGGCCAGGTATTGAGACTGCTACTACAGGGAAGGGAGGGGCCCAGGGGTGTGGCCAGGTATTGAGACTGCTACTACATGGTAGGGAGGGGCTGAGGGCGTGGTCAGGTATTGAGATGTTGCAGGTGCTATTTGGTGCAAATAGAGGCCTCAAGTATAAACTACACCAATTCTTTTGATTGGACAAACATGTTCATTACACCGACAGATGATGTCATACTCATCATGTGTCACATGATGTCATGAAGTAATTGTTTTCTATGTCCTCTCACACCTCTCCTCTCCCCCCATCCCCCCAGGGCACTGTTTGATGGTGAGAAGAAAAAGTTGGACCCCTTGTTCAAGCCCCCTCGACAAGCATTCGTTATGTGCGGCTTCTGCAGCAAGTCCATCACCAGTGACTCTCTCAGACATGGTGGGTGTGGTGTACAATCATGATATGTTTGTAAAAAAAATTGAAACCATCTCTTTGGTTCAAGTGTGTGCATGAGTGAGTGTGTGTTTATGTATTTGAGTGTGAAAGTGTGAGTGTGTGTGTATTTTTAGCACTGGTCCCCAACTACAGCAGAGTTACAGAGCTTTAAATACCGTAAAATCTGGTTCTGATAGCATTAGTCACAAGAAAATGGCGGCTTATACTGGACAGCTGCTCAACAAAGACCATGTGTAACCCTCTCTTACAGAAATGGGCCCCTGAGTCTGTCTACTGGACTAGCTAGAAGGGATGGTAATATATATCTATAGGAGTGTGCCCCTGAGTCTAGCTACTGGACTAGCTAGAAGAGATGGTGATATATATATCTATAGGAGTGAGCCGTACTCAAGACCTGCCACTTAGCATTGAAGGCAAGAGGTTGCTTGCATACAATAGGTCTACTCGCACCAGGAGACTCCAGGTCGTCCAACGCACGTCCAAGACAACTCTGTTTTTCAATTGCGGTAAAGTAGGTGTGGGTAGTAGTGTTTGTGGGCGGGGCAATCAAGCTAGCTCACACGCTGTTGTATTACCAGAATTGGATAAAGGTCATCCTCCACATGGCTCGAGCTAAAAGCAGAGCAGTTGACATGTGCTCATTTCTGTTTGTGAAGTTCTCGCTCCTGTGCAGCTGCTGCCAAGTCTAATGGAGGCTGTAGCTGACCCTCTACCAAAGCATCTGCCGTTTGGTTGGTGGAGTTCTCCTGTGCAGCTGCTACCAAGTCTAATGGAGGCTGTAGCTGACCCTCTACCAAAGCATCTGCTGTTTGGTTGGTGGAGTTCTCCTGTGCAGCTGCTACCAAGTCTAATGGAGGCTGTAGCTGACCCTCTACCAAAGCATCTGCTGTTGGGTTGGTGGAGTTCTCCTTGCAACAGCAGACCCCCTAAAAACATGGAAAATGTGGGGGGGGGGGGGGGGGGGGGGGAATAATAGCAGCTGCTTGTTTTTTCCCCTTGAGATTGTAAAAGATGTAATTCCATGTATGAACCTATTTAGAATAATGCAAGCTACATAACCACCCCCAGCATTGGTAGCCTCCATCAGCATACAAATCATCTGTTTAGTTGCTTCAGCTAAAACAAGCACACAAGCACTTCAATGTCTTTGGGAGGTTTCTACAGGGGGGGGGGGGGGGGCGGCAAAGATGCCTTTTTCTGAGCAAAGGTTGGTGGTATGTAGTATTTGAACATCCAAGAGATTTCAAATACTGCCTATCTTTGCCATGTATTCCAAAAGGTCAAGAGAAAATGGGATGTATTGGCCCCCACTGTAGAAAAAAGCCAAAGAGAAGTGCTCCTGCGCATGTTTCAGCTGAAAAGCGAGCTAAACAGTTAAAGATGATTTGTATGCTGATTGGAGGGTGCTCTTTTGCAGGTATTGTGAGCACTGTGTTGACTTTGTTCGTGTTGACACAATTAAGTATCACCTGAAGAGCCAGAAGCACACTTCACATAAGAAGGCAAAGCTGAGCAACTCTGGGGGGAGTGTGCCAGCAGGCAAGTAACCCTATCTAGTGTAGTAAAGCCAGGAATTTGCGGCAAGATTTCATTCTTGACTACATTAGAATGTGCACACTAGCTGACATTCCACTTGAAAAAACTGACAAGGGCAAGGCTTTCCTACAAAAGCATTGTGCTCATGCAGGAGCTCTGCCTGGAGTCGACCAGCTTAAGACTATCTATGTCCAAAGACTGTTCAATTTGCATTTTTCAGCCCTCAAGGAGTTGGTCAAAGGGAAGCAGGTCAGTATTACTGCGGATGAAACCACCAATATTCGAGATCACAGCATCTTGAATGTGATTGCAAGTGCATGGTCAACCTTACCTTGTAGGAGTGACTGAGATGGACGCATGCAATCATTCCACCTTCAGCCAGGCCATCATCAGATCAGCCACAGACGTGGGTATTGCATTTGATGATGTACTGGCCATAGTTACTGATAGTGCAGCATATTGTTAAGAAAGCTTATCGTGAGGTTTTGTCTGCAGCTTTTCCCAAATCGACGCATGTGTCGTGCCTTGCCCACATTGTGAACCTTTCAGCTGAAGTTTTCCACCATTATTCTGATGTCAAGCACACGTTGGACCTCATAGCAATGATTAAATCATCATTGTTCAAAAAGCCTGGTCGGAAGAGGAGATATTTGAAATACTTGGGTGATTCTATAGCTAGCTCTGATGTCAAGCTTCCTCTTGTTCCAGTTTCATCATGGTGGAACTCGTGGTTCCAAGCTGTCATTTACCATGCAACTAGAGACATCTTTATGAAGGTTTCTATTAGGAGCAAAATTGTTTAAAAGGGGAGATTTCTCACCAAAAGCCGTTTTCTGTCATTTAAAGAGTAGAAACAGTTCCATAATGTTGGAAAGGAAACTAATGTGCCCATTTTGACAAAAATGAGCGATTTCAGACGGTTTTTCCTCAAAGCACCTAAAAACGTCCCAATTGGAGAGAGGAGCGAGGGAACGTGTACAACATATAGTTGAGCTTCTCACTCACAAGACAATCTTTCCGGAAGTATGTCTCCAACTTTACTTTATTTAGGAGAACTGCCAGAGGCTCATCTGTGTGTTGATATCTCTTGAAGAGAAGAAGTCTCCATTGGCATGCAAAGTTTTCAACTTCCTGGAAGACTTGATAGCATACCTCAAAGCTGGACAAGTCAAAATTTCTTTTATAACAGAAACCGATTGTTTGCTGTCAAAGCTGTCTGAACCAGAGCGGGAAAAACATGTGAAGTCATTCCAAATTGTGCTTGCTCTGCCCTGAAAAATATTGAAGGTCGCCTCCACCCACATGCTGCTAATTGTTACTATAAGCAAGTGCGTATTTTTGATCCTCGTCAGCTTCCCACTATGGACCATGACATTGCTCAGGTTGATGTTGTTCCTGGATTGAAGAAACACACACCTGATCTACTTGAAGAGTGGGTCATTTACACTCCATTCCAGCAGAGTGCTATTCCTCACTTATCAGCCTTTTGGGAGGCCATGCATGGTTGGTTTCCACTCCTCTCAGCAGTGGCTGTAGAGGCTATCTGGATGCCAGTAGCATCAGTGGACATGGGCGGAGTTTCTCCTACTACAAACATTTGCTAAATAATAGAAGGGAGAGTCTTACTGATGAAAATATAAAGTTCTTAGTTATGCTCTGCCACAATGCTGACATTGAGGGACGCTTTGCCTATTTTGATGTCTTTTGCTGTATGAATATGATATTGTTTTGTCCACACATACAGTGTGCATGTCCACACATACAGCATGCATGTCCACACATGCAGTGTGCATGTCCACACATGCAGCGTGCATGTCCTAAATGTCTTAAAATCAAATATGAAACGGGGGGAAAAAACACTTCGAAGATGAATTCAACATATTTAGAAACGGAAAAATCTATTTTCTGAAACGGAATCCCAGGGGGTCTGCTTTCTCGACAGCTCAATTCAATAGTGGTTTATTTTATAACTTTTCTGTTCTGGTATTGACTCTGTAATTGTATTCATTAGATAGGAGGCTGGCCTACAGGAACCCGTCCGACCAAAGAGCAGTGAGTTTTTGCATATCATGCCCACGTTTTGTTGGTTGTCAATTTATTGCTTGGCCTCATTTTTGAGTGGCTAATGTACAGTGGTCCCTCCGTATTAAGACCCTCCCAAGTAAGACCACCTCCATTATAAGGCTTGCTCCCGGTTCGCTGGATTTATTTTGCCCCTCCCAAGTACGACCCTCTAAGATAAGTCCACCCCTCTTATAAGACCACTTGGCTGGGTCAATATCCTCCCAAGTACGACCCTCTAAGATAAGTCCACCCCTCTTATAAGACCACTTGGCTGGGTCAATATCCTCCCAAATAAGACCAAGCACCCAAGAATGCAGTGAATTTTGGTTTTTGTTTGAAGATCTACCTTCCAGCTTCTGAGCTTTTGATATTCAATGGCCTTTGTTTGTTGAGGCTGGTGAGTGCATACATGATGTCTTTTTGATGTGACCTCAAGGAGGTGTGAATGTAGAAAGCCTTTATAAACTGTGGAACAGTCCGGTTATGTATTCCATTGCATTCGTACAACACATATATATTGAATACATAAGTACAGCATTTTCTACAACGAATGCAAAGAAGAGAAAGGCGCTCACCCTGGAGCTGAAGGTCAAGGCCATCAAGCTCTGCGATGGTGGGGAAACCCAGCGTGTCATGGCAACAGAGTTTGGTGTCAGCAAGATCCAGATCGTGTGTCACAAGGAAGCCATCCAAGCCAAATTTGTGGGAGGTGGAAATGCTGACCACAAGATTCTCACGGCTCAGCGCAGCTTGTTCCCTGGCCTTGACGAGAAGGTGCACCACTGGTTCCAACAGATGCGCACACACGGCATGACCCTCACTGGTGAGTACATCCAGACACAAGCAATCAAGTTCTCTGAGGAGATGTGCTACACCAACTTCAAGACGTCCAATGGCTGGCTGCAGAAGTTCCAGTATCGTCACAACATCGGCTCACGCATCCTCAGTGGTGAAAGTGCTGATGTCCCACAAGCTGCAGTCGATGATTTTCAACCACGAATTGCTGGTCTCGTGGAGGGCTATGAGCTTCACAATGTTTTCAATGCTGATGAGTCCGCCTGTTCTTCCGCACTGCACCCACCCGCTCGATGGTGGGGAGGGTGACACCTGCAAGCTCGCCAAGGAGCGCATCACCTTCCTAGGGTGCTGCAGTGCCCACTGGTTGAGCAACTTCCTCTGCTTGTGATCGGAAAGAGCAAGTGTCTGCGCTGCTTCTCTCGAGGCCACACTGATCCAAAGAGGGACCTTGGCATCGAGTATGAGGTACAGGCCATGGCGTGGATGAGCGCTCCCATCTGGGAGCAGTGGCTCAAGCGCACCAACAATAAGATGCTTGCCGAGGGCCGGAAGATCATCATCTTCATTGACAACTGCTCAGTGCACTCAGATATCAACCTCAGAAACCTCAAGCTGGTCTTCCTGCCCGCCAACACCACCTCCAAGCTTCAGCCTATGGACGCTGACATCATCCAGGCCGTGAAGCAGGTCTACCAGAAGCAGATGGTCCACTACATTCTCTGGCTCATGGACGACGCTGTGAATGCCGATAGTGGTTGCACTGAGAAAATGAGCTCACTTGTCAAGAAGATGGAAGTTCTGATGGCGATCCTCTGGCTCAAGAAGGCCTGGGATGACCTCCACGTGTCCACCATCAAGAAGTGCTTTAAGAAGTGTGGCTTCACGACCACCACTGCCCCTGCTGCTGAGGTCGAGGAGCTCACCATCTCTGCTGAGGATACGGTCATCAATGGGCAGCTGTCGGAGGGTGTGACACTCACTGGAGCCAACAATGACAGCAAGGTGCACACCAGTGAGGACCACTATGACCCTGCCCTCGACCATGCTCTCGCCAGCCCTGAGGAGCCTGAGTCAGATGATGAGGAGGATGGTCCCATGCCCACTCCTGTGAGTGAGTCAGAGGTGTTTGAGATGGTGTGCAAGTTGCGTGACTTAGCCACTCATCGAGGCATTCCCAAGCTTGTGGCATGTGCTGATTCTATCGAGCAGATGGTCATCCAGAACAGGATGGAGCAGACTGTCCAGTCCAGTATCTCAGACTTTCTGTGTCGTGGACATATAGAAATACAGTTATAGGGGTATCTAAGTTAATCCAGCCGTTCCTAGTTAATCAAACAAGCCAGCCCAAGCCATATATAGTTGTATATATATATAACTAGGATATATATATAACTAGCATGAGTCTAATGTCCAATACATACATACATGTGTACAATGATAAGCAATGTATTTCTCAAGACACACCCATAATTCCAAATGAGAATACAGCATCTTGTCTGGGGAGCTTGCAGTTGAATGCATTACACTACACAATAAATTACATTTAGCAATGCTTTGTGAGACCCCTGCCATGTCCGAGAGCGATATTCCCAATTAAGACCACCTCTCTAATAACCACTCTAGATGATCACACTAGAACACAGAGACAACCACAAACACAATGCCCACTACCACTCTAGATGAGCACACTAGAACACAGAGACAACCACAAACACAATGCCCACTACCACTCTAGATGAGCACACTAGAACACAGAGACAACCACAAACACAATGCCCACTACCACTCTAGATGAGCACACTAGAACACAGAGACAACCACAAACACAATGTCCACTCCCACTCTAGATGAGCACACTAGAACACAGAGACAACCACAAACACAATGCCCACTACCACTCTAGATGAGCACACTAGAACACAGAGACAACCACAAACACAATGCCCACTACCACTCTAGATGAGCACACTAGAACACAGAGACAACCACAAACACAATGTCCACTCCCACTCTAGATGAGCACACTAGAACACAGAGACAACCACAAACACAAAGACCACTACCACTCTAGATGAGCACACTAGAACACAGAGACAACCACAAACACAATGCCCACTACCACTCTAGATGAGCACACTAGAACACAGAGACAACCACAAACACAATGCCCACTCCCACTCTAGATGAGCACACTAGAACACAGAGACAACCACAAACACAATACCCACTACCACTCTAGATGAGCACACTAGAACAGAGACAATCACAAACACAGTGCCCACTACCACTCTAGATGAGCACACTAGAACACAGAGACAACCACAAACACAATACCCACTACCACTCTAGATGAGCACACTAGAACACAGAGACAACCACAAACACAATGCCCACTACCACTCTAGATGAGCACCCTAGAACACAGAGAGAACCACAAACACAATGTCCACTCCCGCTCTAGATGAGCACACTAGAACACAGAGACAACCACAAACACAATGCCCACTACCACTCTAGATGAGCACACTAGAACACAGAGACAACCACAAACACAATGCCCACTACCACTCTAGATGATCACACTAGAACACAGAGACAACCACAAACACAATGCCCACTACCACTCTAGATGAGCACACTAGAACACAGAGACAACCACAAACACAATGCCCACTACCACTCTAGATGAGCACACTAGAACACAGAGACAACCACAAACACAATGCCCACTACCACTCTAGATGAGCACACTAGAACACAGAGACAACCACAAACACAATGCCCACTCCCACTCTAGATGAGCACACTAGAACACAGAGACAACCACAAACACAAAGACCAGTTGGATGAGTGGTCTTAATAGGGAGGAACCACTGTAACACTTTCTAAACAGAGCCTGCAATGGATGCAGTCTCGTGGCAACTATGTCACTGCTGATGATGTGAATTAATCGTTGCTGAATGCTTGACCTTTAATATGTGACTCACCACCTATGCCATCCGAGCTGTCCTAACTGCTATTGCATTTTAACTTTTCCTATAGCCAACTAAGTGTCCTAACTGCTATTTTCTCTTTCCTTGTCCTGTAGCCGACTAGCTGTCCTGACTGCTATTATCTCTTTCCTTGTCCTGTAGCCGACTAGCTGTCCTGACTGCTGACTGCTATTATCTCTTTCCTTGTCCTGTAGCCGACTATCTGTCCTGACTGCTATTATCTATTTCCTTGTCCTGTAGCCGACTAGCTGTCCTGACTTCTATTATCTCTTTCCTTGTCCTGTAGCCGACTATCTGTCCTGACTGCTATTATCTATTTCCTTGTCCTGTAGCCGACTAGCTGTCCTGACTGCTATTATCTCTTTCCTTGTCCTGTAGCCGACTAGCTGTCCTGACTGCTATTATCTCTTTCCTTGTCCTGTAGCCGACTAGCTGTCCTAACTGCCGTAAGCCACTGCCTCGCTGTTCTCTGTGTCTACTGAATATGGTCGCCAGGCAAGAACATTCTTCTCTACCCATGGGTATGTACATGTGGTGTGTTAGATGTGTGTGGTGTGTTTGATGTTTGGGTGGGTGTGGTGTGTTAGATGTGTGTGGTGTGTTAGATGTGTGATGTGTGGTGGGTTAGATGTGTGTGTGGTGTGTTAGATGTGTGTGCTGTGTTTGATGTTTGGGTGTGTGTGGTGTGGTGTTAGATGTGTGTGGTGTAGGTAGTTTTAACGAGAAACATCCTTTGGGGGTGTGGATATCTGAGGCCTCCCTTCTGTGTGTGTATGAGTGTGTGTGTAGTGTGTGGTGTGGCATGTGCTGTGGGTTCAAAGTACTCCTCTCTCTCTGTATCCCATTGTTGTTCATGTTTGTTTGAAGGTTTAAAGGTCGCTCCAAGTCAATTTGGGCAGTGGTTCACGTGGTGTCAGAGTTGCCGCCATGGAGGACACGCCAATCACATTGCAGAGTGGTTCAGGTGTGTGGAGGTCATAGCTCATATAATGGTGTCATAGCCTCCTCCTTTCCTGTTGACATTCCATTTTCACTCTTTTTCTGCTTCTTCCCATCCCTCACCTCTTCCCTTTCTCTCCCCTGTCTTGTTTCCTTCTGCTTCTTCCCTCACCTCTTCCCTTTCTCTCTCCTGTCTTGTTTCCTTCTGCTTCTTCCCCATCCTTCACCTCTTCCCTTTCTCTCTCCTGTCTTGTTTTCTTCTGCTTCTTCCCATCCCTCACCTCTTCCCTTTCTCTCTCCCTGTCTTGTTTCCTTCTGCTTCTTCCCTCACCTCTTCCCTTTCTCTCTCCTGTCTTGTTTCCTTCTGCTTCTTCCCTCACCTCTTCCCTTTCTCTCCCCTGTCTTGTTTCCTTCTGCTTCTTCCCTCACCTCTTCCCTTTCTCTCCCCTGTCTTGTTTTCTTCTGCTTCTTCCCATCCCTCACCTCTTCCCTTTCTCTCTCCTGTCTTGTTTCCTTCTGCTTCTTCCCATCCCTCACCTCTTCCCTTTCTCTCTCCTGTCTTGTTTCCTTCTGCTTCTTCCCATCCCTCACCTCTTCCCTTTCTCTCTCCTGTCTTGTTTTCTTCTGCTTCTTCCCATCCCTCCTCTTCCCTTTCTCTCCCCTGTCTTGTTTCCTTCTGCTTCTTCCCATCCCTCACCTCTTCCCTTTCTCTCTCCTGTCTTGTTTCCTTCTGCTTCTTCCCATCCCTCACCTCTTCCCTTTCTCTCTCCTGTCTTGTTTCCTTCTGCTTCTTCCCATCCCTCACCTCTTCCCTTTCTCTCCCCTGTCTTGTTTCCTTCTGCTTCTTCCCATCCCTCACCTCTTCCCTTTCTCTCTCCTGTCTTGTTTTCTTCTGCTTCTTCCCATCCCTCACCTCTTCCCTTTCTCTCTCCTGTCTTGTTTCCTTCTGCTTCTTCCCTCACCTCTTCCCTTTCTCTCTCCTGTCTTGTTTCCTTCTGCTTCTTCCCATCCCTCACCTCTTCCCTTTCTCTCTCCTGTCTTGTTTCCTTCTGCTTCTTCCCTCACCTCTTCCCTTTCTCTCTCCTGTCTTGTTTCCTTCTGCTTCTTCCCTCACCTCTTCCCTTTCTCTCTCCTGTCTTGTTTCCTTCTGCTTCTTCCCCATCCTTCACCTCTTCCCTTTCTCTCTCCTGTCTTGTTTCCTTCTGCTTCTTCCCCATCACTCACCTCTTCCCTTTCTCTCTCCTGTCTTGTTTCCTTCTGCTTCTTCCCATCCCTCACCTCTTCCCTTTCTCTCTCCTGTCTTGTTTCCTTCTGCTTCTTCCCTCACCTCTTCCCTTTCTCTCTCCTGTCTTGTTTCCTTCTGCTTCTTCCCATCCTTCACCTCTTCCCTTTCTCTCTCCTGTCTTGTTTCCTTCTGCTTCTTCCCCATCACTCACCTCTTCCCTTTCTCTCTCCTGTCTTGTTTCCTTCTGCTTCTTCCCATCCCTCACCTCTTCCCTTTCTCTCTCCTGTCTTGTTTCCTTCTGCTTCTTCCCTCACCTCTTCCCTTTCTCTCTCCTGTCTTGTTTCCTTCTGCTTCTTCCCATCCCTCACCTCTTCCCTTTCTCTCTCCTGTCTTGTTTCCTTCTGCTTCTTCCCTCACCTCTTCCCTTTCTCTCTCCTGTCTTGTTTCCTTCTGCTTCTTCCCATCCCTCACCTCTTCCCTTTCTCTCTCCTGTCTTGTTTCCTTCTGCTTCTTCCCTCACCTCTTCCCTTTCTCTCTCCTGTCTTGTTTCCTTCTGCTTCTTCCCATCCCTCACCTCTTCCCTTTCTCTCTCCTGTCTTGTTTCCTTCTGCTTCTTCCCTCACCTCTTCCCTTTCTCTCTCCTGTCTTGTTTCCTTCTGCTTCTTCCCATCCCTCACCTCTTCCCTTTCTCTCTCCTGTCTTGTTTTCTTCTGCTTCTTCCCTCACCTCTTCCCTTTCTCTCTCCTGTCTTGTTTCCTTCTGCTTCTTCCCATCCCTCACCTCTTCCCTTTCTCCATCTTTGTTGCTTCTCTTTCCCTCCCTCTCTCGTTCCCCTTCCTCCCTCCTCCCCTCCCTCCATCATGCCAGAGGTTTATCTAGTAATACAGGATGTATGCATGTAGCATGCTCTCTTCACCATAAACCATACAAGCTCGTTGTTAACTCTTATCTCTCACCGGCGTGAGTCCAAATGGCGCAAATAGTGCTGACTGCTCCCAAATTATCAAAGAGTTTTTAAATTAAATCAAATTTAATTTAAATAATTTAAAATTACCTTTTACATAACAAAAACTAAAGCATGATCTGAGCATGCCCAGAGCATTGCTCTATCATTCAAAATAACAATTAGGAATGTGTGGCTAGGAGGTCAAACTTCAATTTCCGGTATCTAGGAAAGTTGTGGAAAAGACCTGGGTAGCCATGATGTTTGGAGCTGAAGGAGCAAGGAGCTGGGTAGCCATGATGTTGCTTGTAACACTCTGCAGCAGTGGAGCTGAAGGAGCTGGGTTGCCATGATGTTGCTTGTAACACTCTGCAGCAGTGGAGCTGAAGGAGCTGGGTAGCCATGATGTTGCTTGTAACACTCTGCAGCAGTGGAGCTGAAGGAGCTGGGTAGCCATGATGTTGCTTGTAACACTCTGCAGCAGTGGAACTGAAGAAGCTGTGTAGCCATGATGTTTGCAGCAGTGGAGCTGAAGGAGCTGGGTAGCCATGATGTTTGCAGCAGTGGAGCTGAAGGAGCTGGGTAGCCATGATGTTTGCAGCAGTGGAGCTGAAGGAGCTGGGTAGCCATGATGTTTGCAGCAGTGGAGCTGAAGGAGCAGGGTAGCCATGATGTTTGCAGCAGTGGAGCTGAAGGAGCTGGGTAGCCATGATGTTTGCAGCAGTGGAGCTGAAGGAGCTGGGTAGCCATGATGTTTGCAGCAGTGGAGCAAGGAGCTGGGTAGCCATGATGTTTGCAGCAGTGGAGCTGAAGGAGCAGGGTAGCCATGATGTTTGCAGCAGTGGAGCTGAAGGAGCTGGGTAGCCATGATGTTTGCAGCAGTGAAGCTGAAGGAGCTGGGTAAGCCATGATGTTTGCAGCAGTGAAGGAGCAAGGAGCAGGGTAGCCATGATGTTTGCAGCAGTGGAGCTGGGTAGCCATGATGTTTGCAGCAGTGGAGCTGGGTAGCCATGATGTTTGCAGCAGTGGAGCTGAAGGAGCTGGGTAGCCATGATGCTTGCAGCAGTGGAGCTGAAGGAGCTGGGTAGCCATGATGTTTGCAGCAGTGGAGCTGGGTAGCCATGATGTTTGCAGCAGTGGAGCTGAAGGAGCAGGGTAGCCATGATGTTTGCAGCAGTGGAGCTGAAGGAGCTGGGTAGCCATGATGTTTGCAGCAGTGGAGGTGAAGGAGCTGGGTAGCCATGATGCTTGCAGCAGTGGAGCTGAAGGAGCTGGGTAGCCATGATGTTTGCAGCAGTGGAGCTGAAGGCAATGATGTTTGCAGCAGTGGAGCTGAAGGAGCTGGGTAGCCATGATGTTTGCAGCAGTGGAGCTGAAGGACCTGGGTAGCCATGATGTTTGCAGCAGTGGAGCTGAAGGAGCTGGGTAGCCATGATGTTTGCAGCAGTGGAGCTGAAGGAGCTGGGTAGCCATGATGTTTGCAGCAGTGGAGCTGAAGGAGCTGGGTAGCCATGATGTTTGCAGCAGTGGAGCTGGGTAGCCATGATGTTTGCAGCAGTGGAGCTGAAGGAGCTGGGTAGCCATGATGTTTGCAGCAGTGGAGCTGAAGGAGCTGGGTAGCCATGATGTTTGCAGCAGTGGAGCTGAAGGAGCTGGGTAGCCATGATGTTTGCAGCAGTGGAGCTGAAGGAGCTGGGTAGCCATGATGTTTGGAACTGAAGCAGCAAGGAGCTGGGTAGCCATGATGTTTGCAGCAGTAAGAGCTGAAGGAGCAAGGAGGGTAGCCATGATGTTTGCAGCAGTGGAGCTGAAGGAGCTGGGTAGCCATGATGTTTGCAGCAGTGGAGCTGAAGGAGCTGGGTAGCCATGATGTTTGCAGCAGTGGAGCTGAAGGAGCTGGGTAGCCATGATGTTTGGAACTGAAGCAGCAAGGAGCTGGGTAGCCATGATGTTTGCAGCAGTAAGAGCTGAAGGAGCAAGGAGGGTAGCCATGATGTTTGCAGCAGTGGAGCTGAAGGAGCTGGGTAGCCATGATGTTTGCAGCAGTGGAGCTGAAGGAGCTGGGTAGCCATGATGTTTGCAGCAGTGGAGCTGAAGGAGCTGGGTAGCCATGATGTTTGCAGCAGTGGAGCTGAAGGAGCTGGGTAGCCATGATGTTTGCAGCAGTGGAGCTGAAGGAGCAAGGAGGGTAGCCATGATGTTTGCAGCAGTGGAGCTGAAGCCATGATGTTTGCAGCAGTGGAGCTGAAGGAGCAGGGTAGCCATGATGTTTGCAGCAGTGGAGCTGAAGGAGCAAGGAGGGTAGCCATGATGTTTGCAGCAGTGGAGCTGAAGGAGCTGGGTAGCCATGATGTTGCTTGTAATAGCACAGCATCGCTGTTGCTAATGTCACATTGCATCACTTGGATCGAGCTAGATTCTATTCAAGTGATGCATTGCAACACAGTGCTTTAAGTGTTCACACTATCACAAATGTGATGGTCACATCGCATCACTTGTGATCAGTGCATTGTCAGTCAGCCTGTAGCCCACTCAATCTACTGGAGCATTTGATGGCAGCGAGGATCAGCACGACTTCTGCTGCGTCAAGCTATTGTGGAAAGAAGCCAATCAAGCATTCTAGCTGTAGTAAGCCTAATATAGAAGTAAGCCTAATATACAATACTAGACTCAGGCATGGTTTTTCCTGGAAAAAATTCTAAGGGAAGCTTGTGGTTATATACATGTAAATGTAGCTATGATCTAGTTCCCTTCTGAGTGGTGGAGTGGGTGCAGTCAGGCCAGTTCTCCTGGACCAGCAGTACCAGTGGCTCTGTTGCTGGTAAGCACATGTACTGCTAGGCTGGATGTGATGTGCAGCTTCTGGCCTCCATGTAGACCCTTCCTGCATATGGACGCAGTTGTGGGCACAAGCTATTACTCCAGGCCCATCTTCTAGTGGTTCCAATGCTGGTTTAGAGCATTTAGAGCCATTGTTTTCCCCCCTGTATTAACAGTATCTGTGGTTTGTTGCTAAGCAACCAGAACTCATTGGCCATGGTCAGTGAGTGTTGACCTGGGCCATGGTCAGTGGGTGTTGACCTGGGCCATGGTCAGTGGGTGTTGACCTGGGCCATGGTCAGTGGGTGTTGACCTGGGCCATGGTCAGTGGGTGTTGACCTGGGCCATGGTCAGTGGGTGTTGACCTGGGCCATGGTCAGTGGGTGTTGACCTGGGCCATGGTCAGTGGGTGTTGACCTGGGCCATGGTCAGTGGGTGTTGACCTGGGCCACCATGGTCAGTGGGTGTTGACCTGGGCCATGGTCAGTGGGTGTTGACCTGGGCCATGGTCAGTGGGTGTTGACCTGGGCCATGGTCAGTGGGTGTTGACCTGGGCCATGGTCAGTGGGTGTTGACCTGAGCCATGGTCAGTGGGTGTTGACCTGGGCCATGGTCAGTGGGTGTTGACCTGGGCCATGGTCAGTGGGTGTTGACTTGGGCCATGGTCAGCCATTGTGGACCAATAGTTCCCCTACCATCAAGGCAGGAGGCTTTCATTCCCCAAGTCATTTTAGTTCCCAAAGCCAACGTTTTCATCGGGTTATATATAATGATATTCACGTGTGTGGTTTATTTCTAAATTCCATCACATCTGTTGTGTGACTCACTAGCGCTATCTCTCACTGCCACCATGTGGCCAATTCTCAATTGTCATCAGTTGGCCGGCTAAAATGGAAAATGGGTTTTTCCCCCTCCCTTCCTTTTAACGTCCATTTCTATTTAAGCAACTTTATTTTTTATTTTACTTAATTATTTTTGTTACCAATTCATTAGCTATCACCTGATATGCGGTTGCTAGGCGATGTTCTTGATTTTCTTCCCATACTAATTTTAACATTTTCTAAAAACTAGCATAAATTTCGACGGTGAGAGAAGGTTGAGTAAGTATCTCTATTAAGCACCAACATGCATCTTTACTGTTGGTTCGAGCTGCTAAACATCTCCATAACTGCATGGTGGCAAGTCTTCTAGCACGACCGAGCTCCTACACATCTCATAACTACATGGTGGCAAGTCTTCTAGCATGACAGAGCTCCTACACATCTCCATAACATAGGCTCCAACTTTCTGAAAATGTCATCCTTGACCAAAACCACACCCACCACTAATTAAAGTCACACCCACCAACTACGCCCATATATACTTGACCACAAAATTATTGTTTACAATACAGTATTGAATGAAAGTTTTATTTACGCTCCAACACTCAGCAAGACAAGCAATTAAACAAAACAAAACAACATTAATCTATCAAGTCAGCAACTCAGATTCAGGTCAGGGGGTGGGGGTGTCAGGATTGCTAGCTAGCTATTGATACTGATTTAATGACTGAAGAGTAGCCTTTTTGCATTTAGAAAGTAGCTCAGAAGGAAGTTTGGTGTCGTAACAGCACTCCTCACTGTTAAACTTCACACTCATAATAGAAGCAATAGTGGAAGGCTTCAAACTGGGACGCTGATCAGTGTGGATCTTTCGAAGAATCGAAAATCCACGTTCAGAGTCAGCATTGGACACTGGAATTGTCAATAGACCAGTCATCAGCCGAGACAAGCTAGGAAATCTCTGCTCCCCATCTAGGGTCTTGATCTTGCTTACTTCATTCCAGTACTTGCCTGCTCTAGGTTTCTTCTCGCCTGTGACAGACTTATAATAGAAGCTGTCAAGAGAGAGATCAGGGAGATCATCTGGTGAAAAAGTGAAATCCATGAACTCTTCCCGCAATCCATCAACTGAGCTCGAATCAGCTAAACCTAATTGCTTAAACCTCTTAGCAAGAGAAGCGACGGTGCTGAAGGAGTAAGAGCTGACTTGAAGCGGGATTGATGATGCCCAAGTCCTTCAGTATAGTGTCACTAAAGGGGAACTTCTTCAGCATTTTCTGAAGTGTCGCCACATAGAAACTACGGATGGCACTGAAAATTGGTTTGAGATCCTGCTCTTCCTCGAGTGCAGAGATGTACACCCAAGTACTGTCTCCTAGCCCTAGATTCTCGTCAGGTAGTTGCCCTGTACTGTCTAGGCTGAGGCGACCAAGATTAGCTGAAGCAGCAAGAATAACCTCAGGCTTCAAGAAGTTACTGGCATAAAGACGGACAAGCCGATTCATTTCCGAGTACAACTGGCAGGTGGTATTTTGAGTTGACTTTTGAAAAGTCTTATTAAACCTGTCCATAGATGGCAGAATATAAGAAAGGAAAAGGAGGATAGGTCAGTCTTGTAAGGTTTTTTTTTAAGTCGCCCTATAATGCTTTTGACTTTAGCACTTTCTGCCTCTTTACTAGAGAACAATAAGCAGTCATACTGAGCAAGATATCGCCCAACACACCTTAACAGACTCAACCAACGAGTTGTACAGTGCTTCAGAATCGTCTGAGGCTCAGAAGTAAACAAGGAAGTCCAAAGATCGCAAAATCTTGCTTTGTCTTACTGCTATGAAAGAAGTAATAGAACACCTCAACGAAAAGCTGATCAATATCTACAGGAAGGGCTTGCATACCAGCTTTTACAGTTAGATCAGCGAGATGACAAATACAGCCTACATCTAAAACATCAAGGCACTCCTTCCTCATCAGTTTCTGGACACCAGAACGGGCCCCTTTCATCACGTTCGTGTTGTCAGACATGAAAGACAAACATTTGCTGAAGTCCAAACCATGACTACCAAGTGACCGCTTAAGAGCAGAAAAGAGGTTTATTGCTGTGCCTATATTAACTACTGGCATGTCCAGAAATCTGGTGCGAACGTCTCCTACACTAGAATCGAACACACGAACAAGTATTAGACAGGATTTGTCCGTCTTATCATTTGACTCGTCCATCACGACAGAGAAAAAAATAGACATGCTGTGAAGGGTACTTTGAAGATAGTGGGGAGCTAAAGCTTCCTTAATGACTGCTGCAGTTTTAGTATGGCCACAAGCAAACTTTTTGGCAACTTCTGAGTCTGGGAACATCCGATTAAACAATTTCGTGGCATGGTCGCTAATTTGAAAAGAAAGATTGTGCTCAGCCACAAACTTGCACCAAAGAGACTCAGCTTCTATAGTAGCCTGAGCTGTTTGAGGCTTAAAGTAAGATGCTAGTGACCTGGACGAAGATGCGGCCTTAGCCATATCAATATGGCGTTTTCCTTGTACATGTGTGACTACATCATGTCGTCCACAATTATATACGCCGAAATCAGAGGAACATATTGAGCATCTTGCGTAGGTATCAACTATACAGAGGTTACATATACTTGTAATTCAACAACTTTGCTGTACTTAGATCTACAAACCTTTGGAACTTTTCCCTATTCCTGGAAATGCATGCACCAACTTAGGATCATTCACCCACTTAGGATCAAAGTGACTCATCCGTTTGTGCCTTTTAGACGAAGAAGGATGCATCAGAAGCTATCTGGTCACTTGAAGAGCTAGAACTGGAGGCCATATTTAGTTGCTGTCTGCTGAGCTAGGCTTGCCATGTGCTCTTCAAAAATGCTGTTAGTGCAGATTTTAATCTAATCATCAGGCCACATTGACCACTTCTTTGACAAACAATAGAGCTCCACTTAGGCAATCCTTGACCCTTGACATAGCTCTTGGCTGTCAAGGAAGTTCCTTGACGGTTGGAGCCTATGCCATAACTGCATGGTGGCAAGTCTTCTAGCATGATCGAGCTCCTACACATCTCCATAACTGCATGGTGGCAACTCTTCTAGCATGACCGAGCTCCTACACGTCTCCATAACTGCATGGTGGCAAGTCTTCTAGCATGACAGAGCTCCTACACATCTCCATAACTGCATGGTGGCAAGTCTTCTGAATGAAAAGATCATGCCACACTCCCTTAGTAAACATAACACGTCTTTATATACGGCTATGGGGTGTTGCAGGTGACAAGAGTTGACGGAGAAGTTTCAGGGTGTTATGCTAACCACAAAACATCACGTGCCACGCCCAACTGCAGACAAACGTATTAGCACAGACCTTTATGTTGTTCAATATCTCCGAAGTGTGTCTCTCTTCCTAGGAAATACGCTGTGAAGGTGAAGACGTGCACATGAACATTCATACATATCGAACAGAAGCCGTTGGGCCGGCCAGCCTAATGACTAGCACCTATCAACACTGATTGACTGAACAGATAACCCATCTTACTTGTAGTTGTTTCATTGGATAGAACTTTACTATAATCTCATTGGTTGTTTGTTGCATGATCCTGCCCTTATTTTGTCGTTATAAAACCTCTGCTGGGCAAACCTATTTAAAGGAAGTCTGGCAGGAGGTTAAGAAGTTGATCTCACTAGTCAGACTAAATCCGGGTTCACAATATGACGCTCGCCCATCGTCTCGTAACGTATCGTATATTGGTCTATCGTATCGTATTGTTTCTGGTTCACAATATAGTGTTCGATGGCGAGTTTTACTGGTTTTGACAAGGTGCTCACGTGATAGTAGTTGTTGACCGATCGCGAGGACGCTATGAACGGCAGTTCTTCCTCTTCTAGTTCATCTAGTAGTTCTAGCTTTGGTTCTTCTAGTTCATCTAGTAGCTCTCGCTGTGATAGTTCTTCTGGTACAAAGTCCTTCACGTGACCCTCCCACTTGCCAGCATTCTGATTGGTCGGACGCTCGACGCTAGAATAGAACCAGATTCTATTCCATCGTTACATATCATAACGTCCTATCGTATCGTATTGTCATGACGTTGTTGGTTCACAATACGACGATACGTTACGATAGGATGATACGATACATAACGATGGCTGAGCGTCAAACTGTGAATCAGCCTTTAGTTTTGTTGTGGTAGTCACTGCTAATTAAATTATCTTTAATGATTAAATGCCAACCTAACTTCAAGCTTAGGCTGAATTAGATAGGTAAGATAAGGTTACTCACGGACCAAAACACAACATATGGTGGCAACCTACTACGATCAAACTCAGCCATTGATTAGACTCCTCAGACCAGCAGCTATTAGACTGGTGTGGTAAGGGCTCACTAGCTATTCATAGCCTCAGGCTAGTGCCATTTTGTTGTTTGAACTGGCTGACCAGCGGCAACTCCTCATCAGAGATAACTATACACACGCCTACACTATTAGACTTAAGCCATCTCCGTGTTAGTGACCGGTGATAGTGTGAAGAGTGACTGTGTGAAAAGTTATTATTTAGATGTAAACGATTCGAGATCAACCAGAAGCCCATCATGTCCACGCAGACTGGAAGCCATGGACAGAGGGACGAGCTACAGACATCTGACCCTGAAGTTAAAGTTCCTACCGAAGCCTACGCCCACCACACCCCCACTAGTGAGATGCTGCACATGCTTGTCTCACAACAACAAACAGAAGCAGACAGAGAGCAGAGACACGGGAACAGTTGGAGCTGCTACTGCGCAGCATCAAGCAGAGATGAGTCGTATGACGGAGTTTTTCACCAGGATCACCGAACAGCGTAACCAGCCACAACTCTCACCTCCTAAACTCAAAGCCATCCGAAGAGGAGACAGAATCGACTCCTACCTCACCAGATTTGAGCAGCACATGACCACTTATAATGTCCTGAAGGATCAACGGCCAGCACAACTCCGGGCCCTACTCGAACACCATGCCCTGGAAGCTTTCTTAGCTCTCACAGCTGTGGAAGCCAAAGACTGATACTATCAGGTGTCCCTACTTGAAAGAATGGGAATAACAACAGAGACCCAGCAAAAGCGTTGGTGGGAGGCTACCATCAAACCTAATGAGACAGCTACCAAGCGGACGGCACGCTTATGGGATTTAACACTGCGTGACAGACTGTCCCACGCCCATGGAAGCCGGTGAGAAGTTCGCCACAGAACACGCCCTCCGGATGTTACCCAGCAATGTAGAGCTGAGGTGCGGACACAGAAACCTCAGACTCTAAAACAAGTTGGCAGACTAACAGATCAGTACCTCCGAGACCGCAACCTCGACTATAGCATCCTCAGGAAGCAGAAGAGGTGGACGCCTTACCAACAGCCATCAACACGGAAGACAAGAGACCAACCACGCCCTCAGAAGTTGACAAACCCAGCGGCAGAGACACTGGCGAAGGCACAGACACTCCCACTCAACCAACCAGAAAATGCCTTTCCGACAGTGGAGGCAAGCATCATCTGGCAAAATACTTTGACGAGGCTAAGGGACCCTTTTGTTTTGGATGCA
Organism: Cladorhizidae sp. MBARI D1340-BT2; assembly: GCA_028752905.1. Lineage (NCBI taxonomy): Eukaryota > Metazoa > Porifera > Demospongiae > Poecilosclerida > Cladorhizidae > Cladorhizidae sp. MBARI D1340-BT2. The sequence continues at coordinate 6,110,563 of JAQNBH010000004.1, read as the reverse complement.
AAGACTGGGCACACACAGCAGCTCATTCCAAGAAAATTGTTTTTGCTTGTGAGCCAGTGTGCAAGCATAGTGATGACTACCTCATCCCAGGCTAACTCAATGGAGGCAACGCCCAGTTCAAGCTCGACACAGCTGCATCACACTCGCTCGTCTCCTGCTCCGCTATCTCCAAGGAAGTATTGACAGGAGAAAAGATCTCCCTGGTATGGGTTGAGGGCCTACCAGTAGAATTCGACTTGGCAGAAGTCAGCATAGACATGATGGAACTCAAGCTGACATTGTAGTTGCTGTGACTGATGACATGGATATGGATGCATTGCTGGGGCAAGACATTCCCTTCATAAATCAGCTACTCAAGCCCTTGGGTAGATGAAAGGAGCAAGATGAAAGTTCCTCTCTGCTCGGTGCAGACAAAGAAGGAAACAGTCAAGCAAACAGCTGATAGCTGATGGCGACCAAGCACCTGCTCAGTCAGATCAATTGTCATTCCCTGGCACCAGCTTGTTGGACTTGACTCTGATATGATAGTTCCAACCAAGCACAAGATGTCTCCATCTCAGAAGAGGCAAGAAGCTCACAGACCTCAGCAGGCAGACACAGGTGATGACCTTAAACAGAACACAGCCATGGATGAGGATGCAGACTCATCAAACAGGGATGCTTTTGACCCGTCGCATGCATACACGGATATAAACAAACTCAAGAACAGCAGCGAGACCTGACTCTGCACTCAGCCAGACAAGAAGTAGGGAGGGGAGAGACCAGCTATGTCTACCAAGATGGAGTCTTGTACAGACACTGTACTGACCAGCAGTGAGGGGAGAGACCAGCTATGTCTACCAAGATGGAGTCTTGTACAGACACTGTACTGACCAGTTGCAGAACAATGCTCTGCAGTTACTTCTACAACAAGCAAGACGGTACACACAGCCATCCGAGTGGCTCACACTGTGCCAATGGCAGGGCACCTGGGTTTCGAACGCACTAAGTACCGCTTACTCCAATACTTCTACTGGCCCACATTTGCTAGAGATGTCAGGGAGGCGTGCAAATCATGCCCACAATGGCAGAAGGCTGCGAGAAGACCCAGCAGCAAGCCACCACTGATCCCCCTTCCCATCATGGCAGAGCCCTTCGCCAGGGTAGCTATTGATATGGTTGGGTCGTTGACAAGAACTAAAGCAGACAACAAATACATCCTGACATTGATGGGTTGCGGCAGCCGGTACCTAGAAGTGGTACCACTGAAGAACACAGACTCACAAACAGTGGCTACTGCCCTGGTGGGCGTATTCTCTCGATTGGGAATTCCAGCAGAAATCCTCTCCGACCAGGGGGTGAATTTCATTTCCAAATTAAGCAAGACCTATACAAGCTCTTGGGAGTTGAGCCAATAAGAACCTCACCTTATCACCCCCAGACAAATGAGCCGTTGAACGGTCCCATTGCACTCTCAAGGCTATGCTAAAGAAGTATGAGCAAGACCAAAGAGGTTGGGACACCCTCCTTCCCTACCTACTATTTGCCTATAGCGAAGCCCCGAACCGAAGCACTGGCTTTTCGCCGTTTGACCTCATGTTTGGGTGACATGTGAGGGGGCCCCCCTAGATATATTGAAGAGTAGCTGGACCGACAATGATGCTCCACAAACCACAACCCTTGAATGGATGCTAGAATTGCGGCCCAGGCTTGACCAGATGTCGGACATTCCCATTCAGACCCAGACAGAGGTGCAAGCAGAAACCATAACTAGATATGATCAACATACTAAGCAACGACACTTTGACGTGGGCGATCAAGTCCATGTACTTATGCCAGTGAAATCCATCAAATTGACTGCTCAATGGACTGGTCCTTACTTAGCTGAGAACAAACTCTCTCCTGTGACGTACACCGTCAGGATGCCGGATATGAGGAAGAAGACCCGCACCATACACATCAACATGATGAAGCTGTGGCATCCACCAGCAGCAGCAGCAGTATTCTCCACGTCACAAGCAACACAGCTGCATATTGACACGGGTATTTCATTGCCGACGCGCACTAACCCGCCGACTATTCCCAAGGCTGGCAAGGAAAGGTCGACCAGGAGATACAGACTATGCTAGACGGAGGCATAATAGAACGATGCTATGGCCCTTGGACATCAGCTATTGTCCCGGTGACAAAAAAGGACGGGACTGTTAGAGTATGCATTGACTACCGTCAAGTCAATAAGGTTACCCAACCTGACCCTTATCCGATGCCCCGGATAGAAGAGCTACTAGAATCACTTGGAAAGGCTAACTTCATCTCCACCCTCGACATGTCGAAGGGTTTATCAAGTCCCAGTAGCTCCCAACAACAGACAAGACAGCTTTATGTCTAGGAAAGGGAAGTATCGATTTCTACGCATGCCTTTTGGACTCAAGGGTGTGCTCTCCTGGCTAATGGATGACATACTCTCAGACATGCCTGAATTTTATAGAGCATACCTTGACGACATTGTCACTTTCAGTGACACTTGGGGAAGAACATTTGCAGCATCTTTTCCAAGTCATAATTCAATTATAACATCACGGCCTGACCTTGAAGTGTGATAAATACTCGATTAGCATGACCACTTTTTCTTATCTTGGACACACCGTTGTCAAGGGACAAATCGCTCTACAGATGGCATAAGTGGAAGCAGTACGAACCTTTCAACAGTCAGTCACCAAGAAACATGTCAGAGCTTTCCTGGGCCTAGCCGTCTACTATCGCAGATTCATACCGGCTTTCAGCTTTACAGCAGCAGTACTCACAGACCTCACAAAGAACACGGCTCCAGCCAAGGTGAAATGGACTATCGACTGCCAGCAGGCCTTCGAGCAGTTTAGAGACAGTTTAACAAGTGCACCAGTACTGTTCACACCAGATTGCAGCAAAGACTGGGTACTGCAAACAGATGCCTCAGGCACAGGAATTGGCGCTGTGCTGAGCCTGCAAGATGAACAGGTCTGACAAGCCCATAGCTATTTCTCGAAGAAGCTTCTTGATAGTGAGACACGTTACTCCACAGTTGAGAAAGAATACCTAGCAATTGTTTCGGCTTTGAAACACTTCAAAGCGTATGTCCTAGGACGAGTATTCCTAATCCAGACGGATCATAGAGCACTACGATACTTGAGCAAGATGAAAGGTGATAACCATCGGTTGACCAGATGGTTACTACAGGATCATGACGTCACCATCACTTATCGCCCTCGATCCATGAACGACAATCAGATGGCTTATCCAGACAGGCCTGGGCTGCCAGAACCCTAACATATCAACACCTGATGATACCACAGATCTTCACCCTACGATTTCAAACTCGATTTCAAACTCTGACAGGGGGGGGGGGGAGTGTTGGGCCAGCCAGCCTAATGAACTATCACCTATCAACACTGATTGACTGACCGGATAATCATGCCCATGTGTTAATTGACAGTAGTTGCATCTTACTTGTAGTTGTTTCATTGGATAGAGCTTTACTATAATCTCAGGCCGTTTGTTGCATGATCCTGCCCTAATTTTGTCGTTGTAAAACCTCTGCTGGGAGAACCTATTTAAGGAGGTCTGGCAGGTTAGAAAGTTGATTTCACTGGTCCACTTAGTTATGTTGTATGGTAGTCACTGCTAATTATATTATCTTTAATGATTAAATGCCAACCTAACTTCAAGCTTAGGCTGAAGGAGATAGGTAAGATAAGGTTACACAGGGACCAAAACACAACAGAAGCCTATTCCCCTTCACAACCTACTTTCAAAGGTCAACTTGAAAGGTCAACTTCCTGGAAGAAAGGTCAACCTCCTGGGTGATGCTTTTAGCTTCTTCTATACCAGTGACTTCCTCCAAATGAGGGGGGGGGGTTAAGCTTTTTCTGTATGTTTTGAAGCCTGCAGTGTTAGGAGTGCCCCCTAGAGCCTACGTCTATAACGGTGAGGTTTGATTCAACGAGTTGTTAGATTTGGTGCAGTAAATGTCAATATTTTTCTGATTTATCATCAGATGCATTTCTCCTCTGTCCTCTTCCTCTCCATCTTTCTCCTTCTATCCCATCTCCATCATTTCCACCTCCTCCTCTGGCCTCTTCCTCTCCTTCCCCCCCCCCCCCCCCCCCCCCCAGCCACCATAACGAGTGTCCAGTCACAGGCTGTGTCTGCAACTGCTTCTCGCTAGACTGCTCCCTCTGAGCAGCAGGAGATAGATCAACAACAAAATCAAAAAAAAATGCCTTTCTGGGATTTGCATTTTTGTGACTGTATGTACCTATGTGTGTGTGTATGTAATTAATTAAATTTTATTTTAATTTGTGGTGTGTTGTTGGGGAGATCACATGACCATTTCATGATTTGGTTGTTGTGGCTTCTCATGTTTCACTAATTAGATAATGACCACTTAATGTTAATATTTGAACTGCACCTGTCTCCAACCTGGATTAATTATTCTAATTATCTTTTGGAAGGGGAGTTCTACAGCACTGTGAAATCTTTCCATCTCAGCACTGAAGCAACAGAGATGGTGTTTGCAATGTCTCAGCACTGAAGCACAGAGATGGTGTTTGCAATGTCTCAGCACTGAAGCACAGAGATGGTGTTTGCAATGTCTCAATACTGAAGCACAGAGATGGTGTTTGCAATGTCTCAGCACTGAAGCACAGAGATGGTGTTTGCAGTGTCTCAGCACTGAAGCACAGAGATGGTGTTTGCAATGTCTCAGCACTGAAGCACAGAGATGGTGTTTGCAATGTCTCAGCACTGAAGCACAGAGATGGTGTTTGCAATGTCTATCTCAGCACTGAAGCACAGAGATGGTGTTTGCAATGTCTCAGCACTGAAGCACAGAGATGGTGTTTGCAATGTCTCAGCACTGAAGCACAGAGATGGTGTTTGCAATGTCTCAGCACTGAAGCACAGAGATGGTGTTTGCAATGTCTATCTCAGCACTGAAGCACAGAGATGGTGTTTGCAATGTCTCAGCACTGAAGTACAGAGATGGTGTTTGCAATGTCTATCTCAGCACTGAAGCACAGAGATGGTGTTTGCAATGTCTCAGCACTGAAGCACAGAGATGGTGTTTGCAATGTCTCAGCACTGAAGCACAGAGATGGTGTTTGCAATGTCTCAGCACTGAAGCACAGAGATGGTGTTTGCAATGTCTCAGCACTGAAGCACAGAGATGGTGTTTGCAATGTCTCAGCACTGAAGCACAGAGATGGTGTTTGCAATGTCTCAGCACTGAAGCACAGAGATGGTGTTTGCAATGTCTCAGCACTGAAGCACAGAGATGGTGTTTGCAGTGTCTGTCTCAGCACTGAAGCACAGAGATGGTGTTTGCAATGTCTCAGCACTGAAGCACAGAGATGGTGTTTGCAATGTCTATCTCAGCACTGAAGCACAGAGATGGTGTTTGCAATGTCTCAGCACTGAAGCACAGAGATGGTGTTTGCAGTGTCTCAGCACTGAAGCACAGAGATGGTGTTTGCAATGTCTCAGCACTGAAGCACAGAGATGGTGTTTGCAATGTCTCAGCACTGAAGCACAGAGATGGTGTTTGCAATGTCTCAGCACTGAAGCACAGAGATGGTGTTTGCAATGTCTCAGCACTGAAGCACAGAGATGGTGTTTGCAATGTCTCAGCACTGAAGCACAGAGATGGTGTTTGCAATGTCTATCTCAGCACTGAAGCACAGAGATGGTGTTTGCAATGTCTCAGCACTGAAGCACAGAGATGGTGTTTGCAATGTCTCAGCACTGAAGCAACAGAGATGGTGTTTGCAATGTCTATCTCAGCACTGAAGCACAGAGATGGTGTTTGCAATGTCTCAGCACTGAAGCACAGAGATGGTGTTTGCAATGTCTCAGCACTGAAGCACAGAGATGGTGTTTGCAATGTCTCAGCACTGAAGCACAGAGATGGTGTTTGCAACGTCTATCTCAGCACTGAATCAGCACTGAAGCACAGAGATGGTGTTTGCAATGTCTCAGCACTGAGGCACAGAGATGGTGTTTGCAACGTCTATCTCAGCACTGAAGCACAGAGATGGTGTTTGCAATGTCTCAGCACTGAAGCACAGAGATGGTGTTTGCAATGTCTCAGCACTGAAGCATAGAGATGGTGTTTGCAATGTCTATCTCAGCACTGAAGCATAGAGACAGTATTTGCAGCATTCATATCTAACTATATACAGCGTATGCTCAAAAATTACAACTATTTTCCCACAATGAAGTGCAAATGATGGCTCTGCATGCACCAAAGTTGTTCTAGGTGAGAAGCTTGAAGCTGGAGGAGTTCAGCAACAGATTGCAAGATTTGTGCAGAAATGAAAGTAAGAGTCCCATGCTACAAATACTTTTCGTGTACGTCATGTCTTCCGGAGTGGAAAAGATGGTGTGTAATTCTACAGGGACACACACTGGACCAACACCACAATGGGTTGAGGCAGGTTTAAGTAGGTTGACCATAGCTCTATGGGGACACACACTGGACCAACACCACACTGGGTTGAGGCAGGTTGAAGTAGGTTGACAATAGCTCTATGGGGACACACACTGGACCAACACCACACTGGGTTGAGGCAGGTTGAAGTAGGTTGACAATAGCTCTATGGGGACACACACTGGACCAACACCACACTGGGGTGAGGCAGGTTGAAGTAGGTTGACAATAGCTCTCGCACTGGGGTGAGGCAGGTTGAAGTAGGTTGACAATAGCTCTATGGGGACACACACTCCAACACCACACTGGGTCTGTCCCTCAAGTAGTTTTAAAGGAACTTAATCCGTTGTTTGTTTCCTGTGAAGATGCGGTCTCTAAAGGCACGATCTGTTGGGGAGGCATTCATAGAAACATCTTAGAAGAGTGTTCTCGCTGTGCTCTTGCAGAAGCAACGAGTGCCACAGCTACTCCTCTTCGTTCCGTCTCATGCCTCGTTCCTTCCTCTCCCTCACCCCCATCCATTATTCCAGTAACTGCTCCACTTACAGTCACTAGTGGCTGATCAAAACACACCCCTATACAAGATACATCCACACTGAAAGTCTGTTAGTAATGATGTTTTGCCAACTGACCAAATCTACCCACATTAAGAATAGCCTAATAAAGAAGTGCGATGCTGAATATCACAAATACCAACATGACATCATCAAACCTAGCACATAGTTGGAGGGCTAGGTCAAGAAGGGTTTGGACCAGTTAGGGTTGGTTTTGGACCAGTTGGGTTGAGTGAAGACCAGTTGGGTTTGGGTTAAGACCAATTAGGATTGCGTTAGAACCAGTTAGGGTTGAGTTAAAAGTACAGTTGGGGTTGTGTTAGGACAGTGCAGTCGATAGGCCAAAGTTGTGACAAGATGTTAATTATGCCAAATGATGATGTAATATTAAGATATTATTGCACAGCTCTGATTAATGTTGTGGGGCAAGATAGGCGTGGACCACAAGATAAAATTCTACACCTAGGTACATGCTGAAGTGTAATGCTATACCTAGCTACTACCGAAGTGTAATGCCTAGCTATAAGTGCTACAATAAGTGGATCAAAAGATTGACCACTATTGCAATACGAAGTCGAGGAGCTGTCCAGTGCAGTATCTTAAAAAGGAGTTGCTAAAAATAATGTGACCTGTCTGACTTGGTGTCGCGAGCCACACCTTTTACAGAAGACCTAGCAGGAGGCTAGCATTAGCTCACTGGACGTGTTTTTGTAATCTTGCAACTTAAATTTAGGTGGAGCCAGTGAGCTGCAAGATGGCACATGATGTCCTGAGATAGGAATGTTAATTTTATCAGTAATACCTGTATTGCCTGTAGAGCTTCATAAAATTCCCAACTGTGGGACTAGAGCATCAGCTGTACCCAAAACACATTAATTATCTGCAGATGCTGCTTGATCACCATAAACTCCATCTCTGCACTACCAGAAAGCTGCATTCCTCTCTCACCAACATGTTTCATGGTGGTCGTCTCAAAAGCAATAACGAATATAAAGTTAGCCTTGACATTGGGTCCGGAGTTTGTAGGATTATCACTGAATATTATTTGAGTTCTTGTTGTGTACTAAACATTCCTGCTTTAAGATCTCTCAGAACCTCCAAGGTCACGTATTCAGCCAAGCCAGCTGATGCTTCCACAGCACAAGTATGGCAACACCAACCACCAACAACTCAAGAGGCAGAGGAATGCGAGGGTATATATTTGGCTAGCAGCCATTGGAGGGAGCACCTCAAGAGGCAGAGGAATGCCAGGGTATATATTTGACTAGCAGCCATTGGAGGGAGCACCTCAAGAGGCAGAGGAATGCCAGGGTATATGATTAGCAGCCATTGGAGGAAGCACTCGAGCGGTGGAGGAATGCTAAGGTATGACTAGCAGCCACTGGAGGGAGCAACTGAAGAAGCAGAAGAATGCCAGGGCATATGATTAGTAGCCATGGGAGCACCTTAAGAGGCGGAGGAATGCCAGGGTATATGAATAGCAGCCATTGGAGGAAGCACTAGAGAGGTGGAGGAAAGCTAAGGTATGACTAGCAGCCACTGGAGGGAGCAACTGAAGAGGCAGAGGAATGCCAGGGCATATGATTAGCAGCCTCTGGAGGGAGCACCTCAAGAGGCAGAGCAATACCGACAGGCAGATCCACTCCAACAAACATATTCAAACATTAGTGGACCTTGTTTAATATGTGATTCAGAAGTTGATCAAAGCAGAGTGGATTAACCCACAGGTGTATACATTACCCTATATATATATAGCTAGCTATGTTTATGATATAGCCATAAAGAACAACTGTGCTGGATTGCAGAGGGGGGAATAGAGTACCCATGTAGAAAAACCTTTTATCATTCAAATCATGTACACAGGTTTTATATGGTAAAGGGTGCATTAACGGGATGGGTAGTCTCTTTTTTGAAGGGGCAGATAAACAGACATACATATACATCTCATTCCACTCTCGTATACAACCAGCAGACATTCATCAACAGTTCTCTCTTTCTGCTCTCTGAATTCCAAGAAGGTCCTCCCTCTGTCCGTGTGATGTTTTCTAGATGTGCATATATACTTATCCCATAGTTTATTAAAGTATATACTTTTTATCTTGTCAAGTTGTGTGTGGAATTCTGGAATTCTGCCAAGTCTAGCCATCCTTAACTTATTACCTCTCATCTCCTGGTACAGCAGTAGATCCCACCAAAAGCTACCTAGTGTATAAGGCCAGAATTCAATGCACTTACTAAACAAAACTTCCACTGGGCCTGTACACATTTTGCTCCCATTTTTACCCATTATTCTGTGCTTCATTTTAACCCTGTCATGCTTTCATCCTACCTGTTGATGCCAGTGGCAGTGGAGACCTGTGGTGTTTTTGGCCCCAAAACAAAGGTCTTTATACGAGAACTTGGACGTCGCCTCAAGACAGCCACTGAAGATAGAGACTCATTTCAGTACCTGCTACAGAGGATGTTAGTAGTTTTTATAAACAGAATTGCTGCTTCAACATTATCTTCTAGTGGTTCAATGTTGCCTTGTTTTCAAATCAGTTCTCAGCATTGAAAATATACTCTCTGGCATATAATCACATATAATCACAAATATTTCACTATCTGCAGCAGAGGGACCCTTTGAACTTTTGCAAGGTGCAGAAGTAATTTGTCAACACTTACAATTGGGAAAGAGAATGGAGTTATCATGAGTTGGTATTGGAAGACAAGTATGTGTTTTTTTTAACACCATTGGAGAAAGTAACCAGAAGCTTTGTTTCAGTGGAGCCTTGGCTTCATTCCCTTACTTTTCAAAACCAGCTAGCAGCTGCTTGCCATGCACTTGGTAATCAGGTGGGGGTGGGGGGGGGGGAGGGGAACTCAAAACAGAACAGTTTCCATTAATAGACTTTACCTGTTGGTGCCTACACCAAATGTTTTTATGGCCTATGCTAGCAATATGCTTGGCACAGGCCTACCACCTCTAAACTTCCTTCACGAACAACACAATTGCTTACACAAGCCTTAGATGATCAAGTTCAAATCAACACTCCCTGTATATATAGTGTAGTGTTGAGTACCAGCTGTTAGTGGACAATAATAGTTGAGAGCAGTTAGCCAGATTCTACTTGTGCCACATCTACAGGTAAAGAAAATAGGCAACCTTTGTTCCTTTCTTTAAACTCGAGCAAGCCTTTCCTTGTCCTAATAATGTATGTATTTATATCACTTCATAAAGGATGACTTAACTTTGTCTATTTATTTTAGGTGGTGCAAATGGAGGTTAGGAGCGATCTCGTGCAAACCATAGGTGATGATTGGGGAGATTTTCATGCAAAGGATTTTATTTTCATCCCCGTTTCAATTGAAGATGATGCAAACATCCAATGGCTGAGTAGGCTTTATTCTTTTTTCTATTTAGGTGGATTGTAAATGTTAGAGATGGTTGGAATGTAATTCCCAGATATTCATAAACTGGAAGTGATGTTTACTTCCTGGTTGTCATATGTGAAGTGATCAAGTCTTCCAGCTTTCCTGAACTTCATAATCCTCGTTTTTGAAATGTTCACCTTTATCTTGTTCTTTAAGCACCAACTATGGAGCACATTAAGAGCTTCTTGAATGTCACCTGAATTTATAATAGACTACCAAATCATCCGCGCATAAAAGAATGATTTTAATAATGTGACACATTTCAGAGGAGAGGTCGGTGATGTAGAAGAGGAAGCAGGTGGGGAGAGGCCATCGCCTTGAGGTACTCCTATACGTTGCGTAATATAGTCAGAGAGTTGCAGACCGCTAATTTGTATCAGGTTTGCAATGATGTCATAGATCTTGCCTTTGATCGAAGGGAATTTTTAATCTTGTACAGCAGAATGTTGCGATCAACCGAGTCAAAGGCCTTTCTGAAGTCAATAAATGCTGCATACATGACCTTTTTATTTTTACTGTGACTTAACGCATAAAATGTGCCTTTGGAGAGTTGTCAGACCCATAATCTATTCTATAATAGACTAATAATTTTGTTATTGTTTACCCTGACTTGAGGGTGTGAATAAAAATTTTTTTTTATTTTTTATATATATTTTTTTATATAACTTTGGATGAGGAAGGTCGGCACTAATGCCTTGCACTAATGCCTTACATGAACTAATGCCTTACATGAACAACCTGCATTATTCATGTACGCTGTAACTACCAGCTATTACACACCGAAATATCAAATTGCCCTTTCAATTGCCCCACAGGCCATTAATACGTAGCTATATACCTAGTGTACCTAGCTACCTAGAGTGGATTTGAAGGTATCTCTTAGAAGAGGGGCTGCTGTTGTAGGGGGAAAAGCTCAGCCCCTGCCTGGATGAATAGAAGACCATAGAGCAGCTCTAAGGCATCACACCGCAAAGTGGATCTGACCGTCCGGTGCGAGTCGAGTCATTCTTTGCGCATGTGCATTATTATGCATTGTTGAAAGTTTGTCCTCTCTCAGAATAATTGGGGCTTGTGGTCAGGGAAACTGCGAAGACGATATATATGAGCAGCTTAGTCTCCACGCTTCAACTAGTTCAGACCTCGTAGGTAACTGTGTAGAATAACTTGAGAGTGGTTGACCTTGTTGTCATGTATTCCCCCGATTTTGAAGTCTCTGCAAACAGTATACTGCTTCATGAAGGATATCTCTTCAAAACACCACCTCTTGACAAGTTCTTCATGGTGTGTTTTATTATAACTATCTTGATTTTGATTTTTGATATGTATATGTATTCTGGGCAATATGAGATGCTGGTGGGGTGATGAATATTAATTTTTTTTCTTGCTCATTTTCTGTGGTAGGATATATATATATATTATATATAGCTAGCTGGTTCCATAGTTGTTGTGCTGTTTTTGGGGGGGGGGGGGGGGAGGGGGGGCAATTTAAAAAATAATAATTGAAAGAGGACTAACCTGCTAACTATAGGTTGGAAATAGGTTGGAAATAGAATTATTTCCGAAGCAGTGGCATTGGTTGGAAATAGGTTGGAAATAGAATTATTTCCGAAGCAGTGGCATTTGACATGCATGGGTAGCTTGCTTGTGTCCTTATAGACATGCATGGGTAGCTTGCATGTGTCCTTATAGACATGCATGGTAGCTTGCTTGTGTCCTTATAGACATGCATGGTAGCTTGCATGTGTCCTTATAGACATGCATGGGTAGCTTGCATGTGTCCTTATAGACATGCATGGGTAGCTTGCATGTGTCCTTATAGACATGCATGGGTAGTTTGCATGTGTCCTTATAGACATGCATGGGTAGCTTGCATGTGTCCTTATAGACATGCATGGGTAGCTTGCTTGTGTCCTTATAGACATGCATGGTAGCTTGCATGTGTCCTTATAGACATGCATGGGTAGCTTGCATGTGTCCTTATAGACATGCATGGGTAGCTTGCATGTGTCCTTATAGACATGCATGGGTAGCTTGCAAGTGTCATTATAGACATGCATGGCATGTGCCCTTATAGACATGCATGGATAGCTTGCTTGTGCCACTTTCCTTATAGACATGCATGGGTAGCTTGCATGTGTCCTTATAGACATGCATGGGTAGCTTGCATGTGTCCTTATAGACATGCATGGGTAGCTTGCATGTGTCCTTTCTTTATGGCCTCAGGGTCACCACAATGCATGGAGTCATGTACAGAATACATCTTCCCTGGATAGTGTAATGCAATTAAAACAAAACAGCTCCCACCAGCATAGACCATGGAATGTGATTTTTAATCAAGAACAGAATTGTTGATGGCACGTAGACGTCTTTATTTAGGCTTGGAACTGAGACAGTTTCTATTCCCTTTGTTTTCTTATTTAGTTTTGATTAACGAACGTTGGCAGCTAGGTTGCATGTCTACTTCGTTTGTTTAATTACACCATCACTAGGAAACAGCCAGTGTTCTACTTTCTAGGATAGGCTTTCTTTTATTGTGTTGAGCGAACAGAGGGATTAAAGTTATGTGTCGGGTTGGGGGGGGAGTTGGTACAGATGGAATTAAATTACTCGAGGTCATGTTTGACAAGGCAATTTGCTACTCACAGATGTTTCCGTGGTTTCAAGAATGTTTCCGTGGTTTCAAGTTGAATTCTTAACCTTGCTAACACGTTTGTGGTACTATTTTTGTAGTATAATAGTCAATTTCTTACACACAAAGTTATAGTGAAACCATCAATCATGATGACCCAACTTGCATCAAGTCAACTTAAGACTGGTTCACAACACGACGATGGCCGAGCGTTCTGTTGCATTGCATCTTGTCAATTGACCTCTGACCCTATTCATTTCGAACCACGCACAACAAAGATGGACACGTGATAGATTATAGCATTCTGATTGCTCCGACGCTGGATTAGAATTTTTGCATGGTCGAAATGAGTAGAGTTAATTGTCAAGATGCAATGCAACGGAACACTCAGCCATCGTCGTGTTGTGAACCAGCCTTAACTTGATTGAGAGCATCAATATCAATGTTTGGTGTTAGAAGATATCAGTGGTGGCAATACTCCGGTCGGTGTGGTGGATATATGAGTACCAATTGATGGTGGGCGTGAGCAACAAGGTAGGAGTATGCGCTCTTACCAAGAGGACTGTACCGTGGTAGTCCGACAGCCCGAGGTATCCGCCACTGTCAGACATCACAGCTCAAGTTATTCGAGAAGTTCCCCACGCCAGAACCTTTGGCCTTACCGAAGAGAGCTTTCTGGAAGAAGATAGTAGAAAGGTTTCTGTCTTGGTTTCATGCAGTGAAGAGACCCTCTGCATAGCTTCAGATCTGTTAAAACTAAGCAAAAGTGAAGCCAGGTGCTACTGATGCTGCCAGTGTAAGTTTTGACTATGTCTTAAAGCTGAGCACAACTGTGAAGCCAGGAACTACTGACGCAAGGTTTGATCAGTCTTGAAGCTGAGCTCAACTGTGAAACCAGGAGCTACTGATGCTGCCAGTGTAGTTTTGACTAGGTCTTAAAGCTGAGCTCAACTGTGAAGCCAGGAACTACTGACGCTTGCCAGTGTAAGTTTTGACTATATAGGTCTTAGTGACTTTGGTAGCTCTTTGGATCGCCGAGTCATTCTCTGCAAGGCTCCTGTGAGATGAAGAGCTGTGTAGAGCACCAGCAATATCACTGATCTCATCAACAGCTCAAATACAAGCTGAGATTTATTTTATTATTTAAAAAAAAGATGATCTTGTTTATCATCACGACTATGGTGATGATAAGTAGGAAGAGAATAAATTGGCAATTCAAATTTTCCCGCCCAAAATGGATGATGGCATGTCATTATTTGGTCTGAGATCTGATCAGTGTCAATCCATTTATCCCTTTTATCTATGGCAATAAGACAACACTTCTATTGGTGCAGCCAGAAGTGATTGAACCCCCCCCCCCCTTGATGAGCCACCTCTGGGTAGTGTGAGCAACCCCTGTGTGAGTCAGCCCTGGTAGTATGAGCAACCCCTGGGTATGGATTTGCAAAATCTCCTCGCCAAACAGCATGCTCACAATATCAGTTGGCAGGAAAATGAGCGCTTCATGCCTAGCAACTTCTCAACAGTGTCCATGCACAGACTGTGTCAATTTCCCATCTATAGGCATGTATTGCCAAGTGCATTACTGGGCCAACTAGACGGGATAATGAATGGTTACTGAGTAGAGCCTGGAGAATATCTACCCAGAAATTACATCTACCATTATCAGAAATGGAAGCAAAAGAAGAAGCACCGACTTTCAAGCAGGAGGAGGCATAGTCATGAGCGGTGCAGGAGGAGGCATAATCATGAGCGGTGCAGGAGGAGGCCTAGTCATGAGCGGTGCAGGAGGAGGCAAAGTCATGAGCGGTGCAGGAGGAGGCCTAGTCATGAGCGGTGCAGGAGGAGGCCTAGTCATGAGCGGTGCAGGAGGAGGCCTAGTCATGAGCGGTGCAGGAGGAGGCCTAGTCATGAGCGGTGCAGGAGGATGCATAGTCATGAGCGGTGCAGGAGGAGGCAAAGTCATGAGCGGTGCAGGAGGAGGCATAGTCATAAGTGGTGCCTATAACAGATAGAGACTAGAACAAACAATGAGGTTGGTGCCCTGCCAATATTGAGACAGTACAGCCACTTCCATGCAAATGCTTCATGTGACTGCCACATGTGATCACCTCATGTGACCACCTCATGTGACTGCCTGCCACATGTGATCACCTCATGTGACCACCTCATGTGACTGCCACATGTGACCACTGCATGTGACTCCCTCATGTGACCACTGCATGTGACTACCATGTGACTGTCGCAGGTGACTACTGCATGTGACTGCCTCATGTGACCACCGCATGTGACTGCCATGCATGACCACCGCATATGACTACCTCATGTGACCCGTGACAACTTAGGAAATGGCTAAGTTGTCAATTAATTATGCAGCATGATCTTCTGTGAGAGCCAGGAAGCTTGTGGTCGTGGGAAAGCAACACACTAGAGAACTCTATACTATCATTCTGGTCATTCTTGACCTGTCCACTTGGTTGCTATGGACTTATAGTTTTATATTGCAAGTTAATGATCTTTCATGGAAGCAAGCACTCATGTGATGATTAACCTCATTAACTCCTCCCTCTCTTGCCCCTCCCTCTCTTTCCATCTCTCCTCCCTCCTTATAATCCACTCAGAGCTGGAAGAAGCGGTGGTTTGTGCTCTCGCAGCTCAGTCCTCTTGACCCTTCATCCCTGGACCTCTCTTACTACTTAGACAAAGAAAAGAAGGAGAAGCGAGGCTCCATTAGCCTGCGGGAGATCAAGTGCGTCAACCCCGTCTACCACAAGTCCAAGGGAGATGTCTTTTCACTGGAGACGTGCGATCAGAAATTTGTTCTTCGATCAACAGATGAACATGGGAAGGGAGTGTGGGTAGCCAAGCTGCTGGAGGGATGCTCCAAAGGTGAGTAATAGCGAGAAGTGGTGTGTAGAGTGCTGCGTTGAGAGGTGTGTGGAGTGCTGTGTGAGCATGGAGTGGTGTGTTGAGAGATGTGTAGAGTGGTGTGTTGAGGTGTGTGGAGTGGTAGGTTGAGAGGTGTGTGGAGTGCTGTGTGAGTGTGGAGTGGTAGGTTGAGAGGTGTGGAGTGTGGAGTGCTGTGTGGAGTGGTAGGTTGAGAGGTGTGTGGAGTGCTGTGAGTGTGGAGTGGTAAGTTGAGAGATGTGTAGTGTGAATGTAGAGTGCTGTGTTGAGGTGTGTGGAGTGCTGGGTGAGTGAGGAGTGGTGTGCACAATGTGAGTGGGGAATGTGTGAGCATGTGGAATGGTACATGTATGTGAGTGTGGAGTGTGTATGAAGTACACACTCCACACACGGGAAGGAGGGTACATTTCACACCTACCAGTAGTAACACACCTTCACAGTGCCAGCCAGATACTGATGGTCTAGTCCCCTCCCCCTCCCCCTCCCCCTCCCAGGTATATGCGTGTACGTACATACGTATTGGCATCTGTTGAGTGCCTTCTGTGATGGTCCAGAAGTTTAAAGGTGTGCTGTGTGTTATTGTTGCTAGGCCAGGAATGTTTGGTTATCGAGATCCAGACTCAATAGACTAATTAGTATGAGAATTCCATTGCATTGCAGTAGTTGCATTGCGTTGCGTAGGACCGATCAGCACAGCTGTCAAGTCTGCCATGGCCATACTTACTTCACCCCTCCCAGAAACAGCACAGTCAAGGAGAGAAGTTTCTAGAGCACTTATTCCTTTTCTTGCTAAACCCGACATTGTCTTTGAATCTGCCTAACTTGAGTGGGACATTTTGTCCTCTCAGATTCTCATTGGCTCTAGGGCGTTCAATAGAGAGGGTGGTTTTTTAAAAAAACGGGGGAAGAAATTTTTTTTTAAAGTTTACGAAAACATTTTCCCACCAGATCTTTCCTGTTCATCTTCTCTAAGGGTAATTGTCGATTTCAGGCGCCATCTTCCATACGTCATTTCCAGGCCAATGTGGATTTTGCATGGCTTTCAGCCCTAGTATAGGCAGTCACTTGTAAGGTTTACATGTGTAGGGTACAGCTGTTCTAACAACTGCAAGGATAGCATTACCCTGCACTAGTTTCTTCCCAGACAATTATGGGTCTAGCCATATTAAGAGTATGTACACCAGCTGCTTGGTCCATCATCGTCTGAGGATGGGATTCCAGAGAAACTGGTACTGGGTGTCTCTGTTCTTACTGGTATCAGAACAGCTTGCTCCGAGTCCTACCATCATCAACCCATCTCCGACCTATTGTAGCTGAAGCAGTACAACATCGACAGTTATGTGGATGGCAATCAAAGACAGTACCTCCCAGTTGTCAATTTAGATACAGGATATACATTTTTGGAAAAGAAATGATTTGTTTTTAAAGTTTTAAAAACCTACGTTTTTCTCCCCATATTTCCGTGTTCCTCTTCCTTTACCGGTTGGACGCTGATTCGTTTGTTGTAATAAAATAGCATAACTAAACTATTCATATCATCTCAAGCTATTCCCATGGGGATACAATAAGCTGTGGCTTGGTATAAGAATCAGCTCCATTGAAGTAGGCAAACAAGAGCTACACAGCACTACATCTGCTACGTCTACAACAAAACTTACAGCAAAGGAATCCTTCTGGAGCACCTCCTTGCTCGAGAGAGAAGGAATCCAGAGTGCTTCCTGGTAAGCACAGATGCCCGCCCGTGCAACTTTCCACCCAAGAACTTCCAGAAACAGTAGCGAAAGCCCGCTCACAAAGGAAGTTGCGATCGTCGGCCATTTAATTTTTTCCGCTTGCCCTGCCCACCCAGAAGTAAAGTAATCAATAGAGCAGTCTATTGGGCATGTGCATACAAAAAAATGGGCGTGTAGTTTAACTGTTTTGATTTAATATTTTTTTAAATCCCGACGATGTCTAACTTTATGCCATATATATGGAGCTTTGATACAGCTGTGTTTCATGGAATGTAACCATTGCCTCAACAGCTAGAAATATTAACCCTCTCACTCATGGAATGTAACCATTGCCTCAACAGCTGGAAATATTAACCCTCTCACTCATGGAATGTAACCACTGTCACAACAGCTAGAAATATTAACCCTCTCACTCATGCAATCTAACCACTGTCTCAACAAGCTTGAAATATTAACCCTCTCACTCATGAAATGTAGCCATCATCTGAACAGCTAGAGATATTAACCCTGCAAGCTAGATATGTAAAAATAATTAATTTAAAAAGCTCTCGTTAAGCATACACTTCTGGTAGACGTGGTTGTAGTCATGCTGACTCCGCATGTACAGCGGCGAGGGATGCATGAACACGCTCTAGTCTTGCGCTACATCTCACAGCACAGGCCTGCCATGTGTGAGCAGATACTTAATCCTATGTGACACATATCCACACATAGCACATATCCACACATAGGTGCAAAACATGGGCTCAGACCTCATGCAACTCCCGTACATATTTAAGTTTTTTCTTCTGCTGATCCTTTACCTCATAGGGTTGCAATGTCTTTGACGCACACTGGACCAACACCACACTGGGTTGAGGCAGGTTAAAGTAGGTTGACAATAGCTCTATGGGGGCACACACTGGACCAACACCACACTGGGTTGAGGCAGGTTGAAGTAGGCTGCTCTATGGGGACACACACTGGACCAACACCACACTGGGTTGAGGCAGGGAACATTGAGATGCATAATGCATTGGTAACAGGAGGAGTGATTTATCTGGTGCCTACATGAACCAATTGCCTCGTCTTAATTTGTGGTTTTTTAATCACGATAAACTTCAGCTTCTCAAACTGTTCCCATCATTAGAATGCAAGCACGGTAAAGCTGCAGTTGGCATAAGAATCAGCTCCACTGAAGAAAGCAAACAAAAGCTATGTAGCGCTACATCACTTTCTGTCAACAACAAACCTTACAGCTAGAAAATCCTTACGAGGCGCCTTCTTTCTTCTTCAGAATGAAGGGATTCAGAGTAAGGTGTCTGTGCAGCCTTCATCAATAGAACAGCTTCCACAAACAGCATAAATTCCTCCAAGAGGTAGTCCATTACAACTGTGATCACATTGGCCGCTTCTTCTTCATCCGAAGTCAAGTTTTAAAGATATGGCTGTCTACTATGCATGTGCAGGAAGGGAAAAAACAGCTCATTATTATTATTTACTTATTTTCTTCATGAGATGTCTGAAGTTGCACCCGCAGACCCTTCAAGCCATCATCTGAAATTGTGTGCATCAAGTGCAACATAGCTTTCCACTGTCAGCGCTGGACTCACAATCTCTTCTCTTCACTGTCAGCGCTGGACTCACAATATCTTCTCTCCACTGTCAGCGCTGGACTCACAATCTCTTCTTTCCACTGTCAGCGCTGGACTCACAATATCTTCTCTCCACTGTCAGCGCTGGACTCACAATCTCTTCTCTCTACTGTCAGCGCTGGACTCACAATCTCTTCTCTCCACTGTCAGCGCTGGACTCACAATCTCTTTTCTCCACTGTCAGCGTTGGACTCACAATCTCTTTGTCAGCACTGGACTCATGATCTCTTCTCTCCACTGTCAGCGCTGGACTCGCGATCTCTTCTCCACTGTCATCATTGAATGTTGATCATATTTGCACCAATTAGCTTTATGCTGATGCTGCAGAAACAGTGAACTTTCGTCAGCATGTAGATTAACCTTCGGGAGTGTTTCGTCTAGCTGCAGAGTGGGTGTAATCCTCACCCACATTGGATGTTTGCAGTACACAACCTTCTGTTCACTTGCAGAGTTGTATGTTAGGTCTTGGATTTGAAGATGTTCAGCTGATTGTCGCTGACTATCAAGACTATGCTGGGTACACAACAAGAGCAAGGAGACAGGAACCATTCTGACTCGACGGTCTTCCCTAGCAAAGTACTCGGAGGAAGGCCTTCTCTAGAGGAGTACTCATGTCCCCTCCCCAATTCCTCAGGAGGAAGGCCTTCCTAGTGTAGGATCAGATGGTTTCTAAAAAAAATCTTACGGTTTTCAGGCTTTGAGTGCACCAAGAGTGGAGCAGCTCACCAGACACTCGTGCCCACTCGGCAAGGTTAATCAACCTTCACAACCCCTCTTCTCTCGTTGGGAAGAAAAGCAGCTAATGATCTTCTCAATGACACTAAAAACTAGACAGCTTCATGTAGTACACTTGCAAATGCGGCATCATTAAGTGCGAGTCAACATTTTCTTTTCAGCTACTGCTTGCAAATGTGGCATGACAGAGTCATCCTCCTCCACAACATAATGAAGGAAGGAAAGGGTTATCTTCAAACCATTGGGCCTGGCAAGATCTCGAGTCAGGATCTCTACTTTTTCTTGAGGAATGAAAAGATGAAAGGCTCACTGATACACATGCTCAGTAGCAGGAGCAACAGCTCCTTTAATATGTTCAGTAGCAAGAGCAACAGCTCCTTTGATATGTTTAGTAACAGGAGCAACAGCTCCTTTAGTACGCTCAGTAACAGGAGCAACAGCTCCTTTGATATGTTTAGTAGCAGGAGCAACAGCTCCTTTGATATGTTTAGTAGCAGGAGCAACAGCTCCTTTGGTATGCTCAGTAGCAGGAGCAACAGCTCCTTTGGTATGCTCAGTAACAGGAGCAACAGCTCCTTTGGTATGCTCAGTAACAGGAGCAACAGCTCCTTTGATATGTTTAGTAGCAGGAGCAATAGCTCCTTTAATATGCTCAGTAACAGGAGCAACAGCTCCTTTGATATGCTCAGTAACTGGAGCAACAGCTCCTTTGGTGACAATCCAACTGCTAAGCTCACAAGCACATGTTCACAATGTACAGGGCAAGATCAGTGCATGGAACATTAGGAGTCAATTAAGTACTTAACCCTTTTAGCTGTTAGAATTCTCATCCCGGGGCTAAGACTAGTATCTGCTCAGAGTGTGATTTATACTTAGAATTTAAGATGCACCCCTCCCCGCCACCCCCCCCCCCCCCAGCTTCTCTTCATTGACTCGCAACACCCTCGGCTTACATAGAATAAAATGACTTGATCAACAATCATCTAAGTAATCTTAAAATAAAATAAAAATTGACATTTCAGTTAGATGCTCGAGCCTTCATCTGACAAAGGCCAGAACATCTATATAGCCAAAATGTAAAAAGAACAAATTTTGATTGCATCTAGCCTTCATCTCCTAATGAAGGCTGGAGGGTTGAGCCAAAATGTCAACAACAAAAAACAAATTTTAAGTTGACCCATATCAGAGTTATTTAATTACACCTCTAATAATCATGAGCTATATAGTATTAATGTAATTATACAAACTTTGGGTGGGCACTGCTATGCAAACATTGGGAGCCACTTCCCACTTCCCCCATGTTTGTAAGCCAGCCCCAACATGTCTAACATGCTGTACCTCCCATTGACTCCTTGGGAGCCGTGGGATTGGCTTCTAGTGACCTGTTGCTCATGAATATATGCAGCAACAATTATGTTGAATTTATTTTGTCAAAACTAAGCGGACTCAAAACTTGGAAGTATAATACGATCATTTACATCGAGTCATGAGTTGGTGGGACGATCACTTCACGAATCTAATTAAAGCACCTGCCTCGACGACCAGTGTGTTATCGTCGAGGGAAGTGAGATACAGTATGACTCATGGATACCTTTTTGCCTCAGCTAGGCGTACGCTCATGCCACGGAGCAATGCAAGCCTCCATATACATGTGTGTGTGACAACCACAACTCTGCACGTGCTTAATTGCAACTGCTAAGAGCCGGTTCAGTGTAACCATGGGAACCAGGTGAAAGGAAAAGGATGAAAATGGGAGCCAGAAATGAGCGAGCCAGAAATGAGCGAGGAAGAGCAAATGCATTGCTATAGAAACCGAGGAACTGAGGAGAGGTGATGAAAACCCTTTTTGCCTCAAGCGTGCTGTGTGCGTACATTACATTGCGTACATTACATGGAGCAATAAACAACCTCCATGTTTGTATGGACTTAACTCTTCTCACAGGTTTTGGTGTCCTCCCGGACATTGCCACAGGCCTTCGCTCGACACCCTATATTTGAACTTTGCTATTTATAGTGCTCTTCTTATAGTATACTATTTTTATAATTCTAAAAAATTCATTGTTTACCAGTTTACCAGTCATTGCAGCAGCTAAAATCATATTTGCTATGTGTCGTCCTCGAAATATCGTTCGACATTCCAAGCCAAGCAGTACATAGATAACCATAGCAACACCGTTTAGCGCGGTACGGTGGGTGTTTTGTGCTGTTGAATCGCGACAATTGTTATGACTGTCGCTTATTATGGCTTGAACAAAGAAGATGGGTGGCAGATACGTGCTTGTAACTAACCTGCTCCGGAGCTCCCAAGGGCTGCACTGCACATCAGCAGTGTGAAAGAGGTCCACTAGCACTCCCTATAATTGGTTGCACCCTATATTTTATTAGATAATGGACAACCCATCACATTTGGTAGCTCTTCGTACATGTTTCAGCCCTAATTAGCTCTAAAAGACACAAACATGTATTGCATCCTTCACTAAGGCAGTAAACCAGTTGGATTCATCTTCATGTGTGTCCATCTCAAGAGGTTTTCCTTCCACATAACTTGCGTGCAACAGAGCACCATATCAAGACAGCAATGGGAAAACGTGGTAGGGATCATCAGGAAGACAATGTTCGTCGATTCAACGTAGCTAGCGTGCTGTAATAATAATCACTCGGTTGATCTGCTGTGAATCTTGTTCTTCTCTGCTGTTTGTTTCATGCAAGTTCTGTGCAAAACCACCCGAGATAGTTGGTCCTCTACCAAAGGGTTGACTCTAGCAGCCTGTACAGTATGCTAGAAGGAATAAGTTGGACAGCACCTCTGGCATTGCAACAGCTGACTCACTGTGTGAAAGAATAAACGTTTCAACTTGAATGGATTGGTCTGTTAAACAAAGCAAGGAAACAAGATTGTACACATATATAGACTGCAGCCAGCTAGATGACCTTTTACCAGTTACAAAACTGAAAGCAGCACATGTATTATGTATTGGTGTACAGGAGTTTAAGTGGTAAAGGATCGTCAATCCTTTTTGTGTTTGGGCACTTGTTTGTTTCCCATCCATAAGGTCAATCCAATATAGTTAGATGTGAGTACGTGTGTGTGTGCATGTGCGAGCATGCATTTGTAAGTGCAGCCCCATTGGTGCGCTGGGATAGATCGTAACTACGCAGCAAAGTCTTCCATTATCACACCTCCCATTGTATAGAAAATGTTTTAACCTGTATATATAGAGAGGCCACCTCTTAAGTAGCAGCTACTTGGTTCAATTGTGATAGTCATGTTCAATATTTCCTTATCTTCCTTTAATTAGATAGGACATCCTTTCATGTGACCGTACCAGACCAACCTACTGCCATTTATTCCGAAGGCATCCTCAAAGTGGCCACACCCCTAAAAGTCAACGTCGTCTCGTCCCTAAACGGTAACACAGTCATGTCAATTCCATTTGAAAAAATTAGACGCTTTGGCTGCCAGACGGCTGTGGACAGAGACATTGTGTGGTTCGAGACTTGCGATTGCCAGGAGGAAGGCGAGAACTTTGCATTTTTCATCGTGGCCTCGGGCATCGAGAAGGCGTACCAGATAGTGCTGGAGTATAAACGCTCGTTTGAACTTGGCTTGAGGGATCACATGATTATGGAAGAAGGCGACCAATCAAATTTCCTCTACAGCTTTGTCGTGAGATCTCATTACGGCCACACGGAGTTCTCCAAGACCAGAAGCAATCAGATCCTTTCGTCGAGCCTCCTCAGCCTCTCGGCCATGGGGGGCTCTCTCTCGCAGTCCGAGCTGAATCGGTTGACGCGCGCACGTTCTCCACTTAACATGGTGGAGGCTTCTGGGGGGAGGTTGGGACCTGTCCCTGGCTTCATGGATAGACGTAACACGTCCACTTCTCCCGGGCATTCCCCTCGCCTCACACCCTCTCCTCCCTCCATCAGCACACGTTCTCCGCTTAACATGGTGGAGGCTTCTGGGGGGAGGTTGGGACCTGTCCCTGGCTTCATGGATAGACGTAACACGTCCACTTCTCCCAGGCATTCCCCTCGCCTCACACCCTCTCCTCCCTCCATCAGTCCCAGCTTTGGATGCTCATCTTTGTCCAATGCGCATAACAAACCGAGACCCTTGGCACAATACAGAAGTGCCTCAACGGAGTTATATTTAACCGTGAAGAAGGATGTTATTACTGATCTATCCAGATCATCTGCTCCCTGCTCACTCAGCAAATCCAACAACACAACAACATGGAAGGAACAGAGGGCTCGGAAATTGACGCTGGAAGATATCAAGAAGGGGAAAAATCTAGACGAACAAAGGCGACACGGAAGGAAAAAATCACTGGCCCAGCTACAGAAGGATGGAGGTATACACGCTCTCAAGACTCTACGGAAATCCTCAAAAGACACTTCATCTCCACAGACGAGTCCTAATGATCATTCAGAGATTTTAACATTTGCATCGTATAGCAAAGCAGAAAGGAGTGGAACATCAATGCCGGCATATTATAATCTGGTACAGGGTATTGATAACATATCCTTCCAGAAGACGTCTCAGTACCAAAGGAAGACGAGTAGCCCAGCATATGTGGAATCTTGATATGCAACTAACTGGAGTAGACACACACGTTCCACCACACCATGACTAACCATGCCCTCTAAGGACAGTATTGACTATCTGTTCTGATATTTTTTGGTTTGACATTGAAGCACCAATTTCTTATCATTGAATCTACCATGTTAGATTTATTGAACGTCACGAATTTTAGTCCACACAACACCACACTGGATTGAGGCAGGTTGAAGTAGGTTGACAATAGCTCTATGGGGACACACTGGACCAACACCACACTGGGTTGAGGCAGGTTGAAGTAGGTTGACAATAGCTCTATGGGGACAAACACTGGACCAACACCACACTGGGTTGAGGCAGGTTGAAGTAGGTTGACAATAGCTCTATGGGGACACACACTGGACCAACACCACACTGGGTTGAGGCAGGTTGAAGTAGGTTGACAATAGCTCTATGGGGACACACTGGACCAAGACCACACTGGGTTGAGGCAGGTTGAAGTAGGTTGACAATAGCTCTATGGGGGGACACACACTGGACCAACACCACACTGGGTTGAGGCAGGTTGAAGTAGGTTGACAATAGCTCTATGGGGACACACACTTGACCAACACCACACTGGGTTGAGGCAGGTTGAAGTAGGTTGACAATAGCTCTATGGGGACACACACTGGACCAACACCACAATGGGTTGAGGCAGGTTGAAGTCGCTCTGTGGGAACATTGAGATGCATAATGCATTGGTAACAGGAGGAGTGATTTATCTGGTGCCTACATGAACCAACTGCCTCGTCTTAATTTGTGGTTTTTATAATCACGATAAACTTCAGCTTCTCAAACTGTTCCCATCATTAGAATGCAAGTACAGTAAAGCTGCAGTTGGCATAAGAATCAGCTCCACTGAAGAAAGCAAACAAAAGCTATGCAGCGCTACATCACTTTCTGTCAACAACAAACCTTAGAGCTAGAAAATCCTTACGAGGCGCCTTCTTTCTTCTTTGGAATGAAGGGATTCAGAGTAAGGTGTCTGTACAGCCTTCCTCTGCTTCCACAAACAGCACAGATTCCTCCAAGAGGTAGTCCATTACAACTGTGATCACATTGGCTGCTTCTTCTTCATCCGAAGTCAAGTTTTAAAGTTATGGCTGTCTACTATGCATGTGCAGGAAGGGGAAAAAACAGCTCGTTATAATTTTTTGGGGGGGGACTTATTTTCTTCGTGAGATGTCTGAAGTTGCACCCGTAGACACTTCAAGCCATCATCTGAAATTGTGTGCATCAAGTGCAACATAGCTTTCCACTGTCAGCGCTGGACTCACAATATCTTCTCTCTACCGTCAGCGCTGGACTCACAATCTCTCCTCTCCACTGTCAGCGCTGGACTCACAATCTCTTCTCTCCACTGTCAGCGCTGGACTCACAATCTCTTTGTCAGCACTGGACTCATGATCTCTTCTCTCCACTGTCAGCGCTGGACTCACGATCTCTTTGTCAGCACTGGACCCATGATCTCTTCTCTCCACTGTCAGCGCTGGACTCACAATCTCTTCTCTCCACTGTCAGCGCTGGACTCACAATCTCTTTGTCAGCGCTGGACTCATGATCTCTTCTCTCCACTGTCAGCACTGGACTCACAATACCTTCTCTCCACTGTCAGCACTGGACTCACAATCTCTCCTCTCCACTGTCAGCGCTGGACTCACAATCTCTTCTCTCCACTGTCAGCGCTGGACTCACAATCTCTTTGTCAGCACTGGACTCATGATCTCTCCTCTCCACTGTCAGCGCTGGACTCACAATCTCTTCTCTCCACTGTCAGCGTTGGACTCACAATCTCTTCTCTCCACTTTCAGCGCTGGACTCACAATCTCTCCTCTCCACTGTCAGCGCTGGACTCACAATCTCTTTGTCAGCACTGGACTCATGATCTCTCCTCTCCACTGTCAGCGCTGGACTCACAATCTCTTCTCTCCACTGTCAGCGTTGGACTCACAATCTCTTTGTCAGCACTGGACCCATGATCTCTTCTCTCCACTGTCAGCGCTGGACTCGCGATCTCTTTGTCAGCACTGCACTCATGATCTCTTCTCTCCACTGTCAGCGCTGGACTAATGATCTCTCCTCTCCACTGTCAGCGCTGAACTCACAATCTCTTCTCTCCACTGTCAGCGCTGGACTCACAATCTCTCCTCTCCACTGTCAGCGCTGGAGTTACGATCTCTTCTCTCCACTGTCAGCGTTGGACTCACAGTCTCTTTGTCAGCACTGGACTCATGATCTCTTCTCTCCACTGTCAGCGCTGGACTCATGATCTTTCCTCTCCACTGTCAGCGCTGGACTCACAATCTCTTCTCTCCACTGTCAGCGCTGGACTCACAATCTCTCCTCTCCACTGTCAGCGCTGGAGTTACGATCTCTTCTCTCCACTGTCAGCGTTGGACTCACAATCTCACTGGACTCATGATATCTTCTCTCCACTGTCAGCGCTGGAGTCAAGATCTCTTCTCTCCACTGTCAGCGTTGGACTCACAATCTCTTTGTCGGCACTGGACTCATGATCTCTTCTCTCCACTGTCAGCGCTGGAATCACGATCTCTTTGTCAGCACTGGACTCATGATCTCTTCTCTCCACTGTCAGCGCTGGACTCATGATCTCTCCTCTCCACTGTCAGTGCTGGACTCACAATCTCTTCTCTCCACTGTCAGCGCTGGAGTCACAATCTCTCCTCTCCACTGTCAGCGCTGGACTCACAATCTCTTTTGTCAGCACTGGACTCATGATCTCTTCTCTCCACTGTCAGCGCTGGACTCGCGATCTCTTCTCTCCACTGTCAGCGCTGGACTCATGATCTCTCCTCTCCACTGTCAGCGCTGGACTCACAATCTCTTTGTCAGCACTGGACTCATGATCTCTTCTCTCCACTGTCAGCGCTGGACTCACAATCTCTCCTCTCCACTGTCCGCGCTGGACTCATGATCTCTTTGTCAGCACTGGACTCATGATCTCTTCTCTCCACTGTCAGCACTGGACTCATGATCTCTCCTCTCCACTGTCAGCGCTGGACTCACAATATCTTCTCTCCACTGTCAGCGCTGGACTCACAATATCTTCTCTCCACTTTCAGCGCTGGACTCACAATCTCTCCTCCACTGTCAGCGCTGGACTCACAATCTCTTTGTCAGCACTGGACTCACAATCTCTCCTCTACACTGTCAGCGCTGGAGTCACGATCTTTTCTCTCCACTGTCGGCATTGGACTCACAATCTCTTTGTCAGCACTGGACTCATGATCTCTTCTCTCCACTGTCAGCGCTGGACTCACAATCTCTCCTCTCCACTGTCAGCGCTGGACTCACAATCTCTTTGTCAGCACTGGACTCATGATCTCTTCTCTCCACTGTCAGCACTGAACTCATGATCTCTCCTCTCCACTGTCAGCGCTGGACTCACAATATCTTTGTCAGCACTGGACTCATGATCTCTTCTCTCCACTGTCAGCGCTGGACTCACGATCTCTTTGTCGGCACTGGACTCATGATCTCTTCTCTCCGCTGGAGTCACAATCTCTTCTCTCCACTGTCAGCGCTGGACTCGCGATCTCTTTGTCAGCACTGGACTCATGATCTCTTCTCTCCACTGTCAGCGCTGGACTCGCGATCTCTTTGTCAACACTGGACCCATGATCTCTTCTCTCCACTGTCAGCGCTGGATGCACAATATCTTCTCTCCACTGTCAGCGCTGGACTCACAATATCTTCTCTCCACTGTCAGCGCTGGACTCACAATCTCTTCTCTCCACTGTCAGCGTTGGACTCACAATCTCTTTGTCAGCACTGGACTCATGATCTCTTCTCTCCACTGTCAGCGCTGGACTCGCGATCTCTTCTCTCCACTGTCAGCGCTGGACTCGCGATCTCTTCTCCACTGTCATCATTGAATGTTGATCATATTTGCACCAATTAGCTTTATGCTGATGCTGCAGAAACAGTGAACTTTCGTCGGCATGTAGATTAACCTTAGGGAGTGTTTCGTCTAGCTGCAGAGTGGGTGTAATCCTCACCCACATTAGATGTTTGCAGTACACAACCTTCTGTTCACTTGCAGAGTTGTATGTTAGGTCTTGGATTTGAAGATGTTCAGCTGATTGTCGCTGTACTATCAAGACTTTGCTGGGTAAACAACAAGAGCAAGGAGACAGGAACCATTCTGACTCGACGGTCTTCCCTAGCAAAGTACTCGGAGGAAGGCCTTCTCTAGAGGAATACTCATGTCCCCCCCCCCCCCCCCTCCCCAATTCCTCAGGAGGAGGGCCTTCCTAGTGGAGCATCAGATGGTTTCTAAAAAAATCTTACTGTTTTCAGGCTTTGAGTGCACCAAGAGTCGAGCAGCTCACCAGACACTCGTGCCCACTCGGCAAGGTTAATCAACCTTCACAACCCCTCTTCTCTCGTTGGGAAGAAAAGCAGCTAATGATATTCTCAATGACATTAAAACTAGACAGCTCCACGTAGCACACTTGCAAATGCGGCATCATTAAGTGGGAGTCAACATTTTCTTTTCTGCTACTGCTTGCAAATGTGGCATGACAGAGTCATTCTCCTCCACAACATAATGAAAATGAAGGAAGGAAAGGGTTATCTTCAAACCATTGGGCCTGGCAAGATCTCGAGTCAGGATCTCTACTTTTTCTTGAGGAATGAAAAGATGAAAGGCTCACTGAAACACATGCTCAGTAGCAGGAGCAACAGCTCCTTTGGTATGCTCAGTAACAGGAGCAACAGCTCCTTTGATATGCTCAGTAATGGAAGCAACAGCTCCTTTGATATGCTCAGTAACAGGAGCTGTTTAGTAACAGGAGCAACAGCTCCTTTGATATGTTTAGTAGCAGGAGCAACAGCTCCTTTGATATGCTCAGTAACAGGAGCTACAGCTCCTTTGATATGTTTAGTAGCAGGAGCAACAGCTCCTTTAATATGCTCAGTAACAGGAGCAACAGCTCCTTTGGTATGCTCAGTAACAGGAGCTGTTTAGTAGCAGGAGCAACAGCTCCTTTGATATGCTCAGTAACAGGAGCTACAGCTCCTTTGATATGTTTAGTAGCAGGAGCAACAGCTCCTTTAATATGCTCAGTAACAGGAGCAACAGCTCCTTTGGTATGCTCAGTAACAGGAGCTGTTTAGTAACAGGAGCAACAACTCCTTTGATATGTTTAGTAGCAGGAGCAACAGCTCCTTTAATATGCTCAGTAGCAGGAGCAACAGCTCCTTTAATATGCTCAGTAACAGGAGCTGTTTAGTAACAGGAGCAACAGCTCCTTTGATATGTTTAGTAGCAGGAGCAACAGCTCCTTTAATATGCTTAGTAGCAGGAGCAACAGCTCCTTTGATATGTTTAGTAGCAGGAGCAACAGCTCCTTTAATATGCTCAGTAGCAGGAGGAACAGCTCCTTTGGTATGCTCAGTAACGGGAGCAACAGCTCCTTTGGTATGCTCAGTAACAGGAGCAACAGCTCCTTTGATATGTTTAGTAGCAGGAGCAACAGCTCCTTTGGTATGCTCAACAACGGGAGCAACAGCTTCTTTGGTATGCTCAGTAACAGGAGCAACAGCTCCTTTGGTATGCTCAGTAACAGGAGCAACAGCTCCTTTGGTATGCTCAGTAACAGGAGCAACAGCTCCTTTGGTATGCTCAGCAACGGGAGCAACAGCTTCTTTGGTATGCTCAGTAACAGGAGCAACAGCTTCTTTGATATGCTCAGTAATGGGAGCAACAGCTTCTTTGGTATGCTCAGTAACAGGAGCAACAGCTTCTTTGGTATGCTCAGTAACAGGAGCAACAGCTCCTTTGTTACGTGTAGTAGCATGAGCAACAGCTCCTTTGGTATGCTCAGTAACGGGAGCAACAGCTTCTTTGGTATGCTAAGTAGCAGGAGCAACAGCTTCTTTGGTGACAATCCAACTGCTAACCTCACAAGCACATGTTCACAATGTACAGGGCAAGCTCAGTGCATGGAACATTAGGAGTCAATTAACCCTTTTAGCTGTTAGAATTCTCATCCAGGGGCTAAGACTAGTATCTGCTCAGACTGTGATTTATACTTAGAATTTAAGACGCACCCCTCCCCGCCACCCAGCTTCTCTTCATTGACTCGCAACACCCTCGGCTTACATAGAATAAAATGACTTGATCAACAATCATCTAAGTAATCTTAAAATAAAATAAAAATTGACATTTCAGCTAGATGCTTGAGCCTTCATCTGACAAAGGCCAGAACATCTATATAGCCAAAATGTAAAAAGAACAAATTTTGATTGCATCTAGCCTTCATCTCCTAAATGAAGGCTGGAGGGTTGAGCCAAAATGTCAACAAAAGAAACAAATTTTAAGTTGACCCATATCAGAGTTATTTAATTACTCCTCTTTAATTACTCCTCTAATAATCATGAGCTAGTATTAATGTAATTATACAAACTTTGGGTGGGCACTGCTATGCAAACATTGGGAGCCCCTCCCCCCATGTTTGTAAGCCAGACCCAACATGTCTAACATGCTGTACCTCCCATTGACTCCTTGGGAGACGTGGGATTGGCTTCTAGTGACCTGTTGCTCATGAATATATGCAGCAAAAATTATGTTGAATTTATTTTGTCAAAACTAAGCGGACTCAAAACTTGGAAGTATAATACGATCATTTACATCGAGTCATGAGTTGGTGGGACGATCACTTCACGAATCTAATTAAAGCACCTGCCTCGACGACCAGTGTGTTATCGTCGAGGGAAGTGAGACACAGTATGACTCATGGATACCTTTTTGCCTCAGCTAGGCGTACGCTCATGCCACGGAGCAATGCAAGCCTCCATATACATGTGTGTGTGACAACCACAACTCTGCACGTGCTTAATTGCAACTGCTAAGAGCCGGTTCAGTGTAACCATGGGAACCAGGTGAAAGGAAAAGGATGAAAATGGGAGCCAGAAATGAGCGAGCCAGAAATGAGCGAGGAAGAGCAAATGCATTGCTATAGAAACCGAGGAACTGAGGAGAGGTGATGAAAACCCTTTTTGCCTCAAGCGTGCTGTGTGCGTACATTACATTGCGTACATTACATGGAGCAATAAACAACCTCCATGTTTGTATGGACTTAACTCTTCTCACAGGTTTTGGTGTCCTCCCGGACATTGCCACAGGCCTTCGCTCGACACCCTATATTTGAACTTTGCTATTTATAGTGCTCTTCTTATAGTATACTATTTTTATAATTCTAAAAAATTCATTGTTTACCAGTTTACCAGTCATTGCAGCAGCTAAAATCATATTTGCTATGTGTCGTCCTCGAAATATCGTTCGACATTCCAAGCCAAGCAGTACATAGATAACCATAGCAACACCGTTTAGCGCGGTACGGTGGGTGTTTTGTGCTGTTGAATCGCGACAATTGTTATGACTGTCGCTTATTATGGCTTGAACAAAGAAGATGGGTGGCAGATACGTGCTTGTAACTAACCTGCTCCGGAGCTCCCAAGGGCTGCACTGCACATCAGCAGTGTGAAAGAGGTCCACTAGCACTCCCTATAATTGGTTGCACCCTATATTTTATTAGATAATGGACAACCCATCACATTTGGTAGCTCTTCGTACATGTTTCAGCCCTAATTAGCTCTAAAAGACACAAACATGTATTGCATCCTTCACTAAGGCAGTAAACCAGTTGGATTCATCTTCATGTGTGTCCATCTCAAGAGGTTTTCCTTCCACATAACTTGCGTGCAACAGAGCACCATATCAAGACAGCAATGGGAAAACGTGGTAGGGATCATCAGGAAGACAATGTTCGTCGATTCAACGTAGCTAGCGTGCTGTAATAATAATCACTCGGTTGATCTGCTGTGAATCTTGTTCTTCTCTGCTGTTTGTTTCATGCAAGTTCTGTGCAAAACCACCCGAGATAGTTGGTCCTCTACCAAAGGGTTGACTCTAGCAGCCTGTACAGTATGCTAGAAGGAATAAGTTGGACAGCACCTCTGGCATTGCAACAGCTGACTCACTGTGTGAAAGAATAAACGTTTCAACTTGAATGGATTGGTCTGTTAAACAAAGCAAGGAAACAAGATTGTACACATATATAGACTGCAGCCAGCTAGATGACCTTTTACCAGTTACAAAACTGAAAGCAGCACATGTATTATGTATTGGTGTACAGGAGTTTAAGTGGTAAAGGATCGTCAATCCTTTTTGTGTTTGGGCACTTGTTTGTTTCCCATCCATAAGGTCAATCCAATATAGTTAGATGTGAGTACGTGTGTGTGTGCATGTGCGAGCATGCATTTGTAAGTGCAGCCCCATTGGTGCGCTGGGATAGATCGTAACTACGCAGCAAAGTCTTCCATTATCACACCTCCCATTGTATAGAAAATGTTTTAACCTGTATATATAGAGAGGCCACCTCTTAAGTAGCAGCTACTTGGTTCAATTGTGATAGTCATGTTCAATATTTCCTTATCTTCCTTTAATTAGATAGGACATCCTTTCATGTGACCGTACCAGACCAACCTACTGCCATTTATTCCGAAGGCATCCTCAAAGTGGCCACACCCCTAAAAGTCAACGTCGTCTCGTCCCTAAACGGTAACACAGTCATGTCAATTCCATTTGAAAAAATTAGACGCTTTGGCTGCCAGACGGCTGTGGACAGAGACATTGTGTGGTTCGAGACTTGCGATTGCCAGGAGGAAGGCGAGAACTTTGCATTTTTCATCGTGGCCTCGGGCATCGAGAAGGCGTACCAGATAGTGCTGGAGTATAAACGCTC
Source organism: Cladorhizidae sp. MBARI D1340-BT2 (assembly GCA_028752905.1). NCBI lineage: Eukaryota > Metazoa > Porifera > Demospongiae > Poecilosclerida > Cladorhizidae > Cladorhizidae sp. MBARI D1340-BT2. Next base: position 6,077,141 of record JAQNBH010000004.1, on the reverse strand, counting down.
GTTTGAACTTGGCTTGAGGGATCACATGATTATGGAAGAAGGCGACCAATCAAATTTCCTCTACAGCTTTGTCGTGAGATCTCATTACGGCCACACGGAGTTCTCCAAGACCAGAAGCAATCAGATCCTTTCGTCGAGCCTCCTCAGCCTCTCGGCCATGGGGGGCTCTCTCTCGCAGTCCGAGCTGAATCGGTTGACGCGCGCACGTTCTCCACTTAACATGGTGGAGGCTTCTGGGGGGAGGTTGGGACCTGTCCCTGGCTTCATGGATAGACGTAACACGTCCACTTCTCCCGGGCATTCCCCTCGCCTCACACCCTCTCCTCCCTCCATCAGCACACGTTCTCCGCTTAACATGGTGGAGGCTTCTGGGGGGAGGTTGGGACCTGTCCCTGGCTTCATGGATAGACGTAACACGTCCACTTCTCCCAGGCATTCCCCTCGCCTCACACCCTCTCCTCCCTCCATCAGTCCCAGCTTTGGATGCTCATCTTTGTCCAATGCGCATAACAAACCGAGACCCTTGGCACAATACAGAAGTGCCTCAACGGAGTTATATTTAACCGTGAAGAAGGATGTTATTACTGATCTATCCAGATCATCTGCTCCCTGCTCACTCAGCAAATCCAACAACACAACAACATGGAAGGAACAGAGGGCTCGGAAATTGACGCTGGAAGATATCAAGAAGGGGAAAAATCTAGACGAACAAAGGCGACACGGAAGGAAAAAATCACTGGCCCAGCTACAGAAGGATGGAGGTATACACGCTCTCAAGACTCTACGGAAATCCTCAAAAGACACTTCATCTCCACAGACGAGTCCTAATGATCATTCAGAGATTTTAACATTTGCATCGTATAGCAAAGCAGAAAGGAGTGGAACATCAATGCCGGCATATTATAATCTGGTACAGGGTATTGATAACATATCCTTCCAGAAGACGTCTCAGTACCAAAGGAAGACGAGTAGCCCAGCATATGTGGAATCTTGATATGCAACTAACTGGAGTAGACACACACGTTCCACCACACCATGACTAACCATGCCCTCTAAGGACAGTATTGACTATCTGTTCTGATATTTTTTGGTTTGACATTGAAGCACCAATTTCTTATCATTGAATCTACCATGTTAGATTTATTGAACGTCACGAATTTTAGTCCACACAACACCACACTGGATTGAGGCAGGTTGAAGTAGGTTGACAATAGCTCTATGGGGACACACTGGACCAACACCACACTGGGTTGAGGCAGGTTGAAGTAGGTTGACAATAGCTCTATGGGGACAAACACTGGACCAACACCACACTGGGTTGAGGCAGGTTGAAGTAGGTTGACAATAGCTCTATGGGGACACACACTGGACCAACACCACACTGGGTTGAGGCAGGTTGAAGTAGGTTGACAATAGCTCTATGGGGACACACTGGACCAAGACCACGCTGGGTTGAGGCAGGTTGAAGTAGGTTGACAATAGCTCTATGGGGGGACACACACTGGACCAACACCACACTGGGTTGAGGCAGGTTGAAGTAGGTTGACAATAGCTCTATGGGGACACACACTTGACCAACACCACACTGGGTTGAGGCAGGTTGAAGTAGGTTGACAATAGCTCTATGGGGACACACACTGGACCAACACCACAATGGGTTGAGGCAGGTTGAAGTCGCTCTGTGGGAACATTGAGATGCATAATGCATTGGTAACAGGAGGAGTGATTTATCTGGTGCCTACATGAACCAACTGCCTCGTCTTAATTTGTGGTTTTTATAATCACGATAAACTTCAGCTTCTCAAACTGTTCCCATCATTAGAATGCAAGTACAGTAAAGCTGCAGTTGGCATAAGAATCAGCTCCACTGAAGAAAGCAAACAAAAGCTATGCAGCGCTACATCACTTTCTGTCAACAACAAACCTTAGAGCTAGAAAATCCTTACGAGGCGCCTTCTTTCTTCTTTGGAATGAAGGGATTCAGAGTAAGGTGTCTGTACAGCCTTCCTCTGCTTCCACAAACAGCACAGATTCCTCCAAGAGGTAGTCCATTACAACTGTGATCACATTGGCTGCTTCTTCTTCATCCGAAGTCAAGTTTTAAAGTTATGGCTGTCTACTATGCATGTGCAGGAAGGGGAAAAAACAGCTCGTTATAATTTTTTGGGGGGGGACTTATTTTCTTCGTGAGATGTCTGAAGTTGCACCCGTAGACACTTCAAGCCATCATCTGAAATTGTGTGCATCAAGTGCAACATAGCTTTCCACTGTCAGCGCTGGACTCACAATATCTTCTCTCTACCGTCAGCGCTGGACTCACAATCTCTCCTCTCCACTGTCAGCGCTGGACTCACAATCTCTTCTCTCCACTGTCAGCGCTGGACTCACAATCTCTTTGTCAGCACTGGACTCATGATCTCTTCTCTCCACTGTCAGCGCTGGACTCACGATCTCTTTGTCAGCACTGGACCCATGATCTCTTCTCTCCACTGTCAGCGCTGGACTCACAATCTCTTCTCTCCACTGTCAGCGCTGGACTCACAATCTCTTTGTCAGCGCTGGACTCATGATCTCTTCTCTCCACTGTCAGCACTGGACTCACAATACCTTCTCTCCACTGTCAGCACTGGACTCACAATCTCTCCTCTCCACTGTCAGCGCTGGACTCACAATCTCTTCTCTCCACTGTCAGCGCTGGACTCACAATCTCTTTGTCAGCACTGGACTCATGATCTCTCCTCTCCACTGTCAGCGCTGGACTCACAATCTCTTCTCTCCACTGTCAGCGTTGGACTCACAATCTCTTCTCTCCACTTTCAGCGCTGGACTCACAATCTCTCCTCTCCACTGTCAGCGCTGGACTCACAATCTCTTTGTCAGCACTGGACTCATGATCTCTCCTCTCCACTGTCAGCGCTGGACTCACAATCTCTTCTCTCCACTGTCAGCGTTGGACTCACAATCTCTTTGTCAGCACTGGACCCATGATCTCTTCTCTCCACTGTCAGCGCTGGACTCGCGATCTCTTTGTCAGCACTGCACTCATGATCTCTTCTCTCCACTGTCAGCGCTGGACTAATGATCTCTCCTCTCCACTGTCAGCGCTGAACTCACAATCTCTTCTCTCCACTGTCAGCGCTGGACTCACAATCTCTCCTCTCCACTGTCAGCGCTGGAGTTACGATCTCTTCTCTCCACTGTCAGCGTTGGACTCACAGTCTCTTTGTCAGCACTGGACTCATGATCTCTTCTCTCCACTGTCAGCGCTGGACTCATGATCTTTCCTCTCCACTGTCAGCGCTGGACTCACAATCTCTTCTCTCCACTGTCAGCGCTGGACTCACAATCTCTCCTCTCCACTGTCAGCGCTGGAGTTACGATCTCTTCTCTCCACTGTCAGCGTTGGACTCACAATCTCACTGGACTCATGATATCTTCTCTCCACTGTCAGCGCTGGAGTCAAGATCTCTTCTCTCCACTGTCAGCGTTGGACTCACAATCTCTTTGTCGGCACTGGACTCATGATCTCTTCTCTCCACTGTCAGCGCTGGAATCACGATCTCTTTGTCAGCACTGGACTCATGATCTCTTCTCTCCACTGTCAGCGCTGGACTCATGATCTCTCCTCTCCACTGTCAGTGCTGGACTCACAATCTCTTCTCTCCACTGTCAGCGCTGGAGTCACAATCTCTCCTCTCCACTGTCAGCGCTGGACTCACAATCTCTTTTGTCAGCACTGGACTCATGATCTCTTCTCTCCACTGTCAGCGCTGGACTCGCGATCTCTTCTCTCCACTGTCAGCGCTGGACTCATGATCTCTCCTCTCCACTGTCAGCGCTGGACTCACAATCTCTTTGTCAGCACTGGACTCATGATCTCTTCTCTCCACTGTCAGCGCTGGACTCACAATCTCTCCTCTCCACTGTCCGCGCTGGACTCATGATCTCTTTGTCAGCACTGGACTCATGATCTCTTCTCTCCACTGTCAGCACTGGACTCATGATCTCTCCTCTCCACTGTCAGCGCTGGACTCACAATATCTTCTCTCCACTGTCAGCGCTGGACTCACAATATCTTCTCTCCACTTTCAGCGCTGGACTCACAATCTCTCCTCCACTGTCAGCGCTGGACTCACAATCTCTTTGTCAGCACTGGACTCACAATCTCTCCTCTACACTGTCAGCGCTGGAGTCACGATCTTTTCTCTCCACTGTCGGCATTGGACTCACAATCTCTTTGTCAGCACTGGACTCATGATCTCTTCTCTCCACTGTCAGCGCTGGACTCACAATCTCTCCTCTCCACTGTCAGCGCTGGACTCACAATCTCTTTGTCAGCACTGGACTCATGATCTCTTCTCTCCACTGTCAGCACTGAACTCATGATCTCTCCTCTCCACTGTCAGCGCTGGACTCACAATATCTTTGTCAGCACTGGACTCATGATCTCTTCTCTCCACTGTCAGCGCTGGACTCACGATCTCTTTGTCGGCACTGGACTCATGATCTCTTCTCTCCGCTGGAGTCACAATCTCTTCTCTCCACTGTCAGCGCTGGACTCGCGATCTCTTTGTCAGCACTGGACTCATGATCTCTTCTCTCCACTGTCAGCGCTGGACTCGCGATCTCTTTGTCAACACTGGACCCATGATCTCTTCTCTCCACTGTCAGCGCTGGATGCACAATATCTTCTCTCCACTGTCAGCGCTGGACTCACAATATCTTCTCTCCACTGTCAGCGCTGGACTCACAATCTCTTCTCTCCACTGTCAGCGTTGGACTCACAATCTCTTTGTCAGCACTGGACTCATGATCTCTTCTCTCCACTGTCAGCGCTGGACTCGCGATCTCTTCTCTCCACTGTCAGCGCTGGACTCGCGATCTCTTCTCCACTGTCATCATTGAATGTTGATCATATTTGCACCAATTAGCTTTATGCTGATGCTGCAGAAACAGTGAACTTTCGTCGGCATGTAGATTAACCTTAGGGAGTGTTTCGTCTAGCTGCAGAGTGGGTGTAATCCTCACCCACATTAGATGTTTGCAGTACACAACCTTCTGTTCACTTGCAGAGTTGTATGTTAGGTCTTGGATTTGAAGATGTTCAGCTGATTGTCGCTGTACTATCAAGACTTTGCTGGGTAAACAACAAGAGCAAGGAGACAGGAACCATTCTGACTCGACGGTCTTCCCTAGCAAAGTACTCGGAGGAAGGCCTTCTCTAGAGGAATACTCATGTCCCCCCCCCCCCCCCCTCCCCAATTCCTCAGGAGGAGGGCCTTCCTAGTGGAGCATCAGATGGTTTCTAAAAAAATCTTACTGTTTTCAGGCTTTGAGTGCACCAAGAGTCGAGCAGCTCACCAGACACTCGTGCCCACTCGGCAAGGTTAATCAACCTTCACAACCCCTCTTCTCTCGTTGGGAAGAAAAGCAGCTAATGATATTCTCAATGACATTAAAACTAGACAGCTCCACGTAGCACACTTGCAAATGCGGCATCATTAAGTGGGAGTCAACATTTTCTTTTCTGCTACTGCTTGCAAATGTGGCATGACAGAGTCATTCTCCTCCACAACATAATGAAAATGAAGGAAGGAAAGGGTTATCTTCAAACCATTGGGCCTGGCAAGATCTCGAGTCAGGATCTCTACTTTTTCTTGAGGAATGAAAAGATGAAAGGCTCACTGAAACACATGCTCAGTAGCAGGAGCAACAGCTCCTTTGGTATGCTCAGTAACAGGAGCAACAGCTCCTTTGATATGCTCAGTAATGGAAGCAACAGCTCCTTTGATATGCTCAGTAACAGGAGCTGTTTAGTAACAGGAGCAACAGCTCCTTTGATATGTTTAGTAGCAGGAGCAACAGCTCCTTTGATATGCTCAGTAACAGGAGCTACAGCTCCTTTGATATGTTTAGTAGCAGGAGCAACAGCTCCTTTAATATGCTCAGTAACAGGAGCAACAGCTCCTTTGGTATGCTCAGTAACAGGAGCTGTTTAGTAGCAGGAGCAACAGCTCCTTTGATATGCTCAGTAACAGGAGCTACAGCTCCTTTGATATGTTTAGTAGCAGGAGCAACAGCTCCTTTAATATGCTCAGTAACAGGAGCAACAGCTCCTTTGGTATGCTCAGTAACAGGAGCTGTTTAGTAACAGGAGCAACAACTCCTTTGATATGTTTAGTAGCAGGAGCAACAGCTCCTTTAATATGCTCAGTAGCAGGAGCAACAGCTCCTTTAATATGCTCAGTAACAGGAGCTGTTTAGTAACAGGAGCAACAGCTCCTTTGATATGTTTAGTAGCAGGAGCAACAGCTCCTTTAATATGCTTAGTAGCAGGAGCAACAGCTCCTTTGATATGTTTAGTAGCAGGAGCAACAGCTCCTTTAATATGCTCAGTAGCAGGAGGAACAGCTCCTTTGGTATGCTCAGTAACGGGAGCAACAGCTCCTTTGGTATGCTCAGTAACAGGAGCAACAGCTCCTTTGATATGTTTAGTAGCAGGAGCAACAGCTCCTTTGGTATGCTCAACAACGGGAGCAACAGCTTCTTTGGTATGCTCAGTAACAGGAGCAACAGCTCCTTTGGTATGCTCAGTAACAGGAGCAACAGCTCCTTTGGTATGCTCAGTAACAGGAGCAACAGCTCCTTTGGTATGCTCAGCAACGGGAGCAACAGCTTCTTTGGTATGCTCAGTAACAGGAGCAACAGCTTCTTTGATATGCTCAGTAATGGGAGCAACAGCTTCTTTGGTATGCTCAGTAACAGGAGCAACAGCTTCTTTGGTATGCTCAGTAACAGGAGCAACAGCTCCTTTGTTACGTGTAGTAGCATGAGCAACAGCTCCTTTGGTATGCTCAGTAACGGGAGCAACAGCTTCTTTGGTATGCTAAGTAGCAGGAGCAACAGCTTCTTTGGTGACAATCCAACTGCTAACCTCACAAGCACATGTTCACAATGTACAGGGCAAGCTCAGTGCATGGAACATTAGGAGTCAATTAACCCTTTTAGCTGTTAGAATTCTCATCCAGGGGCTAAGACTAGTATCTGCTCAGACTGTGATTTATACTTAGAATTTAAGACGCACCCCTCCCCGCCACCCAGCTTCTCTTCATTGACTCGCAACACCCTCGGCTTACATAGAATAAAATGACTTGATCAACAATCATCTAAGTAATCTTAAAATAAAATAAAAATTGACATTTCAGCTAGATGCTTGAGCCTTCATCTGACAAAGGCCAGAACATCTATATAGCCAAAATGTAAAAAGAACAAATTTTGATTGCATCTAGCCTTCATCTCCTAAATGAAGGCTGGAGGGTTGAGCCAAAATGTCAACAAAAGAAACAAATTTTAAGTTGACCCATATCAGAGTTATTTAATTACTCCTCTTTAATTACTCCTCTAATAATCATGAGCTAGTATTAATGTAATTATACAAACTTTGGGTGGGCACTGCTATGCAAACATTGGGAGCCCCTCCCCCCATGTTTGTAAGCCAGACCCAACATGTCTAACATGCTGTACCTCCCATTGACTCCTTGGGAGACGTGGGATTGGCTTCTAGTGACCTGTTGCTCATGAATATATGCAGCAAAAATTATGTTGAATTTATTTTGTCAAAACTAAGCGGACTCAAAACTTGGAAGTATAATACGATCATTTACATCGAGTCATGAGTTGGTGGGACGATCACTTCACGAATCTAATTAAAGCACCTGCCTCGACGACCAGTGTGTTATCGTCGAGGGAAGTGAGACACAGTATGACTCATGGATACCTTTTTGCCTCAGCCAGGCGTGCGTACGCTCATGACACGGAGCAATGCAAGCCTCCATATACATGTGTGTGTGACAACCACAACTCTGCACGTGCTTAATTGCAACTGCTAAGAGCCGGTTCAGTGTAACCATGGGAACCAGGTGAAAGGAAAAGGATGAAAATGGGAGCCAGAAATGAGCGAGGAAGAGCAAATGCATTGCTATAGAAACCGAGGAACTGAGGAGAGGTGATGAAAACCCTTTTTGCCTCAAGCGTGCTGTGTGCGTAAATTACATTGCGTACATTACATGGAGCAATAAACAACCTCCATGTTTGTATGGACTTAACTCTTCTCACAGGTTTTGGTGTCCTCCCGGACATTGCCACAGGCCTTCGCTCGACACCCTATATTTGAACTTTGCTATTTATAGTGCTCTTCTTATAGTATACTATTTTTATAATTCTAAAAAATTCAGTCATTGCAGTAGCTAAAATCATATTTGCTATGTGTCGTCCTCGAAATATCGTTCGACATTCCAAGCCAAGCAGTACATAGATAACCATAGCAACACCGCTTAGCGCGGTACGGTGGGTGTTTTGTGCTGTTGAATCGCGACAATTGTTATGACTGTCGCTTATTATGGCTTGAACAAAGAAGATGGGTGGCAGATACGTGCTTGTAACTAACCTGCTCCGGAGCTCCCAAGGGCTGCACTGCACATCAGCAGTGTGAAAGAGGTCCACTAGCACTCCCTATATTGGTTGCACCCAATATTTTATTAGATGATGGACAACCCATCACATTTGGTAGCTCTTCGTACATGTTTCAGCCCTAATTAGCTCTAAAAGACACAAACATGTATTGCATCCTTCACTAAGGCAGTAAACCAGTTGGATTCATCTTCATGTGTGTCCATCTCAAGAGGTTTTCCTTCCACATAACTTGCGTGCAACAGAGCACCATATCAAGACAGCAATGGGAAAACGTGGTAGGGATCATCAGGAAGACAATGTTCGTCGATTCAACGTAGCTAGCGTGCTGTAATAATAATCACTCGGTTGATCTGCTGTGAATCTTGTTCTTCTCTGCTGTTTGTTTCATGCAAGTTCTGTGCAAAACCACCCGAGATAGTTGGTCCTCTACCAAAGGGTTGACTCTAGCAGCCTGTACAGTATGCTAGAAGGAATAAGTTGGACAGCACCTCTGGCATTGCAACAGCTGACTCACTGTATAAAAGAATAAACGTTTCAACTTGAATGGATTGGTCTGTTAAACAAAGCAAGGAAACAAGATTGTACACATATATAGACTGCAGCCAGCTAGATGACCTTTTACCAGTTACAAAACTGAAAGCAGCACATGTATTATGTATTGGTGTACAGGAGTTTAAGTGGTAAAGGATCGTCAATCCTTTTTGTGTTTGCACTGTTTGTTTCCCATCCATAAGGTCAATCCAATATAGTTAGATGTGAGTACGTGTGTGTGTGCGTGTGCGAGCATGCATTTGTAAGTGCAGCCCCATTGGTGCGCTGGGATAGATCGTAACTACGCAGCAAAGTCTTCCATTATCACACCTCCCATTGTATAGAAAATGTTTTAACCTGTATATATAGAGAGGCCACCTTAAGTAGCAGCTACTTGGTTCAATTGTGATAGTCATGTTCAATATTTCCTTATCTTCCTTTAATTAGATAGGACATCCTTTCATGTGACCGTACCAGACCAACCTACTGCCATTTATTCCGAAGGCATCCTCAAAGTGGCCACACCCCTAAAAGTCAACGTCGTCTCGTCCCTAAACGGTAACACAGTCATGTCAATTCCATTTGAAAAAATTAGATGCTTTGGCTGCCAGACGGCTGTGGACAGAGACATTGTGTGGTTCGAGACTTGCGATTGCCAGGAGGAAGGCGAGAACTTTGCATTTTTCATCGTGGCCTCGGGCATCGAGAAGGCATACCAGATAGTGCTGGAGTATAAACGCTCGTTTGAACTTGGCTTGAGGGATCACATGATTATGGAAGAAGGCGACCAATCAAATTTCCTCTACAGCTTTGTCGTGAGATCTCATTACGGCCACACGGAGTTCTCCAAGACCAGAAGCAATCAGATCCTTTCGTCGAGCCTCCTCAGCCTCTCGGCCATGGGGGGCTCTCTCTCGCAGTCCGAGCTGAATCGGTTGATGCGCGCACGTTCTCCACTTAACATGGTGGAGGCTTCTGGGGGGAGGTTGGGACCTGTCCCTGGCTTCATGGATAGACGTAACACGTCCACTTCTCCCGAGCATTCCCCTCGCCTCACACCCTCTCCTCCCTCCATCAGCACACGTTCTCCGCTTAACATGGTGGAGGCTTCTGGGGGGAGGTTGGGACCTGTCCCTGGCTTCATGGATAGACGTAACACGTCCACTTCTCCCAGGCATTCCCCTCGCCTCACACCCTCTCCTCCCTCCATCAGTCCCAGCTTTGGATGCTCATCTTTGTCCAATGTGCATAACAAACCAAGACCCTTGGCACAATACAGAAGTGCCTCAACGGAGTTATATTTAACCGTGAAGAAGGATGTTATTACTGATCTATCCAGATCATCTGCTCCCTGCTCACTCAGCAAATCCAACAACACAACAACATGGAAGGAACAGAGGGCTCGGAAATTGACGCTGGAAGATATCAAGAAGGGGAAAAGTCTAGACGAACAAAGGCGCCACGGAAGGAAAAAATCACTGGCCCAGCTACAGAAGGATGGAGGTATACACGCTCTCAAGACTCTACGGAAATCCTCAAAAGACACTTCATCTCCACAGACGAGTCCTAATGATCATTCAGAGATTTTAACATTTGCATCGTATAGCAAAGCAGAAAGGAGTGGAACATCAATGCCGGCATATTATAATCTGGTACAGGGTATTGATAACATATCCTTCCAGAAGACGTCTCAGTACCAAAGGAAGACGAGTAGCCCAGCATATGTGGAATCTTGATATGCAACTAACTGGAGTAGACACACACCTTTCACCACACCATGACTAACCATGCCCTCTAAGATATCTGTTCTGATATTTTTTGGTTTGACATTGAAGCACCAATTTCTTATCATTGAATCTACCATGTTAGATTTATTGAACGTCACGAATTTTAGTCCACACAACACCACACTGGATTGAGGCAGGTTGAAGTCGGTTGACAATAGCTCTATGGGGACACACACTGGACCAACACCACACTGGGTTGAGGCAGATTGAAGTAGGTTGACAATAGCTCTATGGGGACACACACTGGACCAACACCACACTGGGTTGAGGCAGGTTGAAGTAGGTTGACAATAGCTCTATGGGGACACACACTGGACCAACACCACACTGGGTTGAGGCAGGTTGAAGTAGGTTGACAATAGCTCTATGGGGACACACTGGACCAAGACCACACTGGGTTGAGGCAGGTTGAAGTAGGTTGACAATAGCTCTATGGGGGGACACACACTGGACCAACACCACACTGGGTTGAGGCAGGTTGAAGTAGGTTGACAATAGCTCTATGGGGACACACACTTGACCAACACCACACTGGGTTGAGGTAGGTTGAAGTAGGTTGACAATAGCTCTATGGGGACACACACTGGACCAACACCACACTGGGTTGAGGCAGGTTGAAGTAGGTTGACAATAGCTCTATGGGGGGACACACACTGGACCAACACCACACTGGGTTGAGGCAGGTTGAAGTAGGTTGACAATAGCTCTATGGGGACACACACTGGACCAACACCACACTGGGTTGAGGCAGGTTGAAGTAGGTTGACAATAGCTCTATGGGGACACACACTGGACCAACACCACACTGGGTTGAGGCAGGTTGAAGTAGGTTGACAATAGCTCTATGGGGACACACACTGGACCAACACCACAATGGGTTGAGTCAGGTTGAAGTCGCTCTGTGGGAACATTGAGATGCATAATGCATTGGTAACAGGAGGAGTGATTTATCTGGTGCCTACATGAACCAACTGCCTCGTCTTAATTTGGGTTTGATAAACTTCAGCTTCTCAAACTGTTCCCATCATTAGAATGCAAGTACAGTAAAGCTGCAGTTGGCAGCTCCACTGAAGAAAGCAAACAAAAGCTATGTAGCGCTACATCACTTTCTGTCAACAACAAACCTTACAGCTAGAAAATCCTTACGAGGCGCCTTCTTTCTTTTTCGGAATGAAGGGATTCAGAGTAAGGTGTTTGTGCAGCCTTCCTCGGCAAGAACAGCTTCCACAAACAGCACAGATTCCTCCAAGAGGTAGTCCATTACAACTGTGATCACATTGGCTGCTTCTTCTTCATCCGAAGTCAAGTTTTAAAGATATGGCTGTCTACTAGGCATGTGCAGGAAGGGGAAAAAACAGCTCATTATTACTATTTACTTATTTTCTTCATGACATGTCTGAAGTTACACCCGTAGACACTTCAAGCCATCATCTGAAATTGTGTGCATCAAGTGCAACATAGCTTTCCACTGTCAGCGCTGGAGTCATGATCTCTTCTCTCCACTGTCAGCGCTGGACTCGCGATCTCTTTGTCAGCACTGGATCCATGATCTCTTCTCTCCACTGTCAGCGCTGGACTCACAATCTCTTCTCTCCACTGTCAGCGCTGGACTCACAATCTCTTTGTCAGCACTGGACCCATGATCTCTTCTCTCCACTGTCAGCGCTGGACTCGCGATCTCTTTGTCAGCACTGCACTCATGATCTCTTCTCTCCACTGTCAGCGCTGGACTAATGATCTCTCCTCTCCACTGTCAGCGCTGAACTCACAATCTCTTCTCTCCACTGTCAGCGCTGGACTCACAATCTCTCCTCTCCACTGTCAGCGCTGGAGTTACGATCTCTTCTCTCCACTGTCAGCGTTGGACTCACAGTCTCTTTGTCAGCACTGGACTCATGATCTCTTCTCTCCACTGTCAGCGCTGGACTCATGATCTTTCCTCTCCACTGTCAGCGCTGGACTCACAATCTCTTCTCTCCACTGTCAGCGCTGGACTCACAATCTCTCCTCTCCACTGTCAGCGCTGGAGTTACGATTTCTTCTCTCCACTGTCAGCGTTGGACTCACAATCTCACTGGACTCATGATATCTTCTCTCCACTGTCAGCGCTGGAGTCAAGATCTCTTCTCTCCACTGTCAGCGTTGGACTCACAATCTCTTTGTCAGCACTGGACTCATGATCTCTTCTCTCCACTGTCAGCGCTGGACTCACGATCTCTTTGTCAGCACTGGACTCATGATCTCTTCTCTCCACTGTCAGCGCTGGACTCACGATCTCTTTGTCAGCACTGGACTCATGATCTCTTCTCTCCACTGTCAGCGCTGGACTCATGATCTCTCCTCTCCACTGTCAGCGCTGGAGTCACAATCTCTCCTCTCCACTGTCAGCGCTGGACTCACAATCTCTTTGTCAGCACTGGACTCATGATCTCTTCTCTCCACTGTCAGCGCTGGACTCGCGATCTCTTCTCTCCACTGTCAGCGCTGGACTCATGATCTCTCCTCTCCACTGTCAGCGCTGGACTCACAATCTCTTTGTCAGCACTGGACTCATGATCTCTTCTCTCCACTGTCAGCGCTGGACTCACGATCTCTTTGTCAGCACTGGACTCATGATCTCTTCTCTCCACTGTCAGCGCTGGACTCATGATCTCTCCTCTCCACTGTCCGCGCTGGACTCATGATCTCTTTGTCAGCACTGGACTCATGATCTCTTCTCTCCACTGTCAGCACTGGACTCATGATCTCTCCTCTCCACTGTCAGCGCTGGACTCACAATCTCTCCTCTCCACTGTCCGCGCTGGACTCATGATCTCTTTGTCAGCACTGGACTCATGATCTCTTCTCTCCACTGTCAGCACTGGACTCATGATCTCTCCTCTCCACTGTCAGCGCTGGACTCACAATATCTTCTCTCCACTGTCAGCGCTGGACTCACAATATCTTCTCTCCACTTTCAGCGCTGGACTCACAATCTCTCCTCCACTGTCAGCGCTGGACTCACAATCTCTTTGTCAGCACTGGACTCACAATCTCTCCTCTACCCTGTCAGCGCTGGAGTCACGATCTCTTCTCTCCACTGTCGGCATTGGACTCACAATCTCTTTGTCAGCACTGGACTCATGATCTCTTCTCTCCACTGTCAGCGCTGGACTCACAATCTCTCCTCTCCACTGTCAGCGCTGGACTCACAATCTCTTTGTCAGCACTGGACTCATGATCTCTTCTCTCCACTGTCAGCACTGAACTCATGGCACTGAACTCATGATCTCTCCTCTCCACTGTCAGCGCTGGACTCACAATATCTTCTCTCCACTTGCAGCGCTGGACTCACAATCTCTCCTCTCTACTGTCAACGCTGGACTCACAATCTCTGTCAGCACTGGACTCATGATCTCTTCTCTCCACTGTCAGCGCTGGACTCATGATCTCTCCTCTCCACTGTCAGCGTTGGACTCACAATCTCTTTGTCAGCACTGGACTCATGATCTCTTCTCTCCACTGTCAGCGCTGGACTCACGATCTCTTTGTCGGCACTGGACTCATGATCTCTTCTCTCCGCTGGAGTCACAATCTCTTCTCTCCACTGTCAGCGCTGGACTCGCGATCTCTTTGTCAGCACTGGACTCATGATCTCTTCTCTCCACTGTCAGCGCTGGACTCGCGATCTATTTGTCAACATTGGACCCATGATCTCTTCTCTCCACTGTCAGCGCTGGATGCACAATATCTTCTCTCCACTGTCAGCGCTGGACTCACAATATCTTCTCTCCACTGTCAGCGCTGGACTCACAATCTCTTCTCTCCACTGTCAGCGTTGGACTCACAATCTCTTTGTCAGCACTGGACTCATGATCTCTTCTCTCCACTGTCAGCGCTGGACTCGCGATCTCTTCTCTCCACTGTCAGCGCTGGACTCGCGATCTCTTCTCCACTGTCATCATTGAATGTTGATCATATTTGCACCAATTAGCTTTATGCTGATGCTTCAGAAACAGTGAACTTTCGTCGGCATGTAGATTAACCTTAGGGAGTGTTTCGTCTAGCTGCAGAGTGGGTGTAATCCTCACCCACATTAGATGTTTGCAGTACACAACCTTCTGTTCACTTGCAGAGTTGTATGTTAGGTCTTGGATTTGAAGATGTTCAGCTGATTGTCGCTGTACTATCAAGACTTTGCTGGGTAAACAACAAGAGCAAGGAGACAGGAACCATTCTGACTCGACGGTCTTCCCTAGCAAAGTACTCGGAGGAAGGCCTTTTCTAGAGGAATACTCATGTCCCCCCCCCCCCCCTCCCCAATTCCTCAGGAGGAGGGCCTTCCTAGTGGAGCATCAGATGGTTTCTAAAAAAAATCTTACTGTTTTCAGGCTTTGAGTGCACCAAGAGTCGAGCAGCTCACCAGACACTCGTGCCCACTCGGCAAGGTTAATCAACCTTCACAACCCCTCTTCTCTCGTTGGGAAGAAAAGCAGCTAATGATCTTCTCAATGACATTAAAACTAGACAGCTCCACGTAGCACACTTGCAAATGCGGCATCATTAAGTGGGAGTCAACATTTTCTTTTCTGCTACTGCTTGCAAATGTGGCATGACAGAGTCATTCTCCTCCACAACATAATGAAAATGAAGGAAGGAAAGGGTTATCTTCAAACCATTGGGCCTGGCAAGATCTCGAGTCAGGATCTCTACTTTTTCTTGAGGAATGAAAAGATGAAAGGCTCACTGAAACACATGCTCAGTAGCAGGAGCAACAGCTCCTTTGGTATGCTCAGTAACAGGAGCAACAGCTCCTTTGATATGCTCAGTAATGGAAGCAACAGCTCCTTTGATATGCTCAGTAACAGGAGCTGTTTAGTAACAGGAGCAACAGCTCCTTTGATATGTTTAGTAGCAGGAGCAACAGCTCCTTTGATATGCTCAGTAACAGGAGCTACAGCTCCTTTGATATGTTTAGTAGCAGGAGCAACAGCTCCTTTAATATGCTCAGTAACAGGAGCAACAGCTCCTTTGGTATGCTCAGTAACAGGAGCTGTTTAGTAGCAGGAGCAACAGCTCCTTTGATATGCTCAGTAACAGGAGCTACAGCTCCTTTGATATGTTCAGTAGCAGGAGCAACAGCTCCTTTAATATGCTCAGTAACAGGAGCAACAGCTCCTTTGGTATGCTCAGTAACAGGAGCTGTTTAGTAACAGGAGCAACAGCTCCTTTGATATGTTTAGTAGCAGGAGCAACAGCTCCTTTAATATGCTCAGTAGCAGGAGCAACAGCTCCTTTAATATGCTCAGTAACAGGAGCTGTTTAGTAACAGGAGCAACAGCTCCTTTGATATGTTTAGTAGCAGGAGCAACAGCTCCTTTAATATGCTCAGTAGCAGGAGGAACAGCTCCTTTGGTATGCTCAGTAACGGGAGCAACAGCTCCTTTGGTATGCTCAGTAACAGGAGCAACAGCTCCTTTGATATGTTTAGTAGCAGGAGCAACAGCTCCTTTGGTATGCTCAACAACGGGAGCAACAGCTTCTTTGGTATGCTCAGTAACAGGAGCAACAGCTCCTTTGGTATGCTCAGTAACAGGAGCAACAGCTCCTTTGGTATGCTCAGTAACAGGAGCAACAGCTCCTTTGGTATGCTCAGCAACGGGAGCAACAGCTTTTTGGTATGCTCAGTAACGGGAGCAACAGCTTCTTTGATATGCTCAGTAATGGGAGCAACAGCTTCTTTGGTATGCTCAGTAACAGGAGCAACAGCTTCTTTGGTATGCTCAGTAACAGGAGCAACAGCTCCTTTGTTACGTGTAGTAGCATGAGCAACAGCTCCTTTGGTATGCTCAGTAACGGGAGCAACAGCTTCTTTGGTATGCTAAGTAGCAGGAGCAACAGCTTCTTTGGTGACAATCCAACTGCTAACCTCACAAGCACATGTTCACAATGTACAGGGCAAGCTCAGTGCATGGAACATTAGGAGTCAATTAACCCTTTTAGCTGTTAGAATTCTCATCCAGGGGCTAAGACTAGTATCTGCTCAGACTGTGATTTATACTTAGAATTTAAGACGCACCCCTCCCCGCCACCCAGCTTCTCTTCATTGACTCGCAACACCCTCGGCTTACATAGAATAAAATGACTTGATCAACAATCATCTAAGTAATCTTAAAATAAAATAAAAATTGACATTTCAGCTAGATGCTTGAGCCTTCATCTGACAAAGGCCAGAACATCTATATAGCCAAAATGTAAAAAGAACAAATTTTGATTGCATCTAGCCTTCATCTCCTAAATGAAGGCTGGAGGGTTGAGCCAAAATGTCAACAAAAGAAACAAATTTTAAGTTGACCCATATCAGAGTTATTTAATTACTCCTCTAATAATCATGAGCTAGTATTAATGTAATTATACAAACTTTGGGTGGGCACTGCTATGCAAACATTGGGAGCCCCTCCCCCCATGTTTGTAAGCCAGCCCCAACATGTCTAACATGCTGTACCTCCCATTGACTCCTTGGGAGCCGTGGGATTGGCTTCTAGTGACCTGTTGCTCATGAATATATGCAGCAAAAATTATGTTGAATTTATTTTGTCAAAACTAAGCGGACTCAAAACTTGGAAGTATAATACGATCATTTACATCGAGTCATGAGTTGGTGGGACGATCACTTCACGAATCTAATTAAAGCACCTGCCTCGACGACCAGTGTGTTATCGTCGAGGGAAGTGAGACACAGTATGACTCATGGATACCTTTTTGCCTCAGCCAGGCGTGCGTACGCTCATGACACGGAGCAATGCAAGCCTCCATATACATGTGTGTGACAACCACAACTCTGCACGTGCTTAATTGCAACTGCTAAGAGCCGGTTCAGTGTAACCATGGGAACCAGGGGAAAGGAAAAGGATGAAAATGGGAGCCAGAAATGAGCGAGGAAGAGCAAATGCATTGCTATAGAAACCGAGGAACTGAGAAGAGGTGATGAAAACCCTTTTTGCCTCAAAACAACCTCCATGTTTGTATGGACTTAACTCTTCTCACAGGTTTTGGTGTCCTCCCGGACATTGCCACAGGCCTTCGCTCGACACCCTATATTTGAACTTTGCTATTTATAGTGCTCTTCTTATAGTATACTATTTTTATAATTCTAAAAAATTCATTGTTTACCAGTCATTGCAGTCATTGCAGCAGCTAAAATCATATTTGCTGTGTCGTCCTCGAAATATCGCTAGACATTCCAAGCCAAGCAATACATAGGTAACCATAGCAACACTGCTTAGCACGTTACGGTGGGTGTTTTGTGCTATTGAATTGCGACAATTGTTATGACTGTCGCTTATTATGGCTTGAACAAAGAAGATGGGTGGCAGATACGTGCTTGTAACTAACCTGCTCCGGAGCTCCCAAGAGCTGCACTGCACACCAGCAGTGTGAAAGAGGTCCACTAGCACTCCCTATAATTGGTTGCACCCAATATTTTATTAGATAATGGACAACCCATCACATTTGGTAGCTCTTCGTACATGTTTCAGCCCTAATTAGCTCTAAAAGACACAAACATGTATTGCATCCTTCACTAAGGCAGTAAACCAGTTGGATTCATCTTCATGTGTGTCCATCTCAAGAGGTTTCCCCTCACATAACTTGCGTGCAACAGAGCACCAGATCGAGATTGCAATGGGAAAACGTGGTAAGGATCATCAGGAAGACAATGTTCGTCGATTCAACGTAGCTAGCGTGCTGTAATAATAATCGAGGGACACTCGGTTGACCTGCTGTGAATCTTGTTCTTCTCTGTTTCATGCAAGTTCTGCACAAAACCACCCGAGATAGTTGGTCCTCTACCAAAGGGTCAGGTTTACAGTATGCTAGAAGGAATAAGTTGGACAGCACCTCTGGCATTGCAACAGCTGACTCACTGTATAAAAGAATAAACATTTCATTTAAAAACAACTCGATTGGATTGGCCTGTTAAACAAAGCAAGGAAACAAGATTGTACACATATATAGACTGCAACCAGCTAGATGACCTTTTACCAGTTACAAAACTGAGCACATGTATTATGTATTGGTGTACAGGAGTTTAAGTGGTAAAGGATCGTCAATCCTTTTTGTGTTTGCAGTTTGTTTCCCATCCATAAGGTCAATCCAATATAGTTAGATGCGAGTACGTGTGTGTGTGTGTGCGAGCATGCATTTGTAAGTGCAGCCCCATTGGTGCGCTGGGATAGATCGTAACTACGCAGCAAAGTCTTCCATTATCACACCTCCCATTGTCTAGAAAATGTTTTAACCTGTATATATAGAGAGGCCACCTCTTAAGTAGCAGCTACTTGGTTCAATTGTGATAGTCATGTTCAATATTTCCTTATCTTCCTTTAATTAGATAGGACATCCTTTCATGTGACCGTACCAGACCAACCTACTGCCATTTATTCCGAAGGCATCCTCAAAGTGGCCACACCCCTAAAAGTCAACGTCGTCTCGTCCCTAAACGGTAAAACAGTCATGTCAATTCCATTTGAAAAAATTAGACGCTTTGGCTGCCAGACGGCTGTGGACAGAGACATTGTGTGGATCGAGACTTGCAATTGCCAGGAGGAAGGGGAGAACTTTGCATTTTTCATCGTGGCCTCGGGCATCGAGAAGGCGTACCAGATAGTGCTGGAGTATAAACGCTCGTTTGAACTTGGCTTGAGGGATCACATGATTATGGAAGAAGGCGACCAATCAAATTTCCTCTACAGCTTTGTCGTGAGATCTCATTACGGCCACACGGAGTTCTCCAAGACCAGAAGCAATCAGATCCTTTCGTCGAGCCTCCTCAGCCTCTCGGCCACGGGGGGCTCTCTCTCGCAGTCCGAGCTGAATCGGTTGACGCGCACACGTTCTCCGCACATGGTGGAGGCTTCTGGGGGGAGGTTGGGACCTGTCCCTGGCTTCATGGATAGACGTAACACGCCCACTTCTCCCGGGCATTCCCCTCGCCTCACACCCTCTCCTTCTCCCTCCATCAGTCCCAGCTTTGGACGCTCATCTTTACCCAATGCGCATAACAAACCGAAACCCTTGGCACAATACAGAAGTGCCTCAACGGAGTTATATTTAACCGTGAAGAAGGATGTTATTACTGATCCATCCAGATCATCTGCTCCCTGCTCACTCAGCAAATCCCTCAACACAACAACATGGAAGGAACAGAGGGCTCGGAAATTGACGCTGGAAGATATCAAGAAGGGGAAAAGTCTAGACGAACAAAGGCGCCAGGGAAGGAAAAAATCGCTGGCCCAGCTACAGAAGGATGGAGGCATACACGCTCTCAAGACTATAAGGAAATCCTCAAAAGACACTTCATCTCCACAGATGAGTCCTAATGATCATTCAGAGATTTTAACATGTGCACCGTATAGCAAAGCAGAAAGGAGTGGAACATCAATGCCAGAATATGATGATCTGGTACAGGGTATTGATAACATATCCTTCCAGAAGACCTCTCAGTACCAAAGGAAGACGAGTAGCCCAGCATATCTGGAATCTTGATATGCAACTAACTGGAGTAGACACACACCTTTCACCACACCATGACTAACCATGCCCTCTAAGGACAGTATTGACTATCTGTTCTGATATTTTTTGGTTTGACATTGAAGCACCAATTTCTTATCATTGAATCTACCATTGAATCTACCATGTTAGATTTATTGAACGTCACGAATTTTAGTCCACACAACACCACACTGGATTGAGGCAGGTTGAAGTCGGTTGACAATAGCTCTATCGGGACACACACTGGACCAACACCACACTGGGTTGAGGCAGGTTGAAGTAGGTTGACAATAGCTCTATGGGGACACACACTGGACCAACACCACACTGGGTTGAGGCAGGTTGACATAGGTTGACAATAGCTCTATGGGGACACCCACTGGACCAACACCACACTGGGTTGAGGCAGGCTGACATATGTAGGTTGACAATAGCTCTATGGGGACACACACTGGACCAACACCACACTGGGTTGAGGCAGGTTGAAGTAGGTTGACAATAGCTCTATGGGGACACATACTGGACCAACACCACACTGGGTTGAGGCAGGTTGAAGTAGGTTGACAATAGCTCTATGGGGACACACACTGGACCACACCCACACTGGCTGAGCAGGTTGAAGTAGGTTGACAATAGCTCTATGGGGACACACACTGGACCAACACCACACTGGGTTGAGGCAGGTTGAAGTAGGTTGACAATAGCTCTATGGGGACAAACACTGGACCAACACCACACTGGGTTGAGGCAGGTTGAAGTAGGTTGACAATAGCTCTATGGGGACACACACTGGACCAACACCACACTGGGTTGAGGCAGGTTGAAGTAGGTTGACAATAGCTCTATGGGGACACACTGGACCAAGACCACACTGGGTTGAGGCAGGTTGAAGTAGGTTGACAATAGCTCTATGGGGGGACACACACTGGACCAACACCACACTGGGTTGAGGCAGGTTGAAGTAGGTTGACAATAGCTCTATGGGGACACACACTTGACCAACACCACACTGGGTTGAGGTAGGTTGAAGTAGGTTGACAATAGCTCTATGGGGACACACACTGGACCAACACTACACTGGGTTGAGGCAAGTTGAAGTAGGTTGACAATAGCTCTATGGGGACACACACTGGACCAACACCACACTGGGTTGAGGCAGGTTGAAGTAGGTTGACAATAGCTCTATGGGGACACACACTGGACCAACACCACACTGGGTTGAGGCAGGTTGACAAGAGCCCTATGGGGCCACACCCACTGGACCAACATTAAATAATGAGAGAACAGAACAGACAAACTATTAACAAAAATAAGAAACTGAATGTTAAAGGTCAAAAGTCCATGTTGTTTTCGACCTTTACACCCGAGGATATGAAAATGCTGGGAAAGTTATTGGCGAGTCGGACCACTTCATCGTAAGCCTCAAGATCTAGATGGAAGAATAAATAATGTATGTTTACACCTTGGACCAGGCCTTTGAAATCCACATCACATGACTTGCTATTATATTTGTAAATCCTCAGAGTCTTAATCAACAACACCAGCTCCCTGATTATTACATGTACAGGGTGGCCAGTAGGACATGGTACAGGGTGGTCAGTAAGACATGGTACAGGGTGGCCAGTAAGACATGGTACAGGGTGGTCAGTAAGACATGGTACAGGGTGGCCAGTAAGACATGGTACAGGGTGGTCAGTAAGACATGGTACAGGGTGGTCAGTAAGACATGGTACAGGGTGGCCAGTAAGACGTGGTACAGGGTGGTCAGTAAGACGTGGTACAGGGTGGTCAGTGAGACGTGGTACAGGGTGGTCAGTGAGACATGGTACAGGATGGTCAGTAAGACATGGTACAGGGTGGTCAGTAAGACATGGTACAGGGTGGTCAGTAAGACATGGTACAGGGTGGTCAGTAAGACATGGTACCACATGGTGGTCAGTAAGACATGGTACCACATGGTGGTCAGTGAGACATGGTACAGGGTGGTCAGTAAGACATGGTACAGGGTGGCCGTAACACATGGTACAGGGTGGCCAGTAGGACATGGTACAGGGTGGTCAGTAAGACATGGTACAGGGTGGCCGTAACACATGGTACAGGGTGGTCAGTGAGACATGGTACAGGATGGTCAGTAAGACATGGTACATAGTGGTCAGTAAGACATGGTACAGGGTGGTCAGTGAGACATGGTACAGGGTGGTCAGTAAGACATGGTACAGGGTGGCCAGTAAGACGTGGTACAGGGTGGCCAGTAAGACGTGGTACAGGGTGGTCAGTAAGACGTGGTACAGGGTGGTCAGTGAGACGTGGTACAGGGTGGTCAGTGAGACATGGTACAGGATGGTCAGTAAGACATGGTACAGGGTGGTCAGTAAGACATGGTACAGGGTGGTCAGTGAGACATGGTACAGGGTGGTCAGTAAGACATGGTACAGGGTGGTCAGTAAGACATGGTACCACATGGTGGTCAGTGAGACATGGTACAGGGTGGTCAGTAAGACATGGTACAGGGTGGCCGTAACACATGGTACAGGGTGGCCAGTAGGACATGGTACAGGGTGGTCAGTAAGACATGGTACAGGGTGGCCGTAACACATGGTACAGGGTGGTCAGTGAGACATGGTACAGGATGGTCAGTAAGACATGGTACATAGTGGTCAGTAAGACATGGTACAGGGTGGTCAGTGAGACATGGTACAGGGTGGTCAGTAAGACATGGTACAGGGTGATCAGTGAGACATGGTACAGGATGGTCAGTAAGACATGGTACAGGGTGGCCAGTAAGACATGGTACAGGGTGGTCAGTGAGACATGGTACAGGATGGTCAGTAAGACATGGTACATAGTGGTCAGTAAGACATGGTACAGGGTGGTCAGTGAGACATGGTACAGGGTGGCCAGTAGGACATGGTACAGGGTGGTCAGTAAGACATGGTACAGGGTGGCCGTAACACATGGTACAGGGTGGTCAGTAAGACATGGTACAGTGGTTATTAAGACATGGTACAGGGTGGTCAGTAAGACATGGTACAGTGGTTATTAAGACATGGTACAGGGTGGTCAGTAAGACATGGTACATGGTGGTCACTGAGACATGGTACAGGGTGGCCAGTAAGACATGGTACAGGGTGGCCAGTAACATGGTACAGGGTGGTCAGTGAGACATGGTACAGGGTGGCCGTAACACATGGTACAGGGTGGTCAGTGAGACATGGTACAGGGTGGTCAGTGAGACATGGTACAGGGTGGTCAGTAAGACATGGTACAGGGTGGTCAGTAAGACATGGTACAGGGTGGTCAGTAAGACATGGTACAGTGGTGGTGAGCAACATGGCTCGAGTGGCCAGCAATGAAATGTCATTCAAACAGTCATTCAAACAGCACAAAAAAAGTCCCCCAAACCTTAATCTGACCCGAGTCTAGTTTTGTGGACCCCTAGGCATAAGTTTTAATTCAGTGTTGAGGATGAGGACATCTCTATAGGTTATTAGAATACGTATGCACATCTTACTGCACACCAGTGAACTGGCTGTTGTCATAACGACCACCTGGTGTGCATGAACTGATGGATATAACTATTGCATTTCTCATGGCCTCCTACTGCTATGAATATCACTACTTCAATTCTCATGGCCTCCTACTGCTATGAATATCACTACTTCAATTCTCATGGCCTCCTACTGCTATGAATATCACTACTTCAATTCTCATGGCCTCCTACTGCTATGAATATCACTACTTCAATTCTCATGGCCTCCAACTAAGTCCTCACCAAAGTCGACTCCGAAGTTGACCACTCTCTGCACGGTGACAGAGCAGTCCCGCTCCACTTTACATAGCAGCTCAACATACGGGTCCAAGGGGTCGTGCTGCAGAATTAGATACGCAATATTACAGGGCACTCCCTTTAAGGTGTGGTCCATATTTACTGTACACATTCTTATTGCTCCTAACGAGTGGATAGAATGTATAAGGTAAAGGATCGTCAGTGTAAGAGGGGCAGCTCCACCATCTACCTACATGGTAAGGGATTGTCACTGTGTTTCCCTTTTGTGTGGTATAAGGGACTAAAGTTTTGGTAAAGGGTTTTGGTAAAGGATCACCAAAATAATAATATATACCAGGTTGATCAAGGCTACTCATATCTACATGGTAAGGGATCATCAACATTTATGGTAAAGATTGTACAAATTTGGTCACCGTTGGAAATTGCAGGAAAGCAAGGGGTTAATAGAAGCTTGGTTTAGGTAAGGGTTATTAATGTCAAAAAGCAACATCAAATGTGCTAATGAGTTTCACTGGAGGCGTTCAATGGGACCTGGTATATAATACTAACATTACATAGCTAGGTACAATAGTTGGATTTGTCACTCTCATCAACAATTATTTTAAATCCTTTGGGGAGAGATTAAATTAATTTAGTACAATCAAAATATATTTCACAAAGAATATTATTATTATGTACACACAATTGGTATATAGTAGAAGAGGCTGCGTACTTGTGAAGGCAGAGGAGTCGGTGTGCAACAATGAGCCTAACAATGAGGGGGACAGGCAATGAGGGGGACAGGCAATGAGGGGGACAGGCAATATATCAGCTGACAATGCCCCGTAGGAGCCAGGAGAATTCTCCCCCCTAAATTTGAAGTGCTGGTAGAGTGACTAGTGAGACAGATGAGGGGCAAAGGTCAGCACTGCACAACCAATACCCAGTTAATAACAATAATTATAATAATAACAATAACACTAATACTAATAATAATAGCAATAATAATAATAATAGTAGTAATAATAATACTAATAATAATAATAATAATAGCAATAATAATAATAATAATAGCAATAATAATAATAATAATAGCAATAATAATAATAATAATAATAATAATAATAATAATAATAATAATAATAATAATAATAATAATAATAATAATAATAATAATAATAATAATAATAATAATAATAATAATAATAATAATAATAATAATAATAATAATAATATATAGGTATATATATAGGTACAATCTAAATGATGATGATGATGATGATGATGATGATGATGATGATGATGATGATGATGATGATGATGATGATGATGATGATGATGATGATGATGATGATGATGATGATGATGATGATGATGATGATGATGATGATGATGATGATGATGATGATGATGATGATGATAGTAATACTAATAATAGTAATAATAATAATAATAAATAAATAATAATAACAACAAAAATAGTAATAATTATAACTCGTGCTACAGAAGCAAGAACTCCTGCTACAGAAGCAAGAACTCGTGCTACAGAAGCAAGAACTTTTGCTACAGAAGCAAGAACTCGTGCTACAGAAGCAAGAATTCCTGCTACAGAAGCAAGAACTCCTGCTACAGAAGCAAGAACTCGTGCTACAGAAGCAAGAACTTGTGCTATATACAGAAGCAAGAACTCCTGCTACAGAAGCAAGAACTTTTGCTACAGAAGCAAGAACTCGTGCTACAGAAGCAAGAACTCCTGCTACAGAATCAAGAACTCCTGCTACAGAAGCAAGAACTCCTGCTACAGAAGCAAGAACTCGTGCTACAGAAGCAAGAACTTGTGCTACAGAAGCAAGAACTCCTGCTACAGAAGCAAGAACTCGTGCTACAGAAGCAAGAACTCCTGCTACAGAAGCAAGAACTCGTGCTACAGAAGCAAGAACTTTTGCTACAGAAGCAAGAACTCGTGCTACAGAAGCAAGAACTCCTGCTACAGAAGCAAGAACTCGTGCTACAGAAGCAAGAACTCGTGCTACAGAAGCAAGAACTCCTGCTACAGAATCAAGAACTCCTGCTACAGAAGCAAGAACTCCTGCTACAGAAGCAAGAACTCCTGCTACAGAAGCAAGAACTCCTGCTACAGAAGCAAGAACTCCTGCTACAGAAGCAAGAACTCGTGCTACAGAAGCAAGAACTCCTGCTACAGAAGCAAGAACTCGTGCTACAGAAGCAAGAACTTTTGCTACAGAAGCAAGAACTCGTGCTACAGAAGCAAGAACTCCTGCTACAGAAGCAAGAACTCGTGCTACAGAAGCAAGAACTCCTGCTACAGAAGCAAGAACTCGTGCTACAGAAGTGCAAGTCAGAACCCATGGGAACTGTTCTATTGCTACCACATATGGTCTTAATAAAGATTTTGCAATATTCTAAAACCAATATTAGCTGCAGCCACAGACACATTTATAATCATCAGCTTCCCCTTAAGTGCAGGCTGAATGGCTAATGAAAGGCAAGATCACGTTCTCTTGAGTCCACTTCTCCGAGTTCCACCAGTCCAAATGCACATGACAGATCAATCATGTGACAATTGCCATTGTTTGTGTGACTGGCATAGCCTCTGGTTGTTCAAGCCTCTCAACATTGAGAACATAAACTAACTGGTGGCAGAGTGAGCCCTCAGTGGGGAGCTGGACGGAAACCTTGCTACTGCTGCGCACGGCATATGTATCTATCAATATATTATGCATCTATCTACGTAGTCACAGTACGTTCACACGTAAAAAATATGCCTTAAATACAGTGTGCATATGTGAACCACGAATAGTTGTCGCGGTCAAAAGAATGATCGAGAGAATACTCGACAGTGGATTAGAAGCTAGCGTGGCAAAGCTAAGCTGTGCAAATGAGAACCACTGCACAATTTATAGCTGTGGTGACCCTTTACCAGATAGAAGACCACGTTGAACCTGAAATAGAACAAACAAGAACCCCCCCCCCCCCCCCCCTCCCCCCAAAGCCATTCACCCACCCTCCCTCCTCCTCCACCCCTTAGCCCTCACACCAAAAAATACACATGAGAAAATAATTTGCTGAACATGCAGGGAGGATGGCTTGCAAGGCTGTGTGATGGTGATGATCAAGTTACTTGGTCCATCAACATGCACTAGCTTATTTCTATTTCCTGCCTCACCACTCAATGCCCACTCGCTACTAGCAATAGTCATGCCAGCACTCACTACTAGCAATAGTCATGCCTGGCACACTCACTACTAGCAATAGTCATGCCTGGCAAACTCACTACTAGCAATAGTCATGCCTGGCACACTCACTACTAGCAATAGTCATGCCTGGCACACTCACTACTAGCAATAGTCATGCCTGGCACTCACTACTAGCAATAGTCATGCCTGGCACTCATTACTAGCAATAGTCATGCCTGGCACACTCACTACTAGCAATAGTCATGCCTGGCACTCACTACTAGCAATAGTCATGCCTAGCACACTCACTACTAGCAATAGTCATGCCTGGCACACTCACTACTGGCAATAGTCATGCCTGGCACTCACTACTAGCAATAGTCATGCCTGGCACACTCACTACTAGCAATAGTCATGCCTAGCACACTCACTACTAGCAATAGTCATGCCTGGCACTCACTACTAGCAATAGTCATGCCTAGCACACTCATTACTAGCAATAGTCATGCCTGGCACACTCACTACTAGCAATAGTCATGCCTGGCACACTCACTACTAGCAATAGTCATGCCTGGCACACTCACTACTAGCAATAGTCATGCCTGGCACACTCACTACTAGCAATAGTCATGCCTGGCACTCACTACTAGCAATAGTCATGCCTGGCACACTCACTACTAGCAATAGTCATGCCTGGCACACTCACTACTAGCAATAGTCATGCCTAGCACACTCACTACTAGCAATAGTCATGCCTGGCACTCACTACTAGCAATAGTCATGCCTGGCACACTCACTACTAGCAATAGTCATGCCTGGCACACTCACTACTAGCAATAGTCATGCCTGGCACACTCACTACTAGCAATAGTCATGCCTGGCACTCACTACTAGCAATAGTCATGCCTGGCACTCACTACTAGCAATAGTCATGCCTGGCACTCACTACTAGCAATAGTCATGCCTAGCACACTCACTACTAGCAATAGTCATGCCTGGCACTCACTACTAGCAATAGTCATGCCTGGCACACTCACTACTAGCAATAGTCATGCCTGGCACTCACTACTAGCAATAGTCATGCCTGGCACTCACTACTAGCAATAGTCATGCCTGGCACACTCACTACTAGCAATAGTCATGCCTGGCACTCACTACTAGCAATAGTCATGCCTGGCACTCACTACTAGCAATAGTCATGCCTGGCACTCACTACTAGCAATAGTCATGCCTGGCACTCACTACTAGCAATAGTCATGCCTGGCACTCACTACTAGCAATAGTCATGCCTGGCACTCACTACTAGCAATAGTCATGCCTGGCACTCATTACTAGCAATAGTCATGCCTGGCACACTCACTACTAGCAATAGTCATGCCTGGCACTCACTACTAGCAATAGTCATGCCTGGCACTCGCTACTAGCAATAGTCATGCCTGGCACTCGCTACTAGCAATAGTCATGCCTGGCACTCGCTACTAGCAATAGTCATGCCTGGCACTCACTACTGGCAATAGTCATGCCTGCACTCACTACTAGCAATAGTCATGCCTGGCACTCACTACTAGCAATAGTCATGCCTGCACTCACTACTAGCAATAGTCATGCCTGGCACTCACTACTAGCAATAGTCATGCCTAGCACACTCACTACTAGCAATAGTCATGCCTGGCACTCACTACTAGCAATAGTCATGCCTAGCACACTCACTACTAGCAATAGTCATGCCTGGCACACTCACTACTAGCAATAGTCATGCCTGGCACTCACTACTAGCAATAGTCATGCCTAGCACACTCACTACTAGCAATAGTCATGCCTGGCACACTCACTACTAGCAATAGTCATGCCTGCACTCACTACTAGCAATAGTCATGCCTGGCACTCACTACTAGCAATAGTCATGCCTGGCACACTCACTACTGGCAACAGTCATGCCATCACCATGAGCAATGACCAAATAGCTATGCAGACAAACCCCTCAAGGACTGAAGTCGGTCGCAACATTTGCTGAGTTGCTTCCCAGTCGAGAGAGAGAGTTGCTCCTTCGCAAGTCTGGCTCAAGAGACTGGGTCTTTCTTCTGGTTCAAGAGATTAGCTCCTTCTTCAACTGGCTTGCAAGACTAGCTCCTTCACGCTTCTCTGCCAAAATAAAGTTATGCAAAAGTATTAGTTTAATCCTCAGTGTGTGTGATCCAGCAATAGTGTTTAGCAAGCGTCCATTTATGGTTAAGGGCTTGTTTTCTTGTTGGTTGATGTTAGAAGCAAGGCCTGGGACAACAGCGTCAGGTACTCATCTACCAGAGATTCCTGTTCCTTCCTGGTCAGCTTCATCCCTCATGAAGGCACACCACGACCTCCCAGTCTTATTATAGAGTTTGGCTGTCTCACTGGCTGCCGCACTGGTTGCTCCTGCCAAGACTGTAGGGGTGTGGTCAGCTTCTGAGCCATCAGTCTTCATAGTCAAACTATCAAAGAAATTGATGAAGATTCATTGGCTGCTCTTCAGATGTTGTCCCTCGGCCATTTTGCTCACTGATTCACACTAGACACTGTGACTATGATTATCTGAGTTTCAGAAGGCTGGGCTGGGTCTCAGTGAGATTGCAATGTGATTATAGGCTGGGTCTCAGTGAGAGCATGAGCATTGCAATGTGATTATGGGTTGGGTCTCAGTGAGAGCATGAGCATTGCAATGTGATTATAGGTTGGGTCTCAGTGAGAGCATGTGCATTGCAATGTGATTATAGGCTGGGTCTCAGTGAGAGCATGTGCATTGCAATGTGATTATAGGTTGGGTCTCAGTGAGAGCATGTGCATTGCAATGTGCTTATAGGCTGGGTCTCAGTGAGAGCATGAGCATTCCAATGTAATTATAGGCTGGGTCTCAGTGAGAGCATGTGCATTGCAATGTGATTATAGGTTGGGTCTCAGTGAGAGCATGAGCATTGCAATGTGATTATAGGTTGGGTCTCAGTGAGAGCATGTGCATTGCAATGTGATTATAGGCTGGGTCTCAGTGAGAGCATGTGCATTGCAATGTGCTTATAGGCTGGGTCTCAGTGAGAGCATGAGCATTCCAATGTGATTATGGGTTGGGTCTCAGTGAGAGCATGTGCATTGCAATGTGATTATAGGCTGGGTCTCAGTGAGAGCATGTGCATTGCAATGTGATTATAGGTTGGGTCTCAGTGAGAGCATGAGCATTGCAATGTGATTATAGGTTGGGTCTCAGTGAGAGCATGAGCATTGCAATGTGATTATAGGCTGGGTCTCAGTGAGAGCATGTGCATTGCAATGTGCTTATAGGCTGGGTCTCAGTGAGAGCATGAGCATTCCAATGTAATTATAGGCTGGGTCTCAGTGAGAGCATGAGTATTGCAATGTGATTATAGGCTGGGTCTCAGTGAGAGCATGAGTATTTCAATGTGATTATAGGTTGGGTCTCAGTGAGAGCATGAGTATTTCAATGTGATTATAGGCTGGGTCTCAGTGAGAGCATGAGTATTTCAATGTGATTATAGGTTGGGTCTCAGTGAGAGCATGTGCATTGCAATGTGATTATAGGCTGGGTCTCAGTGAGAGTATTTCAATGTGATTATAGGCTGGGTCTCAGTGAGAGCATGAGCATAGCAATGTGATTATAGGCTGGGTCTCAGTGAGAGCATGAGTATTTCAATGTGATTATAGGCTGGGTCTCAGTGAGAGCATGAGCATTGCAATGTGATTATAGGCTGGGTCTCACTGAGAGCATTGCAATGTAATTATAGGCTGGGTCTCAGTGAGAGCATGAGCATTGCAATGTGATTATAGGCTGGGTCTCAGTGCAATGTGATTATGGTGGTTGGGGACGTGAAGTTATTCTGCACAGTATGTAACATTACATAGCCACAGGTAGCAAGCATCTCTACTGAAGCAGTTATACTGCTAATAACCAGCTGGCTAGCTGCAACGCTACAGGCTAGTACACTACTTATATGTACCAAACTACTGGCTATAGTCAGATCTGATTGCAAAGCCACTAGCTGGCTGCATCTTTCCAACTTGACCTAACACAGTCAGTTTCCTCCAGGCGTTATCCTCGTCTCTGCAAGCTAGCAGGTGCTGCCACACGCAGGGGGAAGTCTTCACGTCTCCAATGAGCTTGCTCTGCATGCTAGCAGGTGCTGCCACGTGCAGGGGGAAGTCTTCACGGCTCCAATGAGCTTGCTCTGCGTACTAGCAGGTGCTGCCACATGCAGGAGGAAGTATTCACGGCTCCCCACAAATGCCACAATACTTACTTGAAGCTAAGCACCTGATGCTGCAGTCCATCACATGCTAAATTCTAGCATTTTGATTGATCAGACGCTCAATGTTAGAGTACAGCTACACGTAGATCATATTCCTATTGCCATAGCGTTGCAGGTTCACAATATGTATATACATGTACATGTACTACACAATACATGTAGGACGCTACAGTACAAAGGGCAAGTGGCATCTTGTGAACTGGCCTTCACTTTAGGTATGGAATAAAACAGTTACTAGAAAAGTATGCAAGACACTAGCGAGCAAAGACGTGGTGGAGAGGGAACCCCCCCTCACACCTCCGTCATTGTGTTTTAGCTATAGGACATAATTTTGGTGGCTTTGCATTGCTCTTGTCATTGTCCTAGCCAGGGTAGGCCCACACAAGCCCTGGCATGCCCACACAGAGCCTGGGTGTGTGGTGAGCAAGCAAGATCAAGCAACTAGCTAGGGTAGGCCCACATAAGCCCTGATATGCCCACACAGAGCCTGGGTGTGTGGTGAGCAAGCAAGATCAAGCAACCACCGAGAGCTTAGAACAAAAGCGAAGAAAAAGTAGAGGTATATATTTGGCGAACAAGGTTCGTCACGCTGCACTAACACACACAAACAAGCCTCCAGACAGCAAACATATGAGAGGGGGCCAGAAGCTACAGACGGAGAATGATACTCCGTCCTCTGTTAGTCGTGTGTGTGATCCCAAGAGGCCGTAGGACTGCCATCAACAGCAACCACACTGCCTAGTCGGACAAAAGGTAAGGAAAAACTCCGAGCGTCTCTAGACAGGCAGAAATCAAGTCATGCATGCCAATCGAGCGCAGGAAAGCTCCGAGCAACGAAATGTCTAGACACACAGAGACAGAGTGTGAGAGGATCAAGGTAATCAGTGAGAATGTTTCTACGTGCCAGAAAACTGCATCGAAGCCAAATCTATTGAAGTCGAAGTAAAAACACACTCTGACCCTCTTACTAGTGGGCACAGAAAGTCACACACGAACAATGAAGCTTCACCTGTTCACAGATGCCTCCCCCATGCAGTTAGCTAATCTCATTTGAATCTTCTTTCATCCTATCTCCAGCTGGTGGTCAGCTTGGGGAAGAAGCCAGTGTCACAGACTGCCTGCCATTGGCCCTGTGGAACCTTAGCTTGGAGGAGAAGCCATTGTCATGGCACTATCAAACCTCAGCTTGGAGAAGCCAAGTTGTCATGGCCCTATCAAACCTCAGCTTGGAGGAGAAGCCATTGTCATGGCCCTATCAAACCTCAGCTTGGAGGAGAAACCATTGTCATGGCCCTATATAACCCCAGCTTGGAGGAGAAGCCATTGTCATGACCCTAGAACCTGAGATGAGGCAGCTAAACAAGTCTGAACTGGGCCTGCAGTGGGATGCAGTCAGAGAATGAGAGAACCTAGACTAGCTTCAATCAGATCAAGAAGGACCTCATGCACCAACATCACTCTGAACAAGGCTCTACGCCAGCAATGACTATTAGCAGAGACACACTTATTAACTAATCTCATATCCAACTAGAGGTGCACACTAATGGTGTACATCAACACTTTACCTATTCACAGCATATCCAACTAGAGGTGCACACTAATGGTGTACATCAACACTTTACCTATTCACATCATATCCAACTAGAGGTGCACACTAATGGTGTACATCAACACTTTACCTATTCACAGCATATCCAACTAGAGGTGCACACTAATGGTGTACATCAACACTTTACCTATTCACATCATATCCAACTAGAGGTGCACACTAATGGCGCACATCAACACTTTACCTATTCACAGCATACCCAACTAGAGGTGCACACTAATGGTGTACATCAACACTTTACCTATTCACATCATATCCAACTAGAGGTGCACACTAATGGTGTACATCAACACTTTACCTATTCACATCATATCCAACTAGAGGTGCACACTAATGGTGTACATCAACACTTTACCTATTCACAGCATATCCAACTAGAGGTGCACACTAATGGTGTACATCAACACTTTACCTATTCACATCATATCCAACTAGAGGTGCACACTAATGGTGTACATCAACACTTTACCTATTCACATCATATCCAACTAGAGGTGCACACTAATGGTGTACATCAACACTTTACCTATTCACAGCATATCCAACTAGAGGTGCACACTAGTGGAGTACATCAACACTTTACCTATTCACATCATATCCAACTAGAGGTGCACACTAATGGTGTACATCAACACTTTACCTATTCATATCAGGCGGGGGGCGGGGGAGGGTTTGGCACATCACGTGGACCACTTGGTCCTAATCATGGTGCGTCCGTGCTCATGCACCAATCAGTGTCAGTGCGTGACCATCTCCATAACTCAGCCCAATATGAAGAGGTAAAGGGTAGCTATGCAAGACAAACACACACTGTAGTGTCTGCCTCTCCCTTCACCACTTCCTCCTCTCACACCTACTAGCCCTTCCCTCCAGCCTCAGCCATTATTTATAGACCAAACTACTTCTCCGCACCTCACCACTTCCTCCTCACCTCACCACTTCCTCCTCTCACACTTCACCACTTCCTCCTCTCAAACTTCACCACTTCCTCCTCTCAAACTTCACCACTTCCTCCTCTCAAACTTCACCACCTCCTCCTATCAAACTTAACCACTTCCTCCTTTCAAACGTCACCACTTCCTCCTCTCAAACTTCACCACTTCCTCCTCTCAAACTTCACCACTTCCTCCTCTCAAACTTCACCACCTCCTCCTATCAAACTTAACCACTTCCTCCTTTCAAACGTCACCACTTTCTCCTCTCAAACTTCACCACTTCCTCCTCTCATACTTCACCACTTCCTCCTCTCAAACTTCACCACTTCCTCCTCTCAAACTTAACCACTTCCACCTCAAACTTAACCACTTCCTCCTGTCACTCACCACCCCCTTCTCCCACCTTGGCACTCCCTCTAGGTGAGTGACGTAGACAGAAGTGTGACCTGGGTGTGGACTGCACATCAACCAGAAGCCAAGACAAGTTTTATCTTAATCCTTTGACCTTACATTGTAGCGCACATTTGTAGCGCACATTGAGTGTCCGTCAACATTGCAATAAGTTGCTTTCTTCCTCGTCTTGTTTCTCCCCCCAGAAATATTCATTTCTAACTCACTAAAATGCAACTACAATAAGCTGCCGTGGTGGTATAAGAATCGACTCCAACTTGGGCACGGGCTACTGCCGCATATGAATACCCATGACCAAATACTCGCCCTCGTATTATATTACAGGTTCAAGGTACACAGATCACTTTGGAGACATTGAAGGCAAACATGAAGACTTCGATAATTTACTAATTAATACGTTGACCATTGGCATAAATTGTTGTCAGCGTTTCAACCAACATACTTGCTTCCACTTCAGGTTTAAGTTCGCTGGGCAAAATATTAGCAAAATTACGCAGATAGAAAGAAAAATCGTGTTTGCATTTATGACAACAGTTGATAACTACTATATGTATATCTTTGTCCTGCAGTGTAAGTGGTGGGCGTGGTCGGATCATTAGACAAGTTTTCTACGCTCAAATCTTGGCCACACCCAGGTTTATTATGTAATGATTGCTGAATCTGCAGGCTCTTATCAACTTGCTTGAGGGTGGCATAGAGAAGCTGGCTATTGCAGCCATGAGAGTCCAAGAATAAAGCAATAATACTTGCCAGTGATGGCGATCTAGCACGACCGAGCTCCTACACATCTCCATAATTGCATGGTGGCAAGTCTTCTAGCATGACCGAGCTCCTACACATCTCATAACTAGCCAATGAAGGCATTTAGAGTGTTTCCCTTAACCCTTTGAACTCTGGATCCCTAGATATAGGTTGTCGCCCTACTCCGGCTCCCTGGGGAAAAAATAACCTACAAAGGTAACCTTTGTTTTACCTGTGATTTTGACCCTGTTAGATGTGTTTGTCTTATAAATTTTATCGTTCTTGTCAAGTTGTGCTTCTTCCTCATTCACACAATGAAGACAGGACCCGATGCTCAGAAACATGTCCCTGGGCATAACCTCTCCAAAGCCAGGGGGCACAGTAATGGGATCGTTCTTCTTCCTCCAGTATAAATCATAGCGGTCCTTATAAAGTAAAATTTCCACGGAAATTAGTAAGCCAAAGAATGCTTTCAATTCAACAACACTAAGGGGCTTCTAACAAGCAGCAATTTAGCAGCAATTTACAGCATAATAATCGGGTTTAGCAGCATGAACCTGCTCTGCATGACGATTGGTCTATCTGACAAGGAGGTCCCAAATATAGTCAGTACAGAAGACCAAACCACTCCAATACTTTACTTTCAACATTCATTGTAGCAGGCAAATGTTTAGGCCCAGGCTGGTTATTTGGTGTAAATACCAAGTCTACAAAACCTGCAGTGTTTTCAGACCATCCATCAGGCATTGGAGGCCTTTGTCTTTGAGCCCTAGGCCTTCGCCCGCCCCTTCCAAAACCTCTCCCTCTTCCACGACATGGAGCATTCCCACCATGACCACCCCGCCCTCTCTGAACAACTAGAATAACTACCTGGTCGTCTGACTCACTATTGGAAGCATTACCAGCATTAGAATCACCTCCAGAGCTGACAATCTGCGATTCAAAATCATTTTCATTCCCATCACTACCAATAACAACTTCGTCATCGCTACTTACAACCTGATCCAACACTTGATCCAAAGTCAGCAGATTTCGGGCCTTTCTGGACAACTAGCGAAAATAAACAGCGAGAACCCATTAAATCGATTGAGCTATTAACCAGATAAAACGAGACCTTTCGTTGACTATATTTAAAGTGGGATAATGGTAGCGACGAGACGCGCGGGCGGCAGGTATACAGTCCTCCCGAGTATGACGGCTTATAATTGTGTGGCCGGAATACCGGCCAGCAGAGTTCAAAGGGTTAAGCATTAGTGCCTATGCACTGATGAAGGCATTCAGAGTGTCTCCCTTAATTAAGCATTAGTGTGTGTGCACTGATGAAGGCATTCAGAGTGTCTCCCTTAATTAAGCATTAGTGTGTGTGCACTGATGAAGGCATTCAGAGTGTCTCCCTTAATTAAGCATTAGTGTGTGTGCACTGATGAAGGCATTCAGAGTGTCTCCCTTAATTAAGCATTAGTGTGTGTGCACTGATGAAGGCATTCAGAGTGTCTCCCTTAATTAAGCATTAGTGTGTGTGCACTGATGAAGGCATTCAGAGTGTCTCCCTTAATTAAGCATTAGTGTGTGTGCACTGATGAAGGCATTCAGAGTGTCTCCCTTAATTAAGCATTAGTGTGTGTGCACTGATGAAGGCATTCAGAGTGTCTCCCTTAATTAAGCATTAGTGTGTGTGCACTGATGAAGGCATTCAGAGTGTCTCCCTTAATTAAGCATTAGTGTGTGTGCACTGATGAAGGCATTCAGAGTGCCTCCCTTAATTAAGCATTAGTGTGTGTGCACTGATGAAGGCATTCAGAGTGTCTCCCTTAATTAAGCATTAGTGTGTGTGCACTGATGAAGGCATTCAGAGTGTCTCCCTTAATTAAGCATTAGTGTGTGTGCACTGATGAAGGCATTCAGAGTGTCTCCCTTAATTAAGCATTAGTGTGTGTGCACTGATGAAGGCATTCAGAGTGTCTCCCTTAATTAAGCATTAGTGTGTGTGCACTGATGAAGGCATTCAGAGTGTCTCCCTTAATTAAGCATTAGTGTGTGTGCACTGATGAAGGCATTCAGAGTGTCTCCCTTAATTAAGCATTAGTGTGTGTGCACTGATGAAGGCATTCAGAGTGTCTCCCTTAATTAAGCATTAGTGTGTGTGCACTGATGAAGGCATTCAGAGTGTCTCCCTTAATTAAGCATTAGTGTGTGTGCACTGATGAAGGCATTCAGAGTGTCTCCCTTAATTAAGCATTAGTGTGTGTGCACTGATGAAGGCATTCAGAGTGTCTCCCTTAATTAAGCATTAGTGTGTGTGCACTGATGAAGGCATTCAGAGTGTCTCCCTTAATTAAGCATTAGTGTGTGTGCACTGATGAAGGCATTCAGAGTGTCTCCCTTAATTAAGCATTAGTGTGTGTGCACTGATGAAGGCATTCAGAGTGTCTCCCTTAATTAAGCATTAGTGTGTGTGCACTGATGAAGGCATTCAGAGTGTCTCCCTTAATTAAGCATTAGTGTGTGTGCACTGATGAAGGCATTCAGAGTGTCTCCCTTAATTAAGCATTAGTGTGTGTGCACTGATGAAGGCATTCAGAGTGTCTCCCTTAATTAAGCATTAGTGCGTGTGCACTGATGAAGGCATTCAGAGTGTCTCCCTTAATTAAGCATTAGTGCGTGTGCACTGATGAAGGCATTCAGAGTGTCTCCCTTAATTAAGCATTAGTGTGTGTGCACTGATGAAGGCATTCAGAGTGTCTCCCTTAATTAAGCATCAGTGCGTGTGCACTGATGAAGGCATTCAGAGTGTCTCCCTTAATTAAGCATTAGTGTGTGTGCACTGATGAAGGCATTCAGAGTGTCTCCCTTAATTAAGCATTAGTGCGTGTGCACTGATGAAGGCATTCAGAGTGTCTCCCTTAATTAAGCATTAGTGTGTGTGCACTGATGAAGGCATTCAGAGTGTCTCCCTTAATTAAGCATTAGTGTGTGTGCACTGATGAAGGCATTCAGAGTGTCTCCCTTAATTAAGCATTAGTGTGTGTGCACTGATGAAGGCATTCAGAGTGTCTCCCTTAATTAAGCATTAGTGTGTGTGCACTGATGAAGGCATTCAGAGTGTCTCCCTTAATTAAGCATTAGTGTGTGTGCACTGATGAAGGCATTCAGAGTGTCTCCCTTAATTAAGCATTAGTGTGTGTGCACTGATGAAGGCATTCAGAGTGTCTCCCTTAATTAAGCATTAGTGTGTGTGCACTGATGAAGGCATTCAGAGTGTCTCCCTTAATTAAGCATTAGTGCGTGTGCACTGATGAAGGCATTCAGAGTGTCTCCCTTAATTAAGCATTAGTGTGTGTGCACTGATGAAGGCATTCAGAGTGTCTCCCTTAATTAAGCATTAGTGTGTGTGCACTGATGAAGGCATTCAGAGTGTCTCCCTTAATTAAGCATTAGTGTGTGTGCACTGATGAAGGCATTCAGAGTGTCTCCCTTAATTAAGCATTAGTGTGTGTGCACTGATGAAGGCATTCAGAGTGTCTCCCTTAATTAAGCATTAGTGTGTGTGCACTGATGAAGGCATTCAGAGTGTCTCCCTTAATTAAGCATTAGTGTGTGTGCACTGATGAAGGCATTCAGAGTGTCTCCCTTAATTAAGCATTAGTGCGTGTGCACTGATGAAGGCATTCAGAGTGTCTCCCTTAATTAAGCATTAGTGTGTGTGCACTGATGAAGGCATTCAGAGTGTCTCCCTTAATTAAGCATTAGTGTGTGTGCACTGATGAAGGCATTCAGAGTGTCTCCCTTAATTAAGCATTAGTGCGTGTGCACTGATGAAGGCATTCAGAGTGTGTCCCTTAATTAAGCATTAGTGTGTGTGCACTGATGAAGGCATTCAGAGTGTGTCCCTTAATTAAGCATTAGTGTGTGTGCACTGATGAAGGCATTCAGAGTGTCTCCCTTAATTAAGCATTAGTGTGTGTGCACTGATGAAGGCATTCAGAGTGTCTCCCTTAATTAAGCATTAGTGCGTGTGCACTGATGAAGGCATTCAGAGTGTCTCCCTTAATTAAGCATTAGTGTGTGTGCACTGATGAAGGCATTCAGAGTGTCTCCCTTAATTAAGCATTAGTGTGTGTGCACTGATGAAGGCATTCAGAGTGTCTCCTTAATTAAGCATTAGTGTGTGTGCACTGATGAAGGCATTCAGAGTGTCTCCCTTAATTAAGCATTAGTGTGTGTGCACTGATGAAGGCATTCAGAGTGTCTCCCTTTAATTAAGCATTAGTGCGTGTGCACTGATGAAGGCATTCAGAGTGTCTCCCTTAATTAAGCATTAGTGTGTGTGCACTGATGAAGGCATTCAGAGTGTCTCCCTTAATTAAGCATTAGTGTGTGTGCACTGATGAAGGCATTCAGAGTGTGTCCCTTAATTAAGCATTAGTGTGTGTGCACTGATGAAGGCATTCAGAGTGTCTCCCTTAATTAAGCATTAGTGTGTGTGCACTGATGAAGGCATTCAGAGTGTCTCCCTTAATTAAGCATTAGTGCGTGTGCACCGATGAAGGCATTCAGAGTGTCTCCCTTAATTAAGCATTAGTGTGTGTGCACTGATGAAGGCATTCAGAGTGTCTCCCTTAATTAAGCATTAGTGTGTGTGCACTGATGAAGGCATTCAGAGTGTCTCCCTTAATTAAGCATTAGTGTGTGTGCACTGATGAAGGCATTCAGAGTGTCTCCCTTAATTAAGCATTAGTGTGTGTGCACTGATGAAGGCACTCAGAGTGTCTCCCTTAATTAAGCATTAGTGTGTGTGCACTGATGAAGGCATTCAGAGTGTCTCCCTTAATTAAGCATTAGTGCGTGTGCACCGATGAAGGCATTCAGAGTGTCTCCCTTAATTAAGCATTAGTGTGTGTGCACTGATGAAGGCATTCAGAGTGCCTCCCTTAATTAAGCATTAGTGTGTGTGCACTGATGAAGGCATTCAGAGTGCCTCCCTTAATTAAGCATTAGTGTGTGTGCACTGATGAAGGCATTCAGAGTGTCTCCCTTAATTAAGCATTAGTGTGTGTGCACTGATGAAGGCATTCAGAGTGTCTCCCTTAATTAAGCATTAGTGTGTGTGCACTGATGAAGGCATTCAGAGTGTCTCCCTTAATTAAGCATTAGTGTGTGTGCACTGATGAAGGCATTCAGAGTGTCTCCCTTAATTAAGCATTAGTGTGTGTGCACTGATGAAGGCATTCAGAGTGTGTCCCTTAATTAAGCATTAGTGTGTGTGCACTGATGAAGGCATTCAGAGTGTGTCCCTTAATTAAGCATTAGTGTGTGTGCACTGATGAAGGCATTCAGAGTGTCTCCCTTAATTAAGCATTAGTGTGTGTGCACTGATGAAGGCATTCAGAGTGTCTCCCTTAATTAAGCATTAGTGTGTGTGCACTGATGAAGGCATTCAGAGTGTCTCCCTTAATTAAGCATTAGTGTGTGTGCACTGATGAAGGCATTCAGAGTGTCTCCCTTAATTAAGCATTAGTGTGTGTGCACTGATGAAGGCATTCAGAGTGTCTCCCTTAATTAAGCATTAGTGCGTGTGCACTGATGAAGGCATTCAGAGTGTCTCCCTTAATTAAGCATTAGTGTGTGTGCACTGATGAAGGCATTCAGAGTGTCTCCCTTAATTAAGCATTAGTGCGTGTGCACTGATGAAGGCATTCAGAGTGTCTCCCTTAATTAAGCATTAGTGTGTGTGCACTGATGAAGGCATTCAGAGTGTCTCCCTTAATTAAGCATTAGTGCGTGTGCACTGATGAAGGCATTCAGAGTGTCTCCCTTAATTAAGCATTAGTGTGTGTGCACTGATGAAGGCATTCAGAGTGTCTCCCTTAATTAAGCATTAGTGTGTGTGCACTGATGAAGGCATTCAGAGTGTCTCCCTTAATTAAGCATTAGTGTGTGTGCACTGATGAAGGCATTCAGAGTGTCTCCCTTAATTAAGTAGGGCAGGGCTAGGGCTAGGGCTAGGGCTAGGGCTAAAGCATTAGTGCGTGTGCACTGATGAAGGCATTCAGAGTGTCTCCCTTAATTAAGCATTAGTGTGTGTGCACTGATGAAGGCATTCAGAGTGTCTCCCTTAATTAAGCATTAGTGTGTGTGCACTGATGAAGGCATTCAGAGTGTCTCCCTTAATTAAGCATTAGTGTGTGTGCACTGATGAAGGCATTCAGAGTGTCTCCCTTAATTAAGCATTAGTGTGTGTGCACTGATGAAGGCATTCAGAGTGTCTCCCTTAATTAAGCATTAGTGTGTGTGCACTGATGAAGGCATTCAGAGTGTCTCCCTTAATTAAGCATTAGTGTGTGTGCACTGATGAAGGCATTCAGAGTGTCTCCCTTAATTAAGCATTAGTGTGTGTGCACTGATGAAGGCATTCAGAGTGTCTCCCTTAATTAAGCATTAGTGTGTGTGCACTGATGAAGGCATTCAGAGTGTCTCCCTTAATTAAGCATTAGTGTGTGTGCACTGATGAAGGCATTCAGAGTGTCTCCCTTAATTAAGCATTAGTGTGTGTGCACTGATGAAGGCATTCAGAGTGTCTCCCTTAATTAAGCATTAGTGTGTGTGCACTGATGAAGGCATTCAGAGTGTCTCCCTTAATTAAGCATTAGTGTGTGTGCACTGATGAAGGCATTCAGAGTGTCTCCCTTAATTAAGCATTAGTGTGTGTGCACTGATGAAGGCATTCAGAGTGTCTCCCTTAATTAAGCATTAGTGTGTGTGCACTGATGAAGGCATTCAGAGTGTCTCCCTTAATTAAGCATTAGTGTGTGTGCACTGATGAAGGCATTCAGAGTGTCTCCCTTAATTAAGCATTAGTGTGTGTGCACTGATGAAGGCATTCAGAGTGTCTCCCTTAATTAAGCATTAGTGTGTGTGCACTGATGAAGGCATTCAGAGTGTCTCCCTTAATTAAGCATTAGTGTGTGTGCACTGATGAAGGCATTCAGAGTGTCTCCCTTAATTAAGCATTAGTGTGTGTGCACTGATGAAGGCATTCAGAGTGTCTCCCTTAATTAAGCATTAGTGTGTGTGCACTGATGAAGGCATTCAGAGTGTCTCCCTTAATTAAGCATTAGTGTGTGTGCACTGATGAAGGCATTCAGAGTGTCTCCCTTAATTAAGCATTAGTGTGTGTGCACTGATGAAGGCATTCAGAGTGTCTCCCTTAATTAAGCATTAGTGTGTGTGCACTGATGAAGGCATTCAGAGTGTCTCCCTTAATTAAGCATTAGTGTGTGTGCACTGATGAAGGCATTCAGAGTGTCTCCCTTAATTAAGCATTAGTGTGTGTGCACTGATGAAGGCATTCAGAGTGTCTCCCTTAATTAAGCATTAGTGTGTGTGCACTGATGAAGGCATTCAGAGTGTCTCCCTTAATTAAGCATTAGTGTGTGTGCACTGATGAAGGCATTCAGAGTGTCTCCCTTAATTAAGCATTAGTGTGTGTGCACCGATGAAGGCATTCAGAGTGTCTCCCTTAATTAAGCATTAGTGTGTGTGCACCTGATGAAGGCATTCAGAGTGTCTCCCTTAATTAAGCATTAGTGTGTGTGCACTGATGAAGGCATTCAGAGTGTCTCCCTTAATTAAGCATTAGTGTGTGTGCACTGATGAAGGCATTCAGAGTGTCTCCCTTAATTAAGCAT
Organism: Cladorhizidae sp. MBARI D1340-BT2; assembly: GCA_028752905.1. Classification (NCBI taxonomy): domain Eukaryota; kingdom Metazoa; phylum Porifera; class Demospongiae; order Poecilosclerida; family Cladorhizidae; species Cladorhizidae sp. MBARI D1340-BT2. The sequence continues at coordinate 6,034,181 of JAQNBH010000004.1, read as the reverse complement.
TAGTGTGTGTGCACTGATGAAGGCATTCAGAGTGTCTCCCTTAATTAAGCATTAGTGTGTGTGCACTGATGAAGGCATTCAGAGTGTCTCCCTTAATTAAGCATTAGTGTGTGTGCACTGATGAAGGCATTCAGAGTGTCTCCCTTAATTAAGCATTAGTGTGTGTGCACCGATGAAGGCATTCAGAGTGTCTCCCTTAATTAAGCATTAGTGTGTGTGCACTGATGAAGGCATTCAGAGTGTCTCCCTTAATTAAGCATTAGTGTGTGTGCACTGATGAAGGCATTCAGAGTGTCTCCCTTAATTAAGCATTAGTGTGTGTGCACTGATGAAGGCATTCAGAGTGTCTCCCTTAATTAAGCATTAGTGTGTGTGCACTGATGAAGGCATTCAGAGTGTCTCCCTTAATTAAGCATTAGTGTGTGTGCACTGATGAAGGCATTCAGAGTGTCTCCCTTAATTAAGCATTAGTGTGTGTGCACTGATGAAGGCATTCAGAGTGTCTCCCTTAATTAAGCATTAGTGTGTGTGCACTGATGAAGGCATTCAGAGTGTCTCCCTTAATTAAGCATTAGTGTGTGTGCACTGATGAAGGCATTCAGAGTGTCTCCCTTAATTAAGCATTAGTGTGTGTGCACTGATGAAGGCATTCAGAGTGTCTCCCTTAATTAAGCATTAGTGTGTGTGCACTGATGAAGGCATTCAGAGTGTCTCCCTTAATTAAGCATTAGTGTGTGTGCACTGATGAAGGCATTCAGAGTGTCTCCCTTAATTAAGCATTAGTGTGTGTGCACTGATGAAGGCATTCAGAGTGTCTCCCTTAATTAAGCATTAGTGTGTGTGCACTGATGAAGGCATTCAGAGTGTCTCCCTTAATTAAGCATTAGTGTGTGTGCACTGATGAAGGCATTCAGAGTGTCTCCCTTAATTAAGCATTAGTGTGTGTGCACTGATGAAGGCATTCAGAGTGTCTCCCTTAATTAAGCATTAGTGTGTGTGCACTGATGAAGGCATTCAGAGTGTCTCCCTTAATTAAGCATTAGTGTGTGTGCACTGATGAAGGCATTCAGAGTGTCTCCCTTAATTAAGCATTAGTGTGTGTGCACTGATGAAGGCATTCAGAGTGTCTCCCTTAATTAAGCATTAGTGTGTGTGCACTGATGAAGGCATTCAGAGTGTCTCCCTTAATTAAGCATTAGTGTGTGTGCACTGATGAAGGCATTCAGAGTGTCTCCCTTAATTAAGCATTAGTGTGTGTGCACTGATGAAGGCATTCAGAGTGTCTCCCTTAATTAAGCATTAGTGTGTGTGCACTGATGAAGGCATTCAGAGTGTCTCCCTTAATTAAGCATTAGTGTGTGTGCACTGATGAAGGCATTCAGAGTGTCTCCCTTAATTAAGCATTAGTGTGTGTGCACTGATGAAGGCATTCAGAGTGTCTCCCTTAATTAAGCATTAGTGTGTGTGCACTGATGAAGGCATTCAGAGTGTCTCCCTTAATTAAGCATTAGTGTGTGTGCACTGATGAAGGCATTCAGAGTGTCTCCCTTAATTAAGCATTAGTGTGTGTGCACTGATGAAGGCATTCAGAGTGTCTCCCTTAATTAAGCATTAGTGTGTGTGCACTGATGAAGGCATTCAGAGTGTCTCCCTTAATTAAGCATTAGTGTGTGTGCACTGATGAAGGCATTCAGAGTGTCTCCCTTAATTAAGCATTAGTGTGTGTGCACTGATGAAGGCATTCAGAGTGTCTCCCTTAATTAAGCATTAGTGTGTGTGCACTGATGAAGGCATTCAGAGTGTCTCCCTTAATTAAGCATTAGTGTGTGTGCACTGATGAAGGCATTCAGAGTGTCTCCCTTAATTAAGCATTAGTGTGTGTGCACTGATGAAGGCATTCAGAGTGTCTCCCTTAATTAAGCATTAGTGTGTGTGCACTGATGAAGGCATTCAGAGTGTCTCCCTTAATTAAGCATTAGTGTGTGTGCACTGATGAAGGCATTCAGAGTGTCTCCCTTAATTAAGCATTAGTGTGTGTGCACTGATGAAGGCATTCAGAGTGTCTCCCTTAATTAAGCATTAGTGTGTGTGCACTGATGAAGGCATTCAGAGTGTCTCCCTTAATTAAGCATTAGTGTGTGTGCACTGATGAAGGCATTCAGAGTGTCTCCCTTAATTAAGCATTAGTGTGTGTGCACTGATGAAGGCATTCAGAGTGTCTCCCTTAATTAAGCATTAGTGTGTGTGCACTGATGAAGGCATTCAGAGTGTCTCCCTTAATTAAGCATTAGTGTGTGTGCACTGATGAAGGCATTCAGAGTGTCTCCCTTAATTAAGCATTAGTGTGTGTGCACTGATGAAGGCATTCAGAGTGTCTCCCTTAATTAAGCATTAGTGTGTGTGCACTGATGAAGGCATTCAGAGTGTCTCCCTTAATTAAGCATTAGTGTGTGTGCACTGATGAAGGCATTCAGAGTGTCTCCCTTAATTAAGCATTAGTGTGTGTGCACTGATGAAGGCATTCAGAGTGTCTCCCTTAATTAAGCATTAGTGTGTGTGCACTGATGAAGGCATTCAGAGTGTCTCCCTTAATTAAGCATTAGTGTGTGTGCACTGATGAAGGCATTCAGAGTGTCTCCCTTAATTAAGCATTAGTGTGTGTGCACTGATGAAGGCATTCAGAGTGTCTCCCTTAATTAAGCATTAGTGTGTGTGCACTGATGAAGGCATTCAGAGTGTCTCCCTTAATTAAGCATTAGTGTGTGTGCACTGATGAAGGCATTCAGAGTGTCTCCCTTAATTAAGCATTAGTGTGTGTGCACTGATGAAGGCATTCAGAGTGTCTCCCTTAATTAAGCATTAGTGTGTGTGCACTGATGAAGGCATTCAGAGTGTCTCCCTTAATTAAGCATTAGTGTGTGTGCACTGATGAAGGCATTCAGAGTGTCTCCCTTAATTAAGCATTAGTGTGTGTGCACTGATGAAGGCATTCAGAGTGTCTCCCTTAATTAAGCATTAGTGTGTGTGCACTGATGAAGGCATTCAGAGTGTCTCCCTTAATTAAGCATTAGTGTGTGTGCACTGATGAAGGCATTCAGAGTGTCTCCCTTAATTAAGCATTAGTGTGTGTGCACTGATGAAGGCATTCAGAGTGTCTCCCTTAATTAAGCATTAGTGTGTGTGCACTGATGAAGGCATTCAGAGTGTCTCCCTTAATTAAGCATTAGTGTGTGTGCACTGATGAAGGCATTCAGAGTGTCTCCCTTAATTAAGCATTAGTGTGTGTGCACTGATGAAGGCATTCAGAGTGTCTCCCTTAATTAAGCATTAGTGTGTGTGCACTGATGAAGGCATTCAGAGTGTCTCCCTTAATTAAGCATTAGTGTGTGTGCACTGATGAAGGCATTCAGAGTGTCTCCCTTAATTAAGCATTAGTGTGTGTGCACTGATGAAGGCATTCAGAGTGTCTCCCTTAATTAAGCATTAGTGTGTGTGCACTGATGAAGGCATTCAGAGTGTCTCCCTTAATTAAGCATTAGTGTGTGTGCACTGATGAAGGCATTCAGAGTGTCTCCCTTAATTAAGCATTAGTGTGTGTGCACTGATGAAGGCATTCAGAGTGTCTCCCTTAATTAAGCATTAGTGTGTGTGCACTGATGAAGGCATTCAGAGTGTCTCCCTTAATTAAGCATTAGTGTGTGTGCACTGATGAAGGCATTCAGAGTGTCTCCCTTAATTAAGCATTAGTGTGTGTGCACTGATGAAGGCATTCAGAGTGTCTCCCTTAATTAAGCATTAGTGTGTGTGCACTGATGAAGGCATTCAGAGTGTCTCCCTTAATTAAGCATTAGTGTGTGTGCACTGATGAAGGCATTCAGAGTGTCTCCCTTAATTAAGCATTAGTGTGTGTGCACTGATGAAGGCATTCAGAGTGTCTCCCTTAATTAAGCATTAGTGTGTGTGCACTGATGAAGGCATTCAGAGTGTCTCCCTTAATTAAGCATTAGTGTGTGTGCACTGATGAAGGCATTCAGAGTGTCTCCCTTAATTAAGCATTAGTGTGTGTGCACTGATGAAGGCATTCAGAGTGTCTCCCTTAATTAAGCATTAGTGTGTGTGCACTGATGAAGGCATTCAGAGTGTCTCCCTTAATTAAGCATTAGTGTGTGTGCACTGATGAAGGCATTCAGAGTGTCTCCCTTAATTAAGCATTAGTGTGTGTGCACTGATGAAGGCATTCAGAGTGTCTCCCTTAATTAAGCATTAGTGTGTGTGCACTGATGAAGGCATTCAGAGTGTCTCCCTTAATTAAGCATTAGTGTGTGTGCACTGATGAAGGCATTCAGAGTGTCTCCCTTAATTAAGCATTAGTGTGTGTGCACTGATGAAGGCATTCAGAGTGTCTCCCTTAATTAAGCATTAGTGTGTGTGCACTGATGAAGGCATTCAGAGTGTCTCCCTTAATTAAGCATTAGTGTGTGTGCACTGATGAAGGCATTCAGAGTGTCTCCCTTAATTAAGCATTAGTGTGTGTGCACTGATGAAGGCATTCAGAGTGTCTCCCTTAATTAAGCATTAGTGTGTGTGCACTGATGAAGGCATTCAGAGTGTCTCCCTTAATTAAGCATTAGTGTGTGTGCACTGATGAAGGCATTCAGAGTGTCTCCCTTAATTAAGCATTAGTGTGTGTGCACTGATGAAGGCATTCAGAGTGTCTCCCTTAATTAAGCATTAGTGTGTGTGCACTGATGAAGGCATTCAGAGTGTCTCCCTTAATTAAGCATTAGTGTGTGTGCACTGATGAAGGCATTCAGAGTGTCTCCCTTAATTAAGCATTAGTGTGTGTGCACTGATGAAGGCATTCAGAGTGTCTCCCTTAATTAAGCATTAGTGTGTGTGCACTGATGAAGGCATTCAGAGTGTCTCCCTTAATTAAGCATTAGTGTGTGTGCACTGATGAAGGCATTCAGAGTGTCTCCCTTAATTAAGCATTAGTGTGTGTGCACTGATGAAGGCATTCAGAGTGTCTCCCTTAATTAAGCATTAGTGTGTGTGCACTGATGAAGGCATTCAGAGTGTCTCCCTTAATTAAGCATTAGTGTGTGTGCACTGATGAAGGCATTCAGAGTGTCTCCCTTAATTAAGCATTAGTGTGTGTGCACTGATGAAGGCATTCAGAGTGTCTCCCTTAATTAAGCATTAGTGTGTGTGCACTGATGAAGGCATTCAGAGTGTCTCCCTTAATTAAGCATTAGTGCGTGTGCACTGATGAAGGCATTCAGAGTGTCTCCCTTAATTAAGCATTAGTGTGTGTGCACTGATGAAGGCATTCAGAGTGTCTCCCTTAATTAAGCATTAGTGTGTGTGCACTGATGAAGGCATTCAGAGTGTCTCCCTTAATTAAGCATTAGTGTCGTGTGCACTGATGAAGGCATTCAGAGTGTCTCCCTTAATTAAGCATTAGTGTGTGTGCACTGATGAAGGCATTCAGAGTGTCTCCCTTAATTAAGCATTAGTGTGTGTGCACTGATGAAGGCATTCAGAGTGTCTCCCTTAATTAAGCATTAGTGTGTGTGCACTGATGAAGGCATTCAGAGTGTCTCCCTTAATTAAGCATTAGTGTGTGTGCACTGATGAAGGCATTCAGAGTGTCTCCCTTAATTAAGCATTAGTGTGTGTGCACTGATGAAGGCATTCAGAGTGTCTCCCTTAATTAAGCATTAGTGTGTGTGCACTGATGAAGGCATTCAGAGTGTCTCCCTTAATTAAGCATTAGTGTGTGTGCACTGATGAAGGCATTCAGAGTGTCTCCCTTAATTAAGCATTAGTGTGTGTGCACTGATGAAGGCATTCAGAGTGTCTCCCTTAATTAAGCATTAGTGTGTGTGCACTGATGAAGGCATTCAGAGTGTCTCCCTTAATTAAGCATTAGTGTGTGTGCACTGATGAAGGCATTCAGAGTGTCTCCCTTAATTAAGCATTAGTGTGTGTGCACTGATGAAGGCATTCAGAGTGTCTCCCTTAATTAAGCATTAGTGTGTGTGCACTGATGAAGGCATTCAGAGTGTCTCCCTTAATTAAGCATTAGTGTGTGTGCACTGATGAAGGCATTCAGAGTGTCTCCCTTAATTAAGCATTAGTGTGTGTGCACTGATGAAGGCATTCAGAGTGTCTCCTTAATTAAGCATTAGTGTGTGTGCACTGATGAAGGCATTCAGAGTGTCTCCCTTAATTAAGCATTAGTGTGTGTGCACTGATGAAGGCATTCAGAGTGTCTCCCTTAATTAAGCATTAGTGTGTGTGCACTGATGAAGGCATTCAGAGTGTCTCCCTTAATTAAGCATTAGTGTGTGTGCACTGATGAAGGCATTCAGAGTGTCTCCCTTAATTAAGCATTAGTGTGTGTGCACTGATGAAGGCATTCAGAGTGTCTCCCTTAATTAAGCATTAGTGTGTGTGCACTGATGAAGGCATTCAGAGTGTCTCCCTTAATTAAGCATTAGTGTGTGTGCACTGATGAAGGCATTCAGAGTGTCTCCCTTAATTAAGCATTAGTGTGTGTGCACTGATGAAGGCATTCAGAGTGTCTCCCTTAATTAAGCATTAGTGTGTGTGCACTGATGAAGGCATTCAGAGTGTCTCCCTTAATTAAGCATTAGTGTGTGTGCACTGATGAAGGCATTCAGAGTGTCTCCCTTAATTAAGCATTAGTGTGTGTGCACTGATGAAGGCATTCAGAGTGTCTCCCTTAATTAAGCATTAGTGTGTGTGCACTGATGAAGGCATTCAGAGTGTCTCCCTTAATTAAGCATTAGTGTGTGTGCACTGATGAAGGCATTCAGAGTGTCTCCCTTAATTAAGCATTAGTGTGTGTGCACTGATGAAGGCATTCAGAGTGTCTCCCTTAATTAAGCATTAGTGTGTGTGCACTGATGAAGGCATTCAGAGTGTCTCCCTTAATTAAGCATTAGTGTGTGTGCACTGATGAAGGCATTCAGAGTGTCTCCCTTAATTAAGCATTAGTGTGTGTGCACTGATGAAGGCATTCAGAGTGTCTCCCTTAATTAAGCATTAGTGTGTGTGCACTGATGAAGGCATTCAGAGTGTCTCCCTTAATTAAGCATTAGTGTGTGTGCACTGATGAAGGCATTCAGAGTGTCTCCCTTAATTAAGCATTAGTGTGTGTGCACTGATGAAGGCATTCAGAGTGTCTCCCTTAATTAAGCATTAGTGTGTGTGCACTGATGAAGGCATTCAGAGTGTCTCCCTTAATTAAGCATTAGTGTGTGTGCACTGATGAAGGCATTCAGAGTGTCTCCCTTAATTAAGCATTAGTGTGTGTGCACTGATGAAGGCATTCAGAGTGTCTCCCTTAATTAAGCATTAGTGTGTGTGCACTGATGAAGGCATTCAGAGTGTCTCCCTTAATTAAGCATTAGTGTGTGTGCACTGATGAAGGCATTCAGAGTGTCTCCCTTAATTAAGCATTAGTGTGTGTGCACTGATGAAGGCATTCAGAGTGTCTCCCTTAATTAAGCATTAGTGCGTGTGCACTGATGAAGGCATTCAGAGTGTCTCCCTTAATTAAGCATTAGTGTGTGTGCACTGATGAAGGCATTCAGAGTGTCTCCCTTAATTAAGCATTAGTGTGTGTGCACTGATGAAGGCATTCAGAGTGTCTCCCTTAATTAAGCATTAGTGTGTGTGCACTGATGAAGGCATTCAGAGTGTCTCCCTTAATTAAGCATTAGTGTGTGTGCACTGATGAAGGCATTCAGAGTGTCTCCCTTAATTAAGCATTAGTGTGTGTGCACTGATGAAGGCATTCAGAGTGTCTCCCTTAATTAAGCATTAGTGCGTGTGCACTGATGAAGGCATTCAGAGTGTCTCCCTTAATTAAGCATTAGTGTGTGTGCACTGATGAAGGCATTCAGAGTGTCTCCCTTAATTAAGCATTAGTGTGTGTGCACTGATGAAGGCATTCAGAGTGTCTCCCTTAATTAAGCATTAGTGTGTGTGCACTGATGAAGGCATTCAGAGTGTCTCCCTTAATTAAGCATTAGTGTGTGTGCACTGATGAAGGCATTCAGAGTGTCTCCCTTAATTAAGCATTAGTGCGTGTGCACTGATGAAGGCATTCAGAGTGTCTCCCTTAATTAAGCATTAGTGTGTGTGCACTGATGAAGGCATTCAGAGTGTCTCCCTTAATTAAGCATTAGTGTGTGTGCACTGATGAAGGCATTCAGAGTGTCTCCCTTAATTAAGCATTAGTGTGTGTGCACTGATGAAGGCATTCAGAGTGTCTCCCTTAATTAAGCATTAGTGTGTGTGCACTGATGAAGGCATTCAGAGTGTCTCCCTTAATTAAGCATTAGTGTGTGTGCACTGATGAAGGCATTCAGAGTGTCTCCCTTAATTAAGCATTAGTGTGTGTGCACTGATGAAGGCATTCAGAGTGTCTCCCTTAATTAAGCATTAGTGTGTGTGCACTGATGAAGGCATTCAGAGTGTCTCCCTTAATTAAGCATTAGTGTGTGTGCACTGATGAAGGCATTCAGAGTGTCTCCCTTAATTAAGCATTAGTGTGTGTGCACTGATGAAGGCATTCAGAGTGTCTCCCTTAATTAAGCATTAGTGTCGTGTGCACTGATGAAGGCATTCAGAGTGTCTCCCTTAATTAAGCATTAGTGTGTGTGCACTGATGAAGGCATTCAGAGTGTCTCCCTTAATTAAGCATTAGTGTGTGTGCACTGATGAAGGCATTCAGAGTGTCTCCCTTAATTAAGCATTAGTGTGTGTGCACTGATGAAGGCATTCAGAGTGTCTCCCTTAATTAAGCATTAGTGTGTGTGCACTGATGAAGGCATTCAGAGTGTCTCCCTTAATTAAGCATTAGTGTGTGTGCACTGATGAAGGCATTCAGAGTGTCTCCCTTAATTAAGCATTAGTGCTGTGTGCACTGATGAAGGCATTCAGAGTGTCTCCCTTAATTAAGCATTAGTGTGTGTGCACTGATGAAGGCATTCAGAGTGTCTCCCTTAATTAAGCATTAGTGTGTGTGCACTGATGAAGGCATTCAGAGTGTCTCCCTTAATTAAGCATTAGTGTGTGTGCACTGATGAAGGCATTCAGAGTGTCTCCCTTAATTAAGCATTAGTGTGTGTGCACTGATGAAGGCATTCAGAGTGTCTCCCTTAATTAAGCATTAGTGTGTGTGCACTGATGAAGGCATTCAGAGTGTCTCCCTTAATTAAGCATTAGTGTGTGTGCACTGATGAAGGCATTCAGAGTGTCTCCCTTAATTAAGCATTAGTGTGTGTGCACTGATGAAGGCATTCAGAGTGTCTCCCTTAATTAAGCATTAGTGTGTGTGCACTGATGAAGGCATTCAGAGTGTCTCCCTTAATTAAGCATTAGTGTGTGTGCACTGATGAAGGCATTCAGAGTGTCTCCCTTAATTAAGCATTAGTGTGTGTGCACTGATGAAGGCATTCAGAGTGTCTCCCTTAATTAAGCATTAGTGTGTGTGCACTGATGAAGGCATTCAGAGTGTCTCCCTTAATTAAGCATTAGTGTGTGTGCACTGATGAAGGCATTCAGAGTGTCTCCCTTAATTAAGCATTAGTGTGTGTGCACTGATGAAGGCATTCAGAGTGTCTCCCTTAATTAAGCATTAGTGTGTGTGCACTGATGAAGGCATTCAGAGTGTCTCCCTTAATTAAGCATTAGTGTGTGTGCACTGATGAAGGCATTCAGAGTGTCTCCCTTAATTAAGCATTAGTGTGTGTGCACTGATGAAGGCATTCAGAGTGTCTCCCTTAATTAAGCATTAGTGTGTGTGCACTGATGAAGGCATTCAGAGTGTCTCCCTTAATTAAGCATTAGTGCGTGTGCACTGATGAAGGCATTCAGAGTGTCTCCCTTAATTAAGCATTAGTGTGTGTGCACTGATGAAGGCATTCAGAGTGTCTCCCTTAATTAAGCATTAGTGTGTGTGCACTGATGAAGG